>RCWM02000029.1:4085000-4442500 GCA_003667255.2 Euschistus heros | reverse complement strand
TATTTTAATTTGCTTTAATTACAGTTCAGAAAGAAAACCTATTAGCGCTGAGGAAGAGTTCAGCATGAAGCATGAAACAAAAGAACATCTTTTAAGTCCTAATTTAAGTCTAGATATTGCTAAGTTTGGTTTTTTTCTTGAAGATCAAGAAAAAAGAGGCTATTCAAAAAGATCTAACCAACTAAACTACAGTAATGGAATTCGTTTTCCTAAATCTTCGTTTGAAAATTGCCCCAAAATATGTAATCATCCAAAAGATATATATACAGTAAAAATATGTCAAAAAATGGGATGCGAACCAAAAGAAAAAAATAAGTCAGTAAGTTCAATACCTCAACTAAATCGTTCCCCTAAATTCTATGAATCCTCGAAAGATAATTTAAGGACAAAATTATGTAAACGAATGGGATGCATGTCAGATAATATCAAACAAAAAATTGCTATGGCAGAAAGTCCAGCTCATAGATCAGTTACTTACCATGATTTATTTAAATCTCCAGTTAATTTCGGAATAGTAAAATCGTGCATAGCCATTGGGTGTCTACCAAAAAGTGATGGACAAGAAATCACTAAGATACCAAGTTTATCTAAGTCATCAAAAGGCTGCCCTGATGAATGCAAATATCCAAAAAATGCTTTGGTAATACGATTTTGTACATCAATTGGGTGTCTACCAAAAAGTAAGATAAAAAGTAAGATATCAAGTTTATCTAAGTCACCAAACGGCTGCCCAGATGAATGCAAATATCCAAAAAATGCTTTGGTAATACGATTTTGTACATTAATTGGTTGTCTACCAAAAAGTGATGGACAAGAAATGAGTAAGATACCAAGTTTATCCAAGTCACCAAAAGGATGCCCTGATGAATGCAAATATCCAAAAAATGCTTTGGTAATACGATTTTGTACATCAATTGGGTGTCTACCAAAAAGTGATGGACAAGAAATGAGTAAGATACCAAGTTTATCCAAGTCACCAAAAGGATGCCCTGATGAATGCAAATATCCAAAAAATGCTTTGGTAATACGATTTTGTACATCAATTGGGTGTCTACCAAAAAGTGATGGACAAGAAATGAGTAAGATACCAAGTTTATCTAAGTCATCAAAAGGCTGCCCTGATGAATGCAAATATCCAAAAAATGCTTTGGTAATACGATTTTGTACATCAATTGGGTGTCTACCAAAAAGTGATGGACAAGAAATGAGTAAGATACCAAGTTTATCCAAGTCACCAAAAGGATGCCCTGATGAATGCAAATATCCAAAAAATGCTTTGGTAATACGATTTTGTACATTAATCGGTTGTCTACCAAAAAGTGATGGACAAGAAATGAGTAAAATACCAAGTTTATCTAAGTCATCAAAAGGCTGCCCTGATGAATGCAAATATCCAAAAAATGCTTTTCGAATACGATTTTGTACATCAATTGGTTGTCTACCAAGAAATGATGGACAAGAAATGAGTAAACCAGCAAATGATATAAAAAGTGTTAATGAAAATGAAAATTCTGTGAAAACAGCCAACCCAGAGCTACATACACCTAAACCAGTTGTACCAAAGGAAGTGGTTTCGGTAAATAGTGCAGGAAAAGTAATCAGTATACCAGCAAGTTCTTTCCTCATTTCAGCAGACTGCCCTGATTTGTGTATAATTCCCAAAAATGTTTCAGTAGAAAAAGCGTGCAAAGTAATTGGATGCTCACCGAAAAGTGTTGGACAAGAAATGAATAAACCAGCACATCCATTACTTAGTTCAGAAATCTGCTCGGTTGTGTGTAAAGCTCCAAAAAATAATTTCATAGAAAAATTCTGCATAGCGATTGGGTGCATTCCAAAAGGAAATGGACAAGAAACGAGTAAACCAGTAGGTAATGAAAAAAGTGACACTGAAACAAATCGTGACACTGAAACAAAACCCAACCCACAGATACATAAACCGGATATTGGTGGTTCTGTACCAATTTTGACAAAAGAAGTGGTTTCAATCGCCGATCGCTCTCAACCAGTTGTTTCAAAGGAAGAGGTTTCAGAAAATGGTTCTGGACAAGAAACAAGTAAGCCAGCAGGTAATGAAAAAAGTGAAACTGAAATTCATAGTCCTGTAACAGCCAACCCAGAGCTACATGAACCGGATATTGGTCGTTCTGAACCAATTTTGACAAAAAAAGGGGTTTCAATAGACGATCGCTCTAAAACAGATGTTTCAAAGGAAGAGGTTTCAGAAAATGGTTCTGGACAAGACACAAGTAAGCCATCAGGTAATGAAAAAAGTAAAATTGAAATTGATCGTCCTGTAACAGCCAACCCAGTGCTACATGAACCGGATATTGGTCGTTCTGAACCAATTTTGTCAAAAGAAGTGGTTCCAATAGCCGATAGATCTGAACCAGTTGTTTCAAAGGAAGAGGTTTCACAAAATGGTTTTGTACAAGAAACAAGTAAGCCAGCAAGTAATGAAAAAATTGAAACTGAAATTGATCGTCCTGTAACAGCCAACCCAGAGCTACATGAACCGGATATTGGTGTTTTTGAACCAATTTTGACAAAAGAAGTGGTTTCAATAGCCGATCTCTTTGAACCAGTTGTTTCAAAGGAAGAGGTTTCAGAAAATGGTTCTGGACAAGAAACAAGTAAGCCAGCAGGTAGTGAAAAAAGTGAAACTGAAATTGATCGTCCTGTAACAGCCAACCCAGAGCTACATGAACCGGATATTGGTGTTTCTGAACCAATTTTGACAAAAGAAGTGGTTTCAATAACCGATCGCTCGGAACCAGTTGTTTCAAAAGTAGAGGTTTCAGAAAATAGTTCTGCACAAGACACAAGTAAGCCACCAGGGTCCTGTAATGAAAAAAGTGAAAAAGAAATTGATCGTCCTGTAACAGCCAACCCAGAGCTACATGAACCGGATATTGGTCGTTTCTGAACCAATTTTGACAAAAGAAGTGGTTTCAATAGCCCGATCGCTCGAACCAGTTGTTTCAAAAAAAGTAGAGGTTTCAGAAAAAAATGGTTCTGGACAAGAAACAAGTAAGCCAGCAGGTAATGAAAAAAGTGAAACTGAAATTGATCGTCCTGTAACAGCCAACCCAGAGCTACATGAACCGGATATTGGTCGTTCTGAACCAATCTTGACAAAAGAGGTGGTTTCAATAGCCGATCGCTCTGAACCAGTTGTTTCAAAAGAAGAGGTTTTAGAAAATGGTTCTGGACAAGAAACAAGTAAGCCAGCAGGTAATGAAAAAAGTGAAATTAAAGCAGACCGTCCTGTAACAGCCAACCCAGAGCTACATGAACCGGATATTGGTCGTTCTGAACCAATTTTAACAAAAAAAGGTGTTTCAATAGACGATCGCTCTAAAACAGATGTTTCAAAGGAAGAGGTTTCAGAAAATGGTTCTGGACAAGACACAAGTAAGCCAGCAAGTAATGAAAAAAGTAAAACTGAAATTGATCGTCCTGTAACAGCCAACCCAGTGCTACATGAACCAGATATTGGTCGTTCTGAACCAATTTTGTCAAAAGAAGTGGTTTCAATAGCCGATCGATCTGAACCAGTTGTTTCAAAGGAAGAGGTTTCACAAAATGGTTTTGTACAAGAAACAAGTAAGCCAGCAAGTAATGAAAAAAAGTTGAAACTGAAATTGATCGTCCTGTAACAGCCAACCCAGAGCTACATGAACCGGATATTGGTGTTTCTGAACCAATTTTGACAAAAGAAGTGGTTTCAATAACCGATCGCTCGGAACCAGTTGTTTCAAAAGTAGAGGTTTCAGAAAATGGTTCTGGACAAGAAACAAGTAAGCCAGTGGGTAATGAAAAAAGTGAAAATAAAGCAGACCGTCCTGTAACAGCCAACCCAGAGCTACATGAACCGGATATTGGTGTTTCTGAACCAATTTTGACAAAAGAAGTGGTTTCAATAACCGATCGCTCGGAACCAGTTGTTTCAAAAGTAGAGGTTTCAGAAAATAGTTCTGCACAAGACACAAGTAAGCCACCAGGTAATGAAAAAAGTGAAACTGAAATTGATCGTCCTGTAACAGCCAAACCAGAGCTACATGAACAGGATATTGGTCGTTCTGAACCAATCTTGACAAAAGAATCGCTTTCAAAAGCCGATCTCTCTGAACCAGTTGTTTCAAAGGAAGAGGTTTCAGAAAATGGTTCTGGACAAGAAACAAGTAAACCAGCAGGTAGTGAAAAAAGTGAAACTGAAATTGATCGTCCTGTAACAGCCAACCCAGAGCTACATGAACCGGATATTGGTCGTTCTGAACCAATTTTGACAAAAGAAGTGGTATCAATAGCCGATCGCTCGGAACCAGTTGTTTCAAAAGTAGAGGTTTCAGAAAATGGTTTTGGACAAGACACAAGTAAGCCAGCAGGTGATGAAAATAGTGAAACTGAAATTGATCGTCCTGTAACAGCCAACCCAGAGCTACATGAACCGGATATTGGTCGTTCTGAACCAATCTTGACAAAAGAGGTGGTTTCAATAGCCGATCGCTCTGAACCAGTTGTTTCAAAGGAAGAGGTTTTAGAAAATGGTTCTGGACAAGAAACAAGTAAGCCAGCAGGTAATGAAAAAAGTGAAAATAAAGCAGACCGTCCTGTAACAGCCAACCCAGAGCTACATGAATCGGATATTGGTCGTTCTGAACCAATTTTGACAAAAGAATTGGTTTCCATAGCCGAACGCTCTAAACCAGTTGTTTCAGAGAAAGAGGTTTCAGAAAATGGTTCTGGACAAGAAACAAGTAAGCCAGCGGGTAATGAAAAAAGTGAAACTGAAAATGATCGTCCTGTAACAGCCAACCCAGAGCTACATGAACCGGATATTGGTCGTTCTGAACCAATCTTGACAAACGAGGTGGTTTCAATAGCCGATCGCTCTGAACCAGTTGTTTCAAAGAAAGAGGTTTTAAAAAATGGTTCTGGACAAGAAACAAGTAAGCCAGCAGGTAATGAAAAAAGTGAAAATAAAGCAGACCATCCTGTAACAGCCAACCCAGAGCTACATGAACCGGATATTGGTCGTTCTGAACCAATTTTGACAAAAGAATTGGTTTCCATAGCCGAACGCTCTAAACCAGTTGTTTCAGAGGAAGAGGTTTCAGAAAATGGTTCTGGACAAGAAACAAGTAAGCCAGCGGGTAATGAAAAAAGTGAAACTGAAATTGATCGTCCTGTAACAGCCAACCCAGAGCTACATAAACAGGATATTGGTCGTTCTGAACCAATCTTGACAAAAGAATCGCTTTCAATAGCCGATCGATCTGAACCTGTTGTTTCAAAGGAAGAGGTTTCACAAAATGTTTTTGTACAAGAAACAAGTAAGCCAGCAAGTAATGAAAAAATTGAAACTGAAATTGATCGTCCTGTAACAGCCAACCCAGAGCTACATGAACCGGATATTGGTGTTTCTGAACCAATTTTGACAAAAGAAGTGGTTTCAATAACCGATCGCTCGGAACCAGTTGTTTCAAAAGTAGAGGTTTCAGAAAATGGTTCTGGACAAAAAACAAGTAAGCCAGTAGGTAATGAAAAAAGTGAAAATAAATCAGACCGTCCTGTAACAGCCGACCCAGAGCTACATGAACCGGATATTGGTGTTTCTGAACCAATTTTGACAAAAGAAGTGGTTTCAATAACCGATCGCTCGGAACCAGTTGTTTCAAAAGTAGAGGTTTCAGAAAATGGTTCTGGAAAAGACACAAGTAAGCCACCAGGTAATGAAAAAAGTGAAACTGAAATTGATCGTCCTGTAACAGCCAATTCAGAGCTACATGAACCGGATATTGGTCGTTCTGAACCAATTTTGACAAAAGAAGTGGTATCAATAGCCGATCGCTTTAAACCAGTTGATTCAAAGGAAGAGGTTTCAGAAAATGGTTTTGGACATGACACAAGTAAGCCAGCAGGTGATGAAAAAAGTGAAACTGAAATTGATCGTCCTGTAACAGCCAACCCAGAGCTACATGAACCGGATATTGGTCGTTCTGAAGCAATTTTGACAAAAGAGGTGGTTTCAATAGCCGATCGCTCGGAACCAGTTGTTTCAAAGGAAGAGGTTTTAGAAAATGGTTCTGGACAAGAAACAAGTAAGCCAGCAGGTAATGAAAAAAGTGAAAATAAAGCAGACCGTCCTGTAACAGCCAAACCAGAGCTACATGAACAGGATATTGGTCGTTCTGAACCAATCTTGACAAAAGAATCGCTTTTAATAGCTGATCTCTCTGAACCAGTTGTTTCAAAGGAAGAGGTTTCAGAAAATGGTTCTGGACAAGAAACAAGTAAGCCAGCAGGTAGTGAAAAAAGTAAAACTGAAATTGATCGTCCTGTAACAGCCAACCCAGAGCTACATGAACCGGATATTGGTCGTTCTGAACCAATTTTGACAAAAGAAGTGGTATCAATAGCCGATCGCTTTAAACCAGTTGATTCAAAGGAAGAGGTTTCAGAAAATGGTTTTGGACAAGACACAAGTAAGCCAGCGGGTAATGAAAAAAGTGAAACTGAAATTGATCGTCTTGTAACAGCCAACCCAGAGCTACATGCACAGGATATTGGTCGTTCTGAACCAATCTTGACAAAAGAATCGCTTTCAATAGCCGATCTCTCTGAACCAGTTGTTTCAAAGGAAGAGGTTTCAGAAAATGGTTCTGGACAAGAAACAAGTAAGCCAGCAGGTAGTGAAAAAATTGAAACTGAAATTGATCGTCCTGTAACAGCCAAACCAGAGCTACATGAACCGGATATTGGTCGTTCTGAACCAATCTTGAGAAAAGAATTGCTTTCAGTATCCGATCCCTCTGAACCAGTTGTTTCAAAGGAAGAGGTTCCAGAAAATGGTTCTGGACAAGACACAAGTAACTCAGCAGGTAATGAAAAAAGTGAAACTGAAATTGATCGTCCTGTAACAGCCAACCCAGAGCTACATGAACCGGATATTGGTCGTTCTGAACCAATTTTGACAAAAGAATTGGTTTCCATAGCCGATCGCTCTAAACCAGTTGTTTCAGAGGAAGAGGTTTCAGAAAATGGTTCTGGACAAGAAACAAGTAAGCCAGCGGGTAATGAAAAAAGTGAAACTGAAATTGATCGTCCTGTAACAGCCAACCCAGAGCTACATGAACAGGATATTGGTCGTTCTGAACCAATCTTGACAAAAGAATCGCTTTCAATAGCCGATCTCTCTGAACCAGTTGTTTCAAAGGAAGAGGTTTCAGAAAATGGTTCTGGACAAGAAACAAGTACCACAGATAGTTTATACTATGATCCAGATAACTGACCTGATAAATGCACATATCCAGAAAATCACTTAATTAATAAATAGTGTGAAGAAATGGGTTGCTCTCAATCACCAGAAAATACGAACATCTTTAATCTCTTGATATAGTTCAAATTATGAAATGGTAAACAATAATTAAATACATCATCCAAAAATAATATTATTGTTATGTTATTATAAGATATATCTGAGAGACGTGTTTAAAGTAATTACATACATGTACAATGATGCTAAATGAAAGAAATAAAAATTGATTACGTAGTGTATAGAAAATATATCAAATTATTTTATTGTTCAAAAAAATTAAAACAACAAAGAATAATATAAGCTGAGATCAGACTAAATATATTGAAAAAGAAAATTGAAATCATATCTACTACAATAATAAATATTTAACACTAACATAAAATAATATTTATAGTTAACACTTTTTTTCGTTCCCTCCTACCGAATTACTCTTCTTTTTATAGGATTCAGGAAGACCTCGACAGAATCTGTACTTTGGCCAACCTTTATAATTTAAAGTTAAATGCAGGGAGCTATTATCAAACGCAAGCTATTGTAATCGGTTTAAGTCCCCTTATCAGATCCATTACCAAATTCCCTACCCTATACCTGAATAATCAACCTATCCACTTTTTGTTTCTCTTCCAAAAATTTAGGAATCCTAATTGACCTATATCGCGTTCCTCTGACCTATATACACCCCTCCACCGATCAGCATTATACCAAAATTCCTTCCTAGCTCGATCCACTGCTCTCTGGAACTCTGTCTCTCCCAAAATTATACATGCTTCTTCCTTAAACTCATTTAAAACTCTCCTATTCCAATATCTCCTTAAATCCCAGTTCGACGCCTCCAATATGTGTAATATTTAAAAATCCAGTCAGTCAATCTCAACTATATCCGATATCAATGAATTACTTCAATAATTATATCATTATTTGTAAATTTGTCAATTTTAATCATTTGTCTGTCTAAAAAAATTGTATTTTTTTTCTCATGTAAGCAAGTAAATATATGTTTTTGGTATTTGTAAATATTTTGTCTTATTAACATTCAAATAGTTTTTAAATTTTATTTTCTCAATATATGTTTTCCTTTCTATTCACTATATTTATTTTATTTTATTGATTTATTTTTTATATTTCATTCTTTTTCCCGAAAGCATTGTAATTATTATATTAGCATATGGTTATTATATATTATTATATTATATTATTAATTATTATATATTATTGTTATAATTATTATTATTTTTTCTTTTTTTTTTCTCTCTTCTTTTTTTAAGTATACATTTATCACAAAGTTCTATTTTGAATTGTACATACATATGTCATCTTTTATACATATCATTATCTTTGTTTAGAATTAAGATAAACAGACTATTACACTTCTTCTTCTTCTTCTTTGAAACGGTGTTTCCCTTTGTTGGGTTTCCGTTAGGTCAAACTATCCTTCCACAGTTCTCAGTCCCACTAATCACCGTCCCTCAGACCTCTTCCTGCCATTTCATGCGTTATCTCATCTTATTATACCTCTCTGTTATTCATAGGAGACAATATGCCCAGAATAAAGATTAACTTTTTTCATTTCATTTTCGTTTTCATTTCATTTCATAATATACTTTCATTTGTAACACTCAAACTCGGGTTCACAGCTTTATTTTGAAAGGTTTTCCCTCCAATTTAGAAACCCACTTCATACAGGCTAGATGTGGCCCTAAGAAGGATTCCCGACCCCTAAGTCGAGCTATGGCTAAAATAACAGAAAATAAATTTTCTGCCAACTGCCAGACTCGAACAATTGTGGTAAGGGAAAGGTGTGGTAGCTGAGTGGGTAAGACAGCCTACATATTTTGTTGTTGTTTTTAATTATAGAGACAAATAGGGAATATTAGTATTAATATCCTTCAAAAGTGACGTGTTCTATAGGATTTAGAGATAATAGTGTCTATTAAAAAAAATTTTAAAAAATTACCGCTTTGAAAAATGTATGAATCCTAAGTATCACAAACATGTTAATCCTATTTATTGTTTACCAAAAATGTATGCTTTCCTTAGAATAATAACCTAAGCTTATTTATAAACAATGGACTGCCTCTATTAAACGTGAGTTATAATAAAAAGTTCTTAAGGAAAAAGCAACATGACGGTGTCTACGAAATACTTATCAATTTAAAACATTATTGAAAAAATTGTAAAATCAAAAAACTATAGGAAAAGCTGTACTTGACGAGCGAACCGCAAGTTGTAGAATCAAATCCAACCATCTTTCCAAGGAGGGTAGAGTGTAGATGGAGGCACAAAGCATCTTTAGTGCTGCCACACACACACACACACACACACAAACACAATGGGCAAAGTAAAAACCCAAACACAGAGTAAATCGTGTACCTAACTACACACAATTCTTATGGATGTGGGTCGTAACAATCAAGATACATAAGTATTGAAATGTCTGTATTTTTTGTCTTTTAGCATGTCAGCAAATTTTTCATGGTTAACTCCAGATGAGTTTAAATAAATAAGAGAATACGCAGGATGTACTACCAAATAAATAGTTAAATTATATTGATTTACAATTTTTTATTTCCTTTTTTTTTCTTTTTTTTTTTTTTTTTTCTTTTTTTAGGAAATATAGAACCTTCTGGTTCTTCAGGTTAAATAGCAGAAGCACGCAATCTTTTTATTTACCAACACATTATTTATTACTTTTAAGATTTATTTCTCTATAATTCGAAAATGATTGTCATATTCTTAAGGACAGTATTAAAAATTTAAATATATTCGTATTTACTTAGTAACTGCAGTTTGTGAGAGTAAATATAAATAAGTTGATGAAGAAGTTAATCAGAAAAGTCATAAAAGATCGTAATCATATAACAAAGCAAAACAAAACTGTAACACAGCCCATGCAATGGGTTCACTACTTAGGTAACAAATCACATTATCAACGGTTTTTCAATTAAGAGTACCCACTTAAAGAGATTGGGTTTGCCCTAGAAAGGTTCCCTGATTTCGAAGTACATCCAGGACTGAAATAACAGGATTAGATTTTCATCATTCAGTCGGACTCGAACCAAGGCCTGGGGCATGACAGTCAATTTCTTTAGCAATTGAGTTATTGTTCCTCCCATATCACAAAGCACTATGACTTTAATTAGAAAAAGGTAAGAATAACAAAATCACGATAATGCCTCTTAGATTACAGCTAACGCTATAGCCTATTAAAGAAAATCTGAACCTTCGATTAAAAGAGAACTGTGTGTGATTGATTTTTATTTTTATTTTTTTCATTTGCGGTACCTGTTGTTTTTTGCTAAACACATTAAAGTAATAAATAACACTAACTAAATTATTCATTTTTATAGAAGTATAAAAATAATAGTAATTAAAATTAGTCACAGCGAAAATATTCTATTCTATATATTAAAATATTAAAATTCTAAAAGAATTTCCTTTTTATTGCACAATCACGATCAATATTCAAAAATAAATTTTAAATCGACTTGCTAAAACAATTTTCTCAAACGCAAACGTCGGTAACAGAGGAACATGCTTGAAGAATACCGGCGACCATTTAATCGTAAATAAAACCTTTTTGTATTTTGGTAGCAAATAATTTGACGGAAGAGCAATTGATTTATGATGCCGAAACATGCTGAAAATAGTTGATAAAGGACTTGGTTTTATTATCATGAGCCGACTGAGGATCAAAACAAAGTTTGGGTATTTAATGTTGTGGATATATTTGTTACTGCCAGAAAATCCCGATCTGTTAAAAAAAAAAAAATATCGCTGTATTTTTCAGATCGATCGGAATAGTAAAGCGGGTGGTTTTGGAGACACAGAAGACAATCGCAGCCTGATACAATAATTATAAATTAAACTACAATCACAGAAGACAATGGTACACTGAACTGTGCCTGCGATCAAAGTCAAGAATGGACAAGTGGTACCTCCACCACCAGACACCGCTTCTTGAAAACCATCCTAAGGCCGGTTTCACACTGCGATACCGAGCAGCCGATACACGTATCCGACGCTGTATGAGACGCAAAAAGAATCGTGATTCAGCCGCTTGGCTGCTGCTTCTCACACTTTTCTCTCCAAAGAGCTAATCGATGACACCACAAAGTTTTCTTATTATTTTCAGATGATGCCATCAACATTTGAGGAACTCCAATTATTATCAAAAAATGTATTCATTTTTAAAAATTAAATTATTAAAATATTAAAATTATTAAACTAGAACAATATCATCATCATAGTCATTCCTCATTGAACCGCTCCTCCGCAGTGTGAGGAGGAAGCCTATAGAGCCTTCTCCAGCTCGGTTGGTCGTTTACTAGCTGTTTTCTGCAGTTCCACTCAAGTCCTCTTTTTCGGAAGTCCTTTTTAACTTCGTCCTCCCATTTAGTTCTAGGACGCCCTCTTCCTAAAACACTAAACTAAAACAATTTAATTTAAATTTTTTTTTTTTTCATTTATTGGTACTTACAACTGTACAAAATAATATACAACAAGTAAATGTGTTGACAATGAATACAATGGGATGTAAATAACTTGTGAAGAATAGTAGCACTTCAATAAAATCTACACTAAAAGTCTCTAGGTCATCTTCCTTTCAGACGCCTCGGAGGTTTATCAGGGATGGAGAAGGAAGCAAGTTGGGAGAGTAGTGGATAAAACTATTTAAATTATTAAATTAAAACTATTTAAATTATGAAATTAAAACTATTTAAATTATTAAAATTAAAACTATTTAAATTATTAAAATTAAAACTATTTAAATTATGAAATTAAAACTATTTAAATATTTAAATTAAAATTAAAACTATTTAAATTATGAAATTAAAACTATTTAAATTATGAAATTAAAACTATTTAAATTATTAAATTAAAACTATTTAAATTATTAAATTAAAACTATTTAAATTATTAAATTAAAACTATTTAAATTATTAAATTAAAACTATTTAAATTATTAAATTAAAACTATTTAAATTATTAAATTAAAAAATTATTAAATTAAAACTATTAAAATTATTAAATTAAAACTATTAAATTAAAACTATTTAAATATTAAATTATTTAAATTAAATTAAAACTAAATTTAAAAAAACTATTAAATTATTAAATTAAAACTATTAAATATAAATTAAATTAAAACTATTTAAATTATTAAAAAAACTATTTAAAATTATTAAATTAAAACTTTTAAATTAAAATTTAAATTATTAAATTAAAACTATTTAAATTATTAAATTAAAACTATTTAATTTAAATTATTAAAACTTAAAAATTAAAACTATTTAAATTATTAAATTATTAAATTAAAACTATTTAAATTAAATTAAAACTATAAATTAAAACTATTTAAACTATTTAAATTATTAAAATTAAAACTATTTAAATTATGAAATTAAAACTATTTAAATTATGAAATTAAAACTATTTAAATTATGAAATTAAAACTATTTAAATTATGAAATTAAAACTATTTAAATTATTTAAATTATTGAATTAAAACTATTTAAATTATTGAATTAAAACTATTTAAATTATTGAATTAAAACTATTTAAATTATTGAATTAAAACTATTTAAATTATTGAATTAAAACTATTTAAATTATTGAATTAAAACTATTTAAATTATTAAATTAAAACTATTTAAATTATTAAATTAAAACTATTTAAATTATTAAATTAAAACTATTAAATTATTAAATTAAAACTATTTAAATTAAATTAAAACTATTTAAATTATTGAATTAAAACTATTTAAATTATTAAATTAAAACTATTTAAATTATTGAATTAAAACTATTTAAATTATTGAATTAAAACTATTTAAATTATTAAATTAAAACTATTTAAATTATTAAATTAAAACTATTTAAATTATTAAATTAAAACTATTTAAATATTTAAATATATTAAAACTATTTAAATTATAAATTAAAACTATTTAAATTATTAAATTAAAACTATTTAAATTATTAAATTAAAACTATTTAAATTATTAAATTAAAACTATTTAAATTATTAAATTAAAACTATTTAAATTATTAAATTAAAAACTATTTAAATTATTAAATTAAAACTATTTAAATTATTAAATTAAAAATTATTAAATTAAAACTATTTAAATTATTAAATTAAAACTATTTAAATTATTAAATTAAAACTTTTAAATTACTAAAACTTTAAATTATTAAATTAAATTAAAACTATTTAAATTATTAAATTAAAACTATTTAAATTATTAAATTAAAAACTATTTAAATTATTAAATTAAAACTATTTAAATTATTAAATTAAAACTATTTAAATTATTAAATTAAAACTATTTAAATTATTAAAACTTTTAAATTATTAAATTAAAAATTAAATTAAAAATTATTAAATTAAAACTATTAAAATTATTAATAGCCGAAAAGCCGATTCCAAAAGTATCGTGGCGGCTGACGGGGACAGGCTACTTGTTTTGAGTATCGGATACGCATCGGCTGCTCGAATCGCAGTCTGAAGAGGCATGGCCTTAAAACAAAGATTCCTTTGTTCTATTATTAGCTTGGATACTTGTATCAGCTGCTCGGTATCGCAGTGCGAAAGAGGCCTTACAGTCCAGATCTTGCTCCCAATGACTTAGCACTGTTCCCGAATCTGAAATGATGCTGAAAGGAAAACGTTTTTCTAGTGACGAGGACCTTCTGAGGTCTTCGGACAACCAGTGTGGACAACTCGCTCCCAAATAATCTTGGCAGAGCTGGTTTCAGGACAGGTTTGTACTTAATGGACTGGAAAAGTGTTTTGAATGTGGCGGAATATAATTTGAAAAAATTAAACAAATAAACCTGTATTGCAAAACGTCTGTAGTACCCTTTATATTAGGAAAAAACCCAAGAAAAAACCAATGTCATATTTCAATCAAACGGTATTTTATCCACCATCATTCCATAAAAGGAAGAAGATCATTATAACAAATAAACAATTAAGCCTCAGACTAATCACTACATTAAGTAAAAATGAATCAAAATAAATATAGTAAATATAATATTGTTGACTGGAGAATATATATTTCATGAAGTCTGTAATGCTATCAGGAGTAAGAAAAAATAATTTTTAGAGAAAAAAACAAAACCGACTTCAAGATTAAACCTACTTACACGAACTTAACTAAAAAATAAAAAATAATATTTTAATTGCTTCAAAAAAAAAAAACCTTTAAATGAAAATCAATGAAATTATCGATACTGATATACCTATTCACAATTTATGATCAGTTATTTTTGGAGTCGGTGCCAGCCAAGAATGGCAGTTTGATCCTGCCTCTGCAACACACTTTCCAATGGCCCGAGACAGCGGTGTGGCGGTGATGAAACAGTAGGAGAATCTTTACAATTACCATTTCTTTTCAAATTCTGTTAGTTTTGGTTGGCACCGACTCCAAAAATAACTGATCATAAATTGTGAATAGGTATATAAGTATCGATAATTTCATTGATTTTCATTTAACGGTTTTTGTTTTGAAGCAATCAAAATATTAATTTTTATTTTTTAGTTAAGTTCGTGTATGTAGGTTTAATCTTGAAGTCGGTTTTGCTTTTTTCTCTAAAAATTATTTTTATTTTTCACTTTTTAGTGGTGAGTGTATTTTTGTTTATATAGTCAATTCTCGATCTTCAAGCTATCCTGAAAAATAGTTCGATTTACTGATCAAAGACTTATCGAGGTTATCATTCCACTTACCTTCATGTAATTGGGAAAATTGAACACAAAATGGGAGTTGAAATCATTATGTACATTTTTCATTAATGGGTATGTGTATGTTGTTTGTACATACATATAAAATCATTGATAAAGAGAATTAAATACCTGGTACCAATTTATCATATAACTTTCTACTGAACTGAGCTTTTTTCTAAAAAGCCTAAAAGTAGACACCGCCTTCCACCAGTGGCGATATTTCTTTATTCTTTAGGACGGAGATTTAGTTACTATGGGGATTTTAAATAATCATAGTCATAAATATGTTTAAAATGTAAGGTTATATAACAGTGATTTTTATTAACAGGTTTTTTGATTTTTCTTAAAAAGTGCTGCGTTGATTTTAAAATATTTTTTATGGGACCACCTCTGAAGTATTCCCTACCGGTCTAAAAAAGAATCATCAAAATTGATTAAGAATTGATGGAGGTTCTCTACTTATCTGTATTTGTTTTTTTGTATGTTACGCGATTACTCTGTCAATTCTGAATCAATTTTGATGATTCTTTTTTAGATCGGTAGGGCATACTTCAGAGGTGGTCCCTTAAAAAATATTTTGAAATTAATGCAGCACTTTTTAAGAAAAATATAAAAAAAAACCCATTAATAAGTGATTTTTTAAACTGTTTTTTTTTTATTTTTCTTAAAAAGTGCTGCGTTGATTTCAAAATAATTTTAATGGGACCACCTCTGAAGTATGCCCTACCGATCTAAAAAAGAATTATCAAAATTGATTCAGAATTTACGGAGTAATCGCGTAACATACACACACACAAAAAAAAAAAAAAAATACAGACGAGTTGAGAACCTCCTCTTTTTTGAAGTCGGTTGAAAAATACGTCCGAGTTAAAAAAAACTTTCAATACAGTGCAGAAGTTTCATCCTGAACTACAAGCATTCTTCAGAGCTATAAATAAAAAAAACAAAAACAGAATGTGACGTAAAAGGGTAATATACAAAATAAACAGGAAAATATTACAAACTGCTATTAATCTATACTATTGTATAAAAGAACAAGCCATTTTTCGTTTGTGATCTCTGATAACGAAAACTACTTAACCAATCAGTACCAAAATATACGATGAATGTACATCAGCTTTATAGCTTTAGGAACGTTTAGCATTAATAACATCTACTGGTTTTCAGTTAATTTGTTAGTAAAAAGGCAATAATATGTTGATATCAGTGAGCTTTGAAAATTCACCAATAGGTGGCGAGCGCAATTCTATATGAGAAGTTAAAAACTACTGTCTTATATGGAACTAGAAATTTATAGTAAAATTTCGTTCTATTCAATAAAATTATTTAAAATATTTAACTATGTGATGCGACGAGTGGATCCCAGAGAAGTTTGACAATCGACTGATATGAGTCAATTCTGCAATAGAGTTTACAAAGGAAAAATTACCGATCCCATCAGTATCAAACTTTAACTACATCATTGTCATAGTTCTAGAAAGGTTTGGCAATAATTATAATATTATTTACAATAATGAAAATTTGAATGTACCATGTTGAGTTGCAGAAACGAGGATTACTACACTGTCATATAAGTTTATGGTTAGAAATTAATATCAAACCAGATGAAATCAATAAAATTGTTTGGCCAAATGAAAATTATCACCAAAGCAAAATGTTGATGCTTCGCATTTTGAAATTGTGAGTAAAAATATGATTCATAAGTCATTAGTTATAAACACTGATAATACAGTCCATTATCCGCAAGAGCTGCTGCTGTTCATCTGGATTACCATTCACTTGGATACCAAATTGGATGTCTAATTATGCTTTTACATACTCTTCAAACACCTAATCAGAGCAATTTTAACCAGGTTAAAAATTACTGCTATGAGTGAAAATATCACTATCGATATTTTTGTCGATAAATCAATAAAACTTCACCTATTAGTTAAGCTTATCTATGCTCTCTACCTATGAGACCGGGCGGAGCCGAGACGGAGGATGCTAGTAGAAAATATAACAATAAAATTACATCAAGAAAATAAGATGAATACTAATAACGTTTTTGTAAATAATTACAAGTATTGTAGTCTTCTAAGTGTTCCTTTAAAAGTAGATGAGGAATCTTGGGATGTTCCTTTACGAACTTGATCAATATTGTGAATCCAAGTCATAGAAAGGTGCGTTAAAAAAAATTCTTCTGGGTACTATAATTTGTTTTACAGTTACGATCAAATTGCTTTTTACCCATAAATGATCATTCAAAACAAAAAGTTGGTTGTTTTAAAGAGCCACCATAAGATTTAACTTAGGTAGACGTAAAAGATCCAGCCTGTTTCTATAAAGGTATCGAAATAATGCTAGCGATACTCCAGTTGTACAATGAGCAGTAAATCCATAATCTAATAAAAATCTGTACAACTACAGGTGTAATTTTTCTGATCCCACTTCTTGCAATGAAATTCCCTCCTCAAAGCCCGCTTAACAGTATTTTCCGAAGTCCCGTTTCTCGCAATATTTTGATAGTTTTATATTTTCTTGAATTTAGTAAGAAACACTTCAATCCGTTTAGAATGGCTATCAGTAACGATAAGAAAATAGTGGCTGTGAAGGGGTCTCTATAGTCAATATGGAGTCGTTGCGAGGGTGATGGGGTCCGTACCCAAGGAATAAGTGAGGCCTCAGGTGTATTGTCCTTATCAGTGTTGCATACATCACATTGAGCTACAATCAATATTGGAGGCAATTTTAGACCAACAAACATATTAACGTGCCAATGCTTTCAGTTCATTTACTCCATTTGAGATGTATGTGAAGATTTCTTAGTTGCAGCTTTTATGGTCAACATTACTCTCTAACTCCATAAAACAAAATCATTTTTAACATGGAGCTCTTCTTTTCTACTTAGGAATGACAACAGTTCCTCCTCAGACATACTAGCACAAACAAGGTCCAGCAAGTTAATGACTTCTGTAGTCATTTTTGTTTTACAAAATGTATTACAGAAATTCGATATTTATATCGAAACTGTATAATTCTTGTAGCTTCTTAGAATCAAGTTTCTTGGAATTGGTGCTCGAGATAGTCAATCAGTAAAATTATATAATGGCTTGTCCCATGGTTTTAAAATTTCAATTTGCAATAAACACGTCCCAACGCTGTAGATGATTAGTAGCGTATACATAAATGTCTCGCTTAGAACTGAAAAAATTGAAAGAGGGCGGTTTTCATTGGTCAAAAAATATTTTCGTTCAAAAAGGAACATGTGTAATTTTGTTAAACCAAAAATAAACGCTGCTCTTTATTATGGAGCTGAAAATAAGACTGTTCAGCTGTTGTTAAGACTGTACTACCAAAAGTCAGCAGTTTATCTAGTCCAATAAGGATATCTACGGATGATTATTGCACCGAGAGAGTCGGAACCAACTACAATTAGTGTGATAGGTAAATCCCAATATTGAGCAAAAGACCGATCCTTGCCAGGTAACCATTGCCTTTACAGCTAAAAATGCTTTCTGGTATCCACTACCCCAATACCTTTTGTGTTCCTTTCTTTAATAAACAATACGATGGATATGTAAATGATTAAAGGATTGGTAAAAACCTACAAAAGTAGTTTACAACACCAATAATGATTGAAGATCCTAAGCAGTCTTTGGCTGTAGTATTTTTGTGATAGCCTCAACTTTTTCGTCTGTCGAGTGAAATCCTGAAGCATCCACCCCAACGCGTAAATATTCTAAAGACGTTTTTCCAAGTTTTCTCTTCTCTATAGGGAATAAGTTATCAAGGACTCAATAAATTGTTGAAATATTCTAGAGCTCAAGCTACGTTTAAATGTTAGGCTTATATATTGAAAAAGAACTTTTGAGGTAGTAATAGTGTCCAATGTGCGTTGTATTTCATTTAATTCAAGTTAGTGGTAGGCATGTGATAGACCTAATTTTGCTAATATACTGTTCCTTGTATTCATTGAAATAAATCTTCTATGCGAAGCAAAGGATGTAAAATTTTGAAATATGGGTCAATTTTTCACAATTGGGGTATAAATAAAAAAAAACAAAAAACAGAATGTGACTAAGAAGGATAATAAACAAAATTAATGACGAAAAATATGAAATTAATAAAAAAGACAAAAAAAAACACAATAAAATTAGATCAAAAATATAAGATGCACACCGATAAAGCTTATATGAACAATTACTGAAATAGTAGGATTAAAAAAAAAAATTAACATAGAAAAAAGTTGTAAAATCAATTTAATGATAATGTAGGGTAAAAGACCCAATGGTGGACACTGACCGAATAGTGGCCACTTGGAGTTTTAAATGCTAATGATAAGGTTTATGGAGGTCCAATCAAGTTGAATTTGCCGAGCAAGGTTAGTAGTGTCCTCAACAGTTGATGTGGTATACCAGGAATGGCGTAAGGAACCATAGGAAAACCAACCTTTGCCTTTGCACTTGGCGTCTTCTGTTTACAGCGTGAACTTGGCTCTACACCTGTTGGATTTGCTAAGGAGGTAAGCGAACACATTTACTTTTTTCAAACTTAAATGTTGATCAATTTCAAATATTCAAGCCATCTACTTATAGAATAGAATGTTTTCTTGCGTTTTCCTTATTTTGTTTCACGTTAAACAATTTCTTGTTACGGTAAGGTTAGGTGTTCACTAATCATTCTATATAAGATTCGTGTTTAAATAGTGGACTAGTGGAATAGTGGATATTATTATTTATTATCTATTGTTAGGTTCAAGGATGATATCGAGGTCTAGATGGTGGCGATACGATGAGCAGGAAACGGAGAAAGCTGCCCAAGATGTGTCACTAGGTATGGCTTTAGCAACTGCAGCAAAAAACAGGTGTGTTCCTCGAACAAGTTTAAGAAGATTCATCAATGGCACAAAAATTAAGTAAATTTGTTGTCCAGTCCTTCCACAGGATGACGAAGAAAAACTGGCATTTTGGATTACAACAGTTTCAAACACAGGATTCCCAGTTCACAAAAATGAACTTTTGGACAATGTTCAAAAACTGTTAAAAGACTTAAAGAGGAAAAAAAGACTTAGTTGATGATCGGCCTGGGTGTAGTTGGTTCCAAAGTTTTTTGAAAAGAAACCCAACAATCTCAACACGTGTAGCACAAAACTTGACTGTAACCAAAGCATCGGTTTCGCCTAGAAGTCAAGAAAAGTAGTTTAGAGGAGTGGAATGGTATTTGAATTAAAATGGCTTGGAGAATATATTAAAAGATCCAACAAGAGTCTACAATGCAGACGAAAGCACGTTTTTCTTAAATCCAAAGGAAAACAGGGTAATAGCTCTTAAGGGAAATAAAAACGTTTACCAACAAGTGAATGCAAGTGACAAAGAATGCGTAACAGTACTTGTCAATGCTCACTCGTTTTTATTGATACAGAATTATATCTATATTATACCTACTAATTTATTTTATATTTACTTATAAATATGAATATTAATTCACAGTTGACTGAAATCTTTGATATTTAATTAATAAACTATATGTGCATAAGTATTTATTTATTTTCTGTCCTTCAACACAAATTTAGGACAAGAATGTTGTTCCACATGAACCATTATTCTGATAAATGTATACAAAGTACAAATAAGAGGCTTAAGTTATCTTACAATAAAGAATTTATAGTGTCCACTATTGGCGCATGGGTTTGTCCACTATTCAATTTTTTTCAATTTTATGTGTCCACTAATCATACAAATTTGTCCTTCGGGATAATAAATTTTAAAAATATATACAATTCACAGTTTGCATTTTTGAGAAAAGTGTTGCTTTCTTAGAGGGTTTGTGCATATGCAACTACTTCTCACTAACATTTGAGGGCTAAAACAAACCCTGGTCAGTTCAAAATGTCGAAATAATTTCTTAACTTGTCCACTACTGGGTGTTTTACTCTAAATAGTGTTAAAAGTAAGAGAAAAAAACTCAGTGTCAGTTTCTTCCGGACTGGGAAAAATAATAGAGAATGAATATGTCTATCCATAATCTACTGCTATTCCCAATTTACATTTTAGTATTCAAAGGATCAAATTACTTAAATTGATAATTCAAAAATAATTCTATCTTATTACTCTTTACCTAAAACAAAACACGAAAGAAAGTGACCCTTTCCAAAAAAGCAATGTACATTAATTAAAATATAATGACTGTGAAGCTAAATACAGGTGAAATACTGGAAGTTCAGTAAAGCAAATATAACATATAAGGAACATATGTTAAAGTAAAACAAAGAACATACAAGGGCATACAGTTATAAGACGTAGAATCTCAACTTTGATATCGATATGTATATTAAAAAATAATTTTTAGAAAAAAAACGAAAACCGACTTTTAGATTAAACCAACATGTACAAAGTTAAACTAAAAAGTAAAAAATAATATTTATTTATTAATATTATGATCAGCTATTTTTGGAGTCGGTGCCCTGCGAAGAAGGACAATTAATTCCTGCCTTTGCAACTAACTTTCGAATGGCACCTGGCAGCGGTGAGGTGGTTATGAAATAGTGGAGGATCTTTACAATCACCAGCTTTTTTTCGAATTCTGTTTTGGTTGGCACCGAATCCATAAATAACTGATCATAAATTAATAATAATAATATAATATAATAAATATTATATTTATATATAATATATAATAAATAATTATATAAGTATCGATAATTTTGTTGATTGCCCTATAATGTTCTTTGTTTCGAAGTAATTAAAATATTATTTTTTACTTTTTAGTTCAACTTTGTACAAGTAGGTTTAATCTTGAATTCTGTTTTTTTTTTATTTTCGAAAAACCTTTTATTTTTCTCTTTTTAGTGTAAGTATAGTGAGTAGGAACTTCGCTAATCATTTTTAACTTTTCGTTAATTGAAAGAAATTTCAATTTTAGCGGAGTAATTGTAAAACCACTCGAGTGAATAACCAATAAGTGACTGGTGTACCGATGAAATGATAGGTAAACAATGACAAAAAAACAGGAAAACAAATTAGCCATGAAGTTCTTTGAATTTGATTTCGAGTTATTTAGGTGATGATTTCCAATAGTTCGATTCATAGGGTAGAAGTCCTACAAGTCCCCTCTTTTAATCCCTATTTTCAGTTCCGACTTTTTTACACAATGTTTCACGTTTTTTTACCTGAAAGCTAGGTGAAATTTAAGTGCAATGTACTTGCGACCGTAGATTTTGTTCGACTTATTTAAGTATTCGGCTTATCAAAGTTCCACACATCGAGAGTTGGCTGTATATGTAAATAATTTTTGTTAATAATTTAGTTTTTATTTTTATTCATGGAGAAATATGTTTATAGTGGAAGGTTATATAACACTGATTTCTTATTAATTGTTTTTTGACTTTTCTTAAAAAGCGCTTAGTTGATTTCAATGAAATTGGACCACTTATGAAGTAATACCTACCAATTTAAAAAGGAATCATCAAAATCCATTCATAATTGACAGAGTAATAGCGTAAAAAAAAATAAATAAATAAGTAAATTAAAAAAAAAACAAACAAAAAAAAACAGACGAAATGAAAACTTTTTCTTTTCGGTTGAAAATAACCATAAATTTAACAAAGTCTGTGGAGTGAAATAGTACATCACGTTGAAAATAGTATAAAATGAAATATTTATGAATCGTAAGAAGTAATAAACATCGTTAAAAATCAATCCATTTTTTTGTTTAAATGACCGTATAAATATTTTTAAAAGTCCCATTTTATTTTTTTTCAAGTAGGAAGAGAATAAAACAACCTAAAAGATTACCAATCTACCTGACCCTTCACAGCCTCTCACGGGTGGTCGGGGAATTCGAACCTTTTATTAGGCCATACAACAAAGGACCATTTCTCTACCTGCCTATCCCTTACCGTGTAATATGTGGGGAAAACATAATATTTTAAGTTTTTTAAAATTTAGAAAACTGGGAGGTCGGTGGGCGTATCCAAGTACAAGGGTTGGAGTCTATTCTTCAAAAAGGGCCAGAAAAATATTTTCGAGGGTTTGTCTGTTTGTGTTGTTAAAAGCGGCTGTTTCCGCCCTCGGCCTGCTCAGCTGTACCGAATGGACCTTCCACTGATGACGAGCTTACACATCATAGCATCTCCCTCAAATTAAGATAAGTCTAGGTTAAGTTTATTTGTTACTATATAAGTTTTAAATTAAGTTATGATTAAATTCTTCAATGAAGGAGTTACAATTATTGAAATATTTCACTTATTATGGCATCACTCCTCTTTATTATTTATTAATTAAGTTACATGTTTCGGGAAAACTATGTCCCATCCTCATACTGAAAACAGTATTTCATTATAATTACACTACTATTCTATTATAGAGGAGTGATGCCATAATAAGTGAAATATTTAAGTTATGTTTATTATTTCCTATCTGTAATTTTATTTGTCAACTACTTGTTTGAATATATATATCTAGGTTTTATTTAACAATAGTAAAATTCATTTACCATTTGCATGTCACTCGTCTAATTAATATATTTTGATTATTCTTCTTTATAATCAACACATCTTAATCATTCGACCGCACGCTAACCTTGTGGAGCAGATTTAATTTAATTAATTAATTATTTTAAAAAATACTTCTTTATAAACTATCAGTAAATTAAGTCCGGACTAGCATCCCTTTATTTAGATTAATGCTGATCCGGACTCCACAGAAAGTAGGGACATGGCAGACCTTATATCTTTCAGAAGCCATTTTCATTTTGCCTCTTTAGGCTGTTTTTTCCATACTGTTCGTTTATAAAATAATATTGAATTTTTCAGTATTGGAGTTGCTTTGGCACTATTGTACATCAAATGTTTACATACATTTATTTTTTTGGTACATTTCCTTGTCGTTTCGCTTATGGTCATGAAATCGGTCAGCCTGAAAATGAAATAAATGCAGACGCAATTGACCCGGAATCGTTTGGTTTGTGCTCACCATCAGTCAACTTTAGCACAATTCAAGAGTTAATCGATCACATGTGGCGCAGGTACTGACCTTAGGTTTCTTTTATAAATAAAGCGATCTTTGACTACTGAGCTATTACCTATTCATTGACGCTATTCTTAGGGTATAATGTGCCATAGGGTATGATTACTTTTTCATTTGTCTATTCATTTCACACCCTCGTAAAAAATGCAGTTTTTAATTGTTTCCATATTATTAGTTCCATGTTTTGTAAACAGAAAGATATTAGAACATGACATAAGAGTTTGGTTTAGGATACATTATTACGGTTAAAGTCATCCAAGCCGTCCTTGGCATTGAAGCGAAAACATGCTATTAACGTTATGTTAAACAGTAGCTCTGACATTTCATGGATCTGAGAACTCTAGGAAATATCTTCCTCCTGGCTGCCTTCAACAGCTGTGTGGGTGAGTTGTCTGGCCAAACAATTATAACTAGGATCCAGTATGATTTTGTGTATTACATAAGGAGTTTGTAGTCAACTAAAAAATTAATTCCTGTTTCGCAGTATTTATAATTAAGGTAGGAGTCAAAATACCGTATTAATGGAACGGCCGAGTAGTTTCATCAAATTATGACAACAAATACCCAGATTTATATGCAATACATTGAATAAAATGCAATTAAAAATGTTAAAAAATTATATATTTTTAATTGATACCTATTTTTATACATTTGTAATTACGGAATTGTGTATGTTTTCATTGTTTTGTTTTTTGTAACCCACGAAAACAGTAAAATCTATAAATGGAAGGAGTATAGGAGTACAGGCAGAAGCTCTGTTCTCAAATGTGTCATTAAAAAAGTTTATTTCTTCAAACCACCTTAAATAAGGTTTATAAATATCACTCGTCCCCGATCCTATAACTTTAGATTTTTTACCTTATTTAGCTCTTGAAGGTATGTAGACCTCAATTTTTTTAATTTTATTTTTTATCTCCAGGCAGATCACATTCATTCATCTTCTCTTGAATCTTTCTGTAATTTGCACAAATTCCAAGACATACGTATTCTGTGTATGCATAAAGAAATTTTATGGTCTTTTAATATCCCCATCGAGATATGGTTTTAATAAGGTCTTTAAATCTAAACACAAAAAAGAAGTGAAATACTGCTTAAAACATCCTAATAGAATCTTGCATGCGTACTGGCATGCCACTTACCGTACACACATACCAGCAAACAGATAGTAGCTGGTACGTGCTAGGTACTGACATGAAATTGTGTGAGTGGCACGTGCATCCCCGGCCAGTTAGTAATTCTCTATTAACGTGAATTTTTGTGTCTGGTGTCATTTGTATTTCTGCTGTACTGATTTAATTTTTTTCGTGTGTATTTCTATGGCAGAATTAGAAAATTTGTTTGCTATAACAGCTTGTATTTATATAAAAAAACGAAAACGTAGAAGCAGGTGAAAGAAATAATGGCTTGCAAATAAAAAAACATGTTAAATTAGAGGTCATGTTAATTCGACTGAAGAACTCGCCCGGGACCTATTGATTAGCATAATTATTTAAGGATGGTTGAGACAACATACAGGTATTCATGAGTCCTTTATTTTCAATGAAATCGAGCACGAAATTATGCTCGCTAGTACCCATAGCTAATTAAAGCTAACTATTTAAAAATAATATATACACATACAAAAAAAAAATCACAAGACTGATTATTTTAAAAAAATAAAAGTGAAGTAAAATAAATTTTGTGCGCAGTACGTCTTGACTCGTCAAGATTTCAAGAAGTACTAGGAGTAGTTTGGAGCGGGAATTCCACACACACAAGGAACGTCCAGTGGGTGGCTCGGCGCGACCCGGAGTCGGATTTTTCCATAAACGCTGCAGCCTATGGATTTTGGATTCATTGGAAATCCAATTAGGCCGCTTTAGTCCATAAGTCCATCCGTGTTTCCCAACACCCAGTGAGGTTTTGGATTGGCTTGGAGCCATTTGGACTAATGGATCGCTCGAGTGTGGGGGGCATAATAAAATAATCGGAGAATTATTTCCATAATTCAATACTACATTTATTTAGATAATCAAATATTATTAAAACTACAATGTGAGCCGTTACATTATAAGTTTTATTGTTTACATTATTAAGTTGGGCCGTCCACGAAGCCTCCAACGAACTCCTAGCCAACAGCGTGAACCCAGGCAGAGTAGTCTTCCTCGTAAATTCCCAGGCAGCAATAATACCACCACGGACGGCATTGAGACAATTAAGTGTCGCAGAAAAATTGCAGAATTCATTTTGACAGGGTGGGTCGTCTTCCTACAATGGATACCCAGCCACGTGGGGCTCCATGGTAACGAGTATTCTGACGCCAAGGTTAAGCAGGGAGCAGAGTCGGACCAGTCTATCGTGCCACTCACATTAAAAAAGACCCAGAAACCTGATAGACACCACGGTCAGTAGCGTAACTAAAATGACCCTGATGAACTGGCAAAAAATGGGAGAAACTTGCCACGGTAGGGCCGATCCTAAGAAAGATCGAGAGAGCTGAATCCGTTGCACGATTTCAACTAATCACAGGACACGACTACTTGCAAGCCCACTTGCACCACATTGGTCTTGCTGACAGTGACTTTTGCCCGTTAGGTAACCTCGGATGCACAGACGAAGATCATCTGAGGGTTTGCCCTGCTCTTATATGGATAAATAAATAAATAAATTATAAGTTTTATATCATTTTCATTAACACTAATTTATTAATTATTTATTAATATTAATAAACTAGTAACATTGGCATGATTACGAGAACAATATAGTCTCAACGCCATCAAAATAGTTGCTTTTTATTTGTTGACTTAACCTCAAGAACCTTACTAAACATATATATATATATATATATATATGTATATACTGGCCAGACATAGTGTCAAAAAAAATTGGGTAATACTGCATGCTAAACGGGGTAGAATGGCGTAGAAACGAGTTTCCTATCTTAATCTGTTGAAGAGATAGAATTTTTTTTTGTTTTTATTTTTAAAATCTTACTTTTTTTTCTGAAAAAATGGCAGTTTTCTCTACTTTGGTTTAGTATAGAATAGAACATATAGTAACGATGATATTTAATCAGCATTAATTTTTTAGGAGGCCTTTTAACATAGGGGGCGCAAAACAAAAACAACAACAACAACAATGGCGCTACGGTCCATGCAGAACCTTGGCCTCTTCCACGATTCCCCTCCAATTGTTTCTGTCACCAGCTGCTCTCCTCCAATACCTGACACCAAGTGTCTTTAAGTCTGCTTCAACATCTTCCCTCCAGCGCAATCTAGGCCTTCCTTTTTCTCTCTTGCCTCCTTCGGGACGCCCATTCAGCATGATTTTTGGCATTCTGTTGGGGCTCATTCTCTGTACATGGCCCAGCCATCTTAATCTCCTTTGCTTTATTGTAGCAACCAAATCTGGAGCTTTGTGCAGTTCCCTTAGTTCCTGGTTGCTTTTTATTCTCCATATATTTCCATCTTTAGTAGGGCCATATATCCTCCTCGCCTTTTAACATAGAGGGCGCAAAACAGAAAACATTTAATAAAACTTAAATTTTTAATAGTTTTTGAAAATTCCTCACTCCTTACTGGAACACCCCCTAGAAGTCATCAATTTCCCCAAAACTGCGGAATTTAGTTAGCTTTTTAGTGGTGTAACCCATGATACAATTGCACTTCACCTTTTGGGCCTTAGATGTTATTATCTTAAAAAACGAGGACAAAGAAAATTGTCCATCTTGCGTGGTCAGATGTAAACTCACTACTCTAAATTAATAGAATTTTCCTCTTTCTGAACTTCCCATGAGTTAGAATTTTTTTTCTTCACTTTTTTAAGACTAGAAAGCACAATGTATGAATTCTAAATAATGTAAAAAGGGTAATAATAATCTAAAATATAAAAAACTCCTTAGTTTAAATTTAAAAAATACTTTCTTTAAAATAATTAAATTTTTTTCTTCTCATCAACTAAAATTTGAAAAATTCTACAATAAATAATGTTGAAGATGAAAAAGAATATCGAGGATTACTATTATTCTAGAAACATATTAAAATCGATTATTGCAGCGCGTGTTCAAAATGTCCTCTATTACTTCGGATGCAAAAAAAAAAAAAAAAAAAAAGTACGATTTAAAAAATAAAAACAAAAAAAATCTATCTTCTCAACAGATTGAGATAGGAAACTCGTTTCTGCGCCATTCTATTTGATATATACATTATATATATATATATATATATATATATATATATATATATATATATATATATATATATATATATATATATATATATATATATATAATATAAAAATTATATTTTGTCGACCCTTAGAAATAATATAAATAACTATTCTACAATATTCGGGTTATAGGTCTTCCGTTAGAGGAGAACCTATAACCCGAATATTGTAGAATAGTTATATATATATATATATATATATATATATATATATATATATATATATATATATATATATATATATATCTTAGATAAAGTTCTTTTGAGTTGTTCAATAAATCGTCTACTTCTGTTCATAATATAGCTCTTACTTTACAAATAATTATAATTATAAACGAATAAATGACTATAAAAAAAAAAATGTGTTGCAGCAGGACAAGATTTCATTGGTGAAGCTGACTTACCTAGAGAGGGAGGATGGCACAATGAAACCATGGAGAAGGCATTGGTATCGGTGGGTTATCATCATTTACTAATTCAGTTTGCAGAATAAACATTACAAAAAAAAAAATAATAAAACATTAGAATGAAGACATAATAGCTGACAGATGTTCCAAGTTGTTTATGTTGCTTTGAAGAGAAACAAATATAGGTTTCTTTCCATATCTATTGTTTGCAATGAATATAAGTAAAATTGTTCAAATAGACCAAATAAAAAATCCTTTCATTACTTTGATATTATACGGATCAATCGAGTTTATTTTAGCATGCCTTTACGACCTAGAACAAATAAAAGTGTATTTTCGATTTTTATGTTAGTCAAGATTCAAAGTTATTACACACTCTGGCTAGATCAAGAAGAATGCTTTTTCTTTAAGGTCATCAACCTATCCTTGCAAGAGTGGAAAGTTCGAGATTCATTTCGTGGGTCCACCACGAAATAAATTCAGTGCCTCAGAAGTTATGAGACTGCTAAACGTTTTGACACTGTTGACCGCCTCGGTAACCCTCGGTCTTATATAGTCCCGTTCCGATGCTGTTTCGAAAAGGTGATAATCATGATAAGCTCGAATAAAATTTAAAAATGTCTTGCAGATTGCAAATTTTGTCGAACAAAATGGAATAGTGTATTTTTGAGGGTCGATTTCCTTGTATCCTCCAATTAGATGGAGTTCTCCTAATGGTTATCACCATATATATCAAGCTATATAATATAAGAGGACAGTAAGTAGATGTGTAAATATATATTTTCAGGTATTTGTAAATATTGTGTCTTATTAATATTCAAATAGTAACTTTTTTTTCCCTCTATATATCTTTTCCTTTCTATTTACTATATTTGTTTTATTTCATGGATTTTTTTTTTTTTTTTTTTTTCATCTTTCTGAATGCATTGTAATTATTATATTATTAGCATATTAGTATTATTATTTTTTTTTTTTTTTTTTTCTCATATACATATTCATAATATAGTTCTATTTTATATATATATATATATATATATATATATATATATATATATATATATATATATATATATATATATATATATATATATATGCGATGGTGTTTTAACTTATAATTATTATTTCATATGTTTATTTATTTTTTTAATTCAATTTAATTTTTTTTCCCTATAAAAAATGGTATACTGTAATTACTGATGCATTTAATTTGTAAATAACATGCCAGATAATTGTACTTTTAACCTTGCATTATTTTTATTCTTAGGGGACAGTAAGTCCCAGAATAAAATTATTTTTTTCACACATTCATTCATTCATATTGCTATGGGAAGGTCGAAATTCACAATAAAGGTTTGCCATGACATATGCAATATTTGCCGTAAAGCTAATACACACAAATTGTTCGCGCTAATCGGCGCTATTGTGAGGGGGGGAAAGGGGAAAAACTTTAATATACCGTGTATTGACGCACTCAATGAATTTCCGGTGCAACTAGCCCTTATCTGCGTTAATCCCTACCAGAATATCCCTTTTTCTTCTATCATCTGTGCTCAAGTACGCACCTACTACAAATTGCCCAAGACCTCATGGTCTTCCATCGGTTTTATAACCCAGTTCTCCCCCTAATGAGTGGTGACCTAAGAGGAGGCGAGCTTAGACAAATATTGCAGCTTAGGAGAAGCATTTGCCAGGCCGTAAAGATTCCAGGGGCCCCCGGACAGACCGTCGGCGGCAGTAATAAGGTAAGAAATTTCTTCTGTATTATTTGTTTATGCTACCTCCTAAATAAAATCTCCCCAAGGGTGCAAAACCTCGATTTCATATTTTACCATACAGTCCATTTTCTAGAGGCCGAGGCGAGTTTGTCGCATCGGACATTAACATTTTTTTACTATACACAAATATTATAGTGAATCGTAGAATATCAAACGGAAACGAATACAGTTGGATTCAATATAGGTTAATAGGTTTAATATATTAATAAAGATTTAACGGAATGTTAAATACCAAATTTGATTGTTAAATACGTTATCAACAATTATTTTAAATATTATCTATTATAAATCGAGTTTATGGATTGACCAAGGTGCGAAATTAATAAATGAAAACGAGATGACACACCAATTAATCAGTACATATTTTTAAAATAATAAAAGTTTCGTTTAAAATAAATTTCACTTGGTCTTTCTTAAAAAAAAACTAGTTTGAACTTCGTTGTCTTTATGCTTTTAAATTAAATTATGTGTATCTTAATTCGGTATAATTTGTTATAGGAAGGAATTAATATGTTATGCTCTGTTCATGAACCGATAGGAAAGGCCGCATTCTTAATTTTTTTCATGCTTCATTATTTTTTTTTTCTGATCCCTCAAAAATTAAAAGAGACAAAAACATGAAATTAGTAATCCTATACCTACAGGGTATAACAAATAAAAACGATACATTTTTAACCTTTTTCTACCACAGGGGATTGGAAGGAGTAATGGGATTAGGAAATTGTTGAGGTTGCTGCACCTGATTGGCTCAAGATAATATGCTCTGGAGTTGAGGGGCCTCCGCTCGATGTGCTTCATTAAACCCCTGCCATGACGGTAACAAGCTTGTCTCCGTTACAGTACAGCGGTAACTTACCTGTCTCCGTTACGGTCCGGTGGTAACTCATTGAGCGGAGGCCTCTCAACTCCAGAGCCTGTCTCCGTTACGGTCCGGTGTTAATTAGCATGTCTCCGTTACGGTCCGCGGTAACTAGCAGCACAGGTATACGTTTCCTTGTGTCTACAGGAGAACCCGGCACATTCTGTGTCTGGCAGCCTTACTGTGTGGAGCTAAGTGTTTGTGCGCATGCGCTAAGTTCTAACGGTTTTCCAGATCACGTGGAAGATGTAGATGAGGTATGTTAACTTGTTTTAATTAAGTGATAGTGATGATTAGTGATTTAGTTACTACTTTTACTTAATTACCACTCGATTAACTATAAACGGCATTGACAATGGACACGGACCAGGCTACTCTCGTTAGGAAACGACCAAACACCACAACACCTGAGACTGACGAACAGGGTTTTATTAAAGCCAGACGGACACTAAGAGCACGACCAACAACCACATTTATCCCCACACCAACACAAAATACATTCACGTTACTACAAAACATAAGCCAAACACAACCCTCAACAAGTACAGATACTAGTAACAATATAACACAAAATACTAATACAAATAACAGGACTTACAAACCACCACCCATTATACTAACACCACCCAGATCACAGGTAGAACTGAGGGCATTATTCAGATCCGAAGGCATTACTGACTTCGACATTCGCTCGAACAAAAACGAAACAAGAATATACTCTGAGACAACTGCAGCATACAACAACATACTACAGATCATAAACAACAGTGACGTAGACTATCACACTTTTGCCCCACGTGGCACTAAGCCACAACGACGTTACATTATCAAAGGGCTTGATATTGATCATTCCCTGGACTCCATTAAAGAAATCCTCCAAGCCCGACTTCCCGGGTTTCAATCAGCATGGAGGATGCAAAAAAAAACAGCTTCTGACGGGACAAAACACCTACTTTCACACATCGTGGTCACTACTGACCACACAACAACCCTAGATTCCCTCAAATCTATTAGATCAATAGATCATATCAGATTCTCAGTTGAAAAACTGAGAAATTTAAATGGCCCCAGACAGTGCTTTAACTGCCAGGAATATGGTCACAATAAAATTACTGTGGGCGCACTATCATATGCGTCAGGTGTGCAGGCAACCACGAGGTGAAAGAATGCCCCTCCAGATCAGAACCCCCCAAGTGTAGGAACTGCGGTGGCCCTCATGTGGCCTCTTATCGCAACTGCCAATCCAGGCTGGAGCTTATCAAAACTAAGCTACAGCAAAAACCCCAAAAGCGGCAAACCTCATTGGCCGCCGAGCCCTCCAATAGGAACGCTCCCTCAGCCCCCACCACCTCAGGCCCCTCTACTTATGCCGGCCGCTGCGCTGCAGCCATGCCACAACCTAGCCAGCCCTCACCACAGCCTAGCCAGCCCTCACCACAGCCTAGCCAGCCCTCACCACAGCCCAATGACCCTTGGATTCAACAAATGACGGACATGAAGGAAATGTTTAGGGACATGAAGGACATGTTCATTACTAACCAGAACGACATGAAGGACATGTTCAGAACACTTATGACAACTATGAATGTCATGATTACCCAACTCTCGACTCGACATGGATAGATATTCTATCATTAACTATAACATTACAGGGCTCATGAAGCGTAAGCTTGAGCTGGAAACCCTATTGGCTGATTACCGGCCAACCGTTGTAGCACTGACGGACACAAAGCTACACAGACACACGCCAGTATACTTTACAGGTTACATCACATACAGACTCGACTCGCCTATTCAAGGAGGCGTCGCACTATTAGTACGGCATGACATACCGTCACGGCTAATGGACAGGAAAACACTACACGATGACAAACACACAGCCATCACCATACAAGTTAAACTAAAACAGACATACAAAATTACATGCATTTACAGAAGCCCAAAAGGACAGATAGAGACATTTAAGACTTTTCTGAAGAACACAGAAAAAGACAGACAACACATAATAGTAGGTGACCTGAACGCCAGACATCATGCATGAAATTGTTCTAGACCCAACGCACTAGGAAACCATCTCACTAAAACAAAATACACTGTCATTCACCCAGACGCCTACACTTACAGACAGCACTCAAATCCATCATACACCTCTACACTAGACCTACTCCTCACACAACAGCCACACCGATTCACTAACTGCAGCACCATAGAGTTCAGTAACAATGATCACATACCAGTACTATACGAACTAGGACGCCACACTGGAGTAACCAGATACGATTTTAAATATGGAGATTGGAAACTCTACAAATCACACATATACAAAAACATACCCACTATCACCCCACTCCACAACACAACAGATATTGACACAGCCATACATATACTTGAAAACATAATACACGACGCAGCATCAGCATCTATACCCACATTCAACCCTACACCTATTCATCTACGCAAACCGCCACAGCACATACTCACACTCATAAAACAGAGAAACAACATTAAAAACATTTGGTACAGAACACATGACCCAACATACAGACCTATCATAAACAGTCTCACACGACAGATTAGCACCCTCATGTCGCAGTGGAAAACGTCCTTATGGCACGATCAACTTCGCCGCACTCATTACGACCACAAAAACTTCTGGAAATTAGTCCGAAGTCATAACACTAAGTCAAAATCGGTGAAGATCACCCGAGGCGACGAACTCCTTACCCCAGCAGATCAGGCCACAGCACTATCAGACTATTACACAGAACGAGACGCTTCGCGCACAGACTCAGTTTATAGCCACATCCCCCAGACAGACCCTCTTCAGAACCCTCTTTTCTCGTCGTACAAAGACCTGACTGCATTAGAAACACGAGGGGAAACAAAGCCACAGGACAAGATAACATATCTTATGTCCTTCTCAGATTTTTACCTAGGAAAGCCCACATGTTTCTCCTCAACATTTATAACGCGTGCACCCGCCTCAGGTATTTCCCCACGGAATGGAAACATGCTATTGTCGTTCCACTCCTAAAACCCCGCAAAAGAGGCACTGTACCCGAAGAATACCGGCCCATCAGTCTCCTCAGCCACATTTCAAAAATATATGAGAAACTTATTCTCATACACCTCCGAAGACACTGCGACACACACGACGTTATCCCGCCTGAACAGACAGGTTTTTCGCGTGGAGTTAGCTGCTATCACCATGTAGCAAAACTGCAGTTTGATGCTGCTTCTAACCTCAATAGGAACCTTGCCACGGCAATGATATCACTCGACTGCACCCAAGCCTTTGACTCTGTGTCACACCCAACCATCATAAATCGACTTAGGCTCCTGAAATTCCCAGACCAACTGGTCGACATTATTGGTAGCTACCTGACTAACCGGACCTTCTCAGTTCGGGTTAGAAATGACATGTCCGCCCCTAGACCAGTCACCTGCGGTGTACCTCAGGGCTCGGTCCTTGCGCCCATATTATTTAACATCTATACGGCTCATATAGTCGGACAGAAGTTGGACAAAGTCCAAATAGCCGCATATGCTGATGACATTGCTGTATACTCAGCGAGCATGAATGCGAAACACGCAATGCGCAAGGCCCAACAGGCAGCCCAACTGATCACAGAACAGCTACACGACATCAACATCCACATCAACACACAAAAGACTGACGCCATCACATTCTCTTACAAGAAAACACCTCAGAAACAGCTCACTCTCAACGGTCAGCCAATCAAAACATCACAACACCTAACATACTTAGGTATGAAACTCGAATCACACTTGTCATTCACAGCACATGTCAATCACAGAATACATGTAGTCAAAAAACCACACATATCAACTCAAACACCTACTCTATGCACCTACTCTATCACTCAGGCTCAAACTCTTACTTTACAAAGCCATACTCAGACCCTCATTACTACACGGTGCACCACTCCTGCACTATCTTTATCCAACAACACTCAAAACACTACAAACATATCAGAACAGTATTCTCATGAAGATCTGTAGGGGTACATCACTTGAACGACGAAACATGACATTCATCCATGACCATCTACAACTAGACACAATTCAACAATTCATAACACGACGACACATCAAGTTTTTCGATAACCTTCAGCATCCTTTAACCCACTATTCCGCAGCCTCACCCCATCTCCCCTACCTGCCAGATGGCAGGGCAGGAAAGGTCCCATCAATCCCATCCACATCATTACATAAACATGTACATATGTATATAGACAACTCTCTTTCATCTATCTTTCTTTCTTCTCTTCTGTCTATAACTTTCTTCTTCTTTCGTTTTCTGTCTATCCTATTATTTGATTATTATTATTAATTTTATTATTATTTTATTTTTTCATTTTTTCATATACATTGAGCGGAGGCCCCTCAACTCCAGAACATATCATTTCGAGCCAACCAGGCGCAAACAACTTCCAAAATTAATCATCACATTACTCCTTCCAGTACCCACGGTAGAAAAAGGACAAATGGTATCGTTCCTATTTTTACTATCCCTGTAGATATAGGTTAACTAATTCATGTTTTTTCTGTTATAGTTCTGAGGGATCAGAAAAAAAAAAAAAAAAAAAAAAAAAAAAAAAAAAAAAAAAAAAAAAAAAAAAAAAAAAAAAAAAAAGACCCCGGGCGGCAAATACACCTGTTCGTGACCTATTGTTTTACGCACAGTCGCGTAGCAGGTTTGTCGTCCTGGGCGACCTCAATGCCAAGCATCCGGCGTGGCTGTGTCGCAGCAGCAATCCAGTAGGAAATATCATCACAAGGACGCGACTCCAGGTCTACCACCCTGGCGTTCACACCTTCCGCTCGGACTTCGACCCTACTAAGACATCGACTTTGGACCTCCTGATCACCAGGGACATGCACAGCGTCACCGACTGTCGAGCACTACCGTTCAGCACCTCTGATCATCGCCCTGTACTCTACATCTTCGAGGGCACTCCAGCCACACCACCGGCTACAAAGTACAGGCTACAGAAAGCGGACTGGAAAAGGTACAGGGCCTCGATCGGGGAGTGTCTCCCTAAGGTGACGCCTTGCCTGACCCCTGGTGAATTGATGCAGCAGTGGAGACCATCACAACAACCATCCTTGATGCAGCCGACGCCAACATCCCGAAGTTTGCTCCTCTACCAAACTACCTCCGACCTCCACCCCCGCACATCCTGAAGCTGATAAAGTAGAGGAACAACCTCCGAAACATATTCTGTCGCACTAGAGACTATAGCTTGAAGCCGTCCATCAACGCCATGACCAGGCAAATTGCCAGGCTCATGAGCGATTGGAAGACGGCCTTGTGGCACGACCAACTACTACGGACTCACAACGACCATGGACAGTTTTGGAGGTTGGTCCGAACCTTTATTAATAAAAGGAGAGCGGTTTTCCTGACCGATGGGGACCAGCTGCTCACATCTACTGAACAGGCTAAACACCTAGCCCGCGCATATGCCGCCAAGGATGCTGAAAGAACGAGTGATGCTCCGCAGCCACCACTTGGACCACTACCGAGCCCCAATGAGACGGCCATCTTCTCAACTTATAAGGAGCTCGAATCAGTCCTGTGCCGCATCAAAGGGAAGAAGGCATCCGGACTGGATGGTATTCCCACCACGCTACTGGTGATGTTACCCAGGAGGGGCAAGGCCTTCCTGCTTAACATCTTCAACTCATGCCTCCGGATCGCCTACTTCCCTGTGGCCTGGAAGAAAGCTGTGGTGGTACCACTCCTGAAACCTAAGAGGTCCGGGAATGTTGCAGAGCATTATCGTCCGATCAGCCTCCTTTCCCACATCAGCAAGGTGTTAAAGCGGCTGATCCACTACCACATCCTTGACCACTGCCGCCGTGAAGATGTTATTCCACCAGAGCAAACAGGCTTCCACTGTGGTGTCGCGTGTGAACATCATCTTGCTAAACTCCAGGCTCACACCATCGAGCAGATGCATCGGAACAAGGCCACGGCGCTCATCTCGCTGGATTGCACTCAAGCCTTCGATTGCGTCTCGCACCCCTTGCTGCTGCACCGACTGGAGGAATTCCGGTTTCCTGTCGCCCTGTGCCGACTGATCGGAAGCTACCTCAGCGGAAGATCATTCGTTGTGCGGGTCCGTGGGAGCCTGTCTTCGCCAGTCCCCACCACCTGTGGTGGAACCTAGGGGTCAGTGCTGGGCCCATTCTTGTTCAACATCTTCACGGCACCAGTCGTATCCATAACGCACCCTGAGGCGGTAGTGGCTGCATACGCTGACGACATCGCGGTCTACGCGTCCAGCCTCAACCCCGGCCGGGCCCTCAAGATGGCTGAGAGGGCGACCTCCACCATCGTTGAGGCGCTGAAGACATGCGGCATTAAGGTGAACTCTAGAAAGACTGACGCCATAGTGTCCCAACCCTCTCTTCAGGGACATAGCCCCGCCTCCCAGGCCTGGGAGGTGGCAAGGCACGATCCCCTTAGCGTACGTACTCGCCGAGGGAAGGGGTTCAGACCATACGGACTGACCCGATATGACACACCATCGCCGGCAAAGTGTATCCTCCGCACTCGGCATGTAGACGGATTGCCTCCAGCAGACTGAGACCCTCCAGAGATGGCAGAGCTACAAATAAATCTTAAAATGCCGAAAGGCAATAAAAGATCCATTACCATAATTTTCCTTTCTTTGTATGAATTTATAATAGAGTCGGAGGTTAGGGAAAGAAAAAAAAAAAAAGCGGTAACTAGCCTTTCTGTGTGAAGACAAGCCTAAGTAACATTAAAAAGTATATTACTGTTTAACCCTCGTTGTGTCTCACATCCTCTGCTGCTCCACCGACTGGAAGAATACAGGTTCCCTACCGCCCTACCGCCCGACTGATCAGAAGCTATCTAAGCGGAAGGTCCTTCGTCGTACGAGTCGGTGAGAGCCTGTCTCAACCAGTCCCTCCCACCTGCTGTGTACCACAGGGATCAGTACTTGGACCACTCCTGTTCAACATCTTCACGGCTCCAGTAGTCTCCCTCAAACACCCTGAGGCTGTAGTGGCTACATACGTAGACGACGTCGCCGTCTACGCCTCCAGCCTAACCCTGGCAGAGCACTCGACATAGCTCAGAGGGCAACCTCCGCCATTTGAGGCTCTACAAAACTGCGGTATCAAGGTTAACCCTAAGAAGACCGATGCCATCGTGATGTCCTTTGCCAAAAACAGGAAATCCCAAAGATTGCCAAAGCACTTAACGGTGGACAACGTGGAGCAGCCCATCTCCAACTCCGTTCTATATCTTGGAGTTAACTTTGACCGGCACCTCACGTTTACCACCCACGTGAAAAGTAGAATCAAGCAGGCCAGGGAGAAAACCTATCGCCTCTATCATCTTCTGACCTGTCCCTCCGCCTCAAGCTACAGATTTACAAGTCTATCATTAGACCCACCCTCCTACATGGCGCTCCACTGCTACACCATATGTTCAAAAGTACTCTCCGTGCACTCCAGACGTTCCAAAACTCCGTCCTTCGGCGAATCGTCCGTGGTACCAGCCTAGAGATGGCCAAAAACACTCACATCCTCGAACAGCTGATGATGCCCTCCATCCTGAATTTTATTGGCCGCCGGAACATCAAATTTTTTGACGGGCTGAAACATTGTGCCAACCCTCTCTTTAGGGACGTAGCCCCCCCCCCTCCCAGGCCTGGGAGGTGTCAAGGTTTGACCCCCTTAGCGGACGTACTCGCCGAGGGAAGGGGTTCAGGCTCTACAGACTGACCCACTAGTGCCATAAAACGCCAGCAGAGGAGACTCCTCCTCACTCATCACAGAAGATAGAAGACAGGCAATCCAAGATCCTAAAATCTAGTGTTTCTATGTTTATAAATAGAATTAAATGGAGGATTAGGAAAAAAAAAAACTACGAAACATTTTAACGTTTTAATTAAGTTCAACGAGTTTAGCCCAAGGACGCCATTGCTGAGATGAGAATGGCCCTATATCCGGCGGTATCTATCTAGTTGTTTTTTTCTTAAGTTATTGGTTTTTTACTCTTTGCATAAATCGGTATTTTCGCAGACATAAGTAGATTCTCAAAGCCCAAAGCCCCTATTTATTTTTTCAACTTGTAGCAGAGATAACACCCATCCTACATCCTAATACTGGACAAATGCATATAATATTTAATAGCCATGCGTGGTACATACGCTTGAGTCTGTTAAGTGGCTCTTAACTTAACCAGTCTATGAAGGTAAGCTTTGTTTTCGCGTTAGCCCCGTGAAATAATCTCGACTTTCTCATTGTGGTTAAAAAAAATCAAAAGCCGTTTTCGCCCTATTAGTGAAGTAAAGAGAATCGTTCCCCAATATATTAAAAACATTTTTTTTTTTTTTATCATAAAATTTGAATAGTTACTAATAACATAATAATAATCTTAAAATAATTTTACTGCAAAAAAAAAATATGTTAGTACACTGTCATTATAAAACACTGACATATTAAACAATTTTTGTTTCAGGGACGCGGAGATCAACTTAGCAATGATAAATCACCGTAAGTAAATCATTTTCACAGATTTTAATTTTTAATTTTTTTTTTTTTTTTTTTTTTTTAAAACCACCATACCTTGGATATAATTAACTCTTGCCTCCTCTTAAGTAATAAGCAGATGAGCAAGAAGTAAAAATATCAAGAAAAAGGTTTAAGAATCCAAGCCAGAGCCTCGATAGTCGTCTGCATGAATTGCAAGGATTACTAGTAGTTAACAGTCATTTTGTCTATGAGAGTTAATTAGAATTTTTTTTAAACTATCTGAAGCTATAACTGTGACATAAGGAAGTTTAAGGTCGTTGTTTTGCGTACTTGCATTATTGGAAATATTAAAGGTTGCATCTCAAATTTTCCTTAATGTTTTAGATTGAATCTGTTTATTGTTGGATTTCTTGCTCTGTCCCATTGCAGTGTTCTATATACCCCATACTTTATCATCTGTCTACTTGAAGACAATTTCCTAGCATAACGTCGTTACCCATTCATTTAATCCTCCAATATTTTAAGAAATAGGAGAAACGAAATGTCTACTATCCCCCATACAACACCGTGTTCCGATCAATAGGCTGTCCCATGTTTGTTTCTTTTTTAGTTCCAAGAATATGATTAAGCATTCTTCTATTGGTGTCCAGGTATGACAAGGTTAAAAAACCAATGTTATTTTCCGAAAACCAAACACGGTCAACTACGTTTGTAGAGGATAGTTCGTGATCTAATTTTCGCTTAGTAATCCTTCTAAAACGTTTGACTAAAAGGATAAAGGATAAAAGTCAATGAATCGAAAAGCAATCATATAACTTTAATCCTGCCAACCGATATTCATACACTTCAATGACATACCTCAACCCATATCCTGTACAGATATGCGTCCGAACCCTAGTAAGATGAAAGTGTTGAGATTTATGAATTTGAGAAACCTGCCTTCTTTTCATCTATGTATTGAAAAACACATTGTAAAGGCATCTTGTTTAACTATATAAGGGAGGAATTTGAAGGATATAGATCAAATATAACTTTTTAGCCGCTGGAGCGCACATAAGTCTTATACACATAAGAAACAACTAAAACAAAACTGTAGTGTTTGGCAAAAACTACGTTAGGGCGACAGTAGCCGCTTTTGCCGATGATATTGCCAACACTAGCAGCAGTATGAACCCCACTAGAGCACTACGTCAGGCCGAAACGGTCAGCGCAGCGATCATTCGACGGCTGGATTCACTTAACATCCAAGTAAATCCAGCCAAAACGGACTGCGTAGTGTTCTCACACCAGCGTTGGAAAAAGACAACACTGCCGAAGACCCTGCGAGTGGCAAACACCACCATTGCCCCCTCCAACTCCATTGTCTATTTGGGCGTTACCATGGATAGAGGCCTGAAATTTTCAGCTCACTTTTACAGGGTACACCGCAAAGTGAGAAGAAGATCCTACGGCCTCCATCACCTCCTATCCTCTCCAGCACTTTCCCTCCGTCTCAAATTGTGCATCTATAAACGCATGTTGAGACCTGCCCTCCTGTACGGTGCCCCTCTTCTCACCCGCCTTTCAGACGGAACTAGACGGAACCTGCAGCGGTTCCAGGACTCCATGCTCAAGAAGATGGCAAAAACTACCTCACTGGAGAAGAAGAAGCCAGAAGACCTCCACGAGATCTTCGATCTTCCGACCATCCCGAAATTCATCCCGGCTTGTCAAGTTTCTGGACTCTATTTAGTTCTTAACGAACCCCCTGTTCAGAACCTTGACACCAGCGCCACCCCCCGGTCCGCTGGCAACTAACAACCGGACCATAATGAAGACACGAACGGACCAATTATAGCCCACTGGACACTGGTCAGGAATGTGCCCATAAGGACATTTCTCATTAGTTTTAAGTTTCCTCACATCAAGGTTTAGGCGAGCTCCATCACCTAAACATATATCTTTCTAAAAACCCTCACTCTATTATCCCACAAACTTTCTGCAGGTCTTACAGTGTACCTAGGACAGAAAAAGACCAAACCTCAAAGAAATCCCATTCCAATACTAAATACATGATTAAATCCAATAGGGGCTTGGAAAAAAAAAAAGAAGAAGTAATTTGTTACCAGCAGATTAAAAATAGTGAGAAGATTTACAGTGTTAGAGTGTATATGTGTCACTCCTACTGTTACTAGCGAAACTATAACGGTTGTTTTTAACTGTTCTTTGTTGTACTGGGGCCTTTTGTTTTCTAGGACCCTCCTGTTTGCTCTCGCGCATAATTTGCGTTACTGGGTTACTTACTTCACTCTATTCAATAAAATTCATTATGGCAATAGAAGGTGTTAATGTGGACCTCCCTGGCTAAAATAATGGTGACGGTCAAATCGTTAGAAAAAGTCGGAAAAATCCAGAAGAGCGAAGCAAATCCAATCTCCTTCCGTCCTAGCCTAAAACCGTTCCACACCACTAGAATCTGCGTCAGAAGAAGAGAATGAGATACCCAAACTCAAGCAAGTCTTCTCACGAGTCAAGTTTAGTTGATCAATTTTAGTTGAATGCGACTTGAATCAATTTTCGTTCACACGTTTGACTGAAATTAATTTCCGTGTTGCAATGGTTTTGAACGTAGCTGTGCAATAACATTTAAATGGTGTCTACAATAGCAATTGTGTTTTACAAGAATTTTTTTTTTTTTTTTTTTTTTTTTGATGTTTTTCTAATTGATTATTGAAATAATGAAATATTGAGTGTAAGAATTATCTATATTGATTTTTTCTTTCATTAATTGTTACTAACTCTTATTGTAGTTCTTTTTCTATCGCCATCTATGGACTGTTTATAGAAGCTGCAGTGCCTCTTTAAGCCAATTGATGGCATACAACTTCACTTTCGGCACATCACTTCAGTTTCACGGACATTCTGTGTACTTGCTTCGACTATTCTAAAAAAATTTATTATGATGAATAACGCGCCGTATTGTGGCGCCTTTGGATGTTCTAGGAAAGAGTCCAACAAGGATTTAAGCTCTCCAACAACCCTTCACCGGTACATTTTAAACGTTCTCAGTTTAGTTTTTTAATAAATTCAGAAACAAATCTTCCTTCCCTTTCGCCACAGTAAAAATATGTTTATTGTGGAGCTGTTTTAACTTTATTGTCAAACTCCCCTATATTAACAATAGTAGGTATTGTAACCACAGAATACAGAATATTCTGTATATTCAATTAGGATTGATGAATTAATTGCCAATTCTATTGAAATTATTTTGATTTGAAAACTAGTTTCAATTGTTAAACATTAAAACCGTAAAACAAATGACGTTTTAGAATAATAATATAGTTTTAGATTTGAATAAATCTTTAAATAGTTCCAGTTTTAACTTTTATTTTTTCCTCAGGTTCCCTTCAGTTGAAGAGGAACGAAATAAGTGGGTTCAAGCCCTGAGGCAAGAAAAATGGAAGCCAACAAAACAAGTCTTATTTGTTCAAAACATTTTAAAGAGGATTATTTTGAGAGATCTTCTTCATTTCGAGAAAATATAAAGATAGGTGCAATTCAGTCGGTTTTTTGATTTCCCAGATCATTTGATACAGAAAATTATTAAGGTATATATAACTTTTTACGCTTTACCCATATACGTAGGTACTTAAACTTAAAAGTTTAATGTTGGATTTTTTATTTTAGGAAAGGTGACCAATAAAAAGTTTTGCGACCCCATTAAAAAATATTAGTTCACCAAATAAAAAAAAAATTTAAAAATGTTAGAGATCATTAATAAAAATATAAATTATAAAAATTATGGACTCGGACTTTAAAAAATATCATTCCGATCGATCTGATTAATTAAGTATTGAGAGCGATATTTTTTAAAGTCCGAGTCCATAATTTTTTGTGGATAAATTAGGTAGTCATTTTTAAAGGCCAGTAATAAAGAAATAATTTGGAAAATAAAGTTTTTCCGCATTTTTTTGTCTTTTAGTTTCAATAAACAAATTTTCTTTTGGCAATATTTCGTTTTATTTTCATTCCTAAACTACCAACCAATGCATGAATGTGATAAATTTCTGAACAATTAGATGGAATCTAATAAAATTCGTAAGAGTTGAAGCCTAAATATTAGATGATAAAGTTGTAAATAAGCCTGAGACGGAACTAGCCCGGACTGAAGGTGGTGAGGGGAGAGCCGGCCAAACTGGAGCCAGGGGAACCTTACGGCATTAGTGCCTCTGCCCCTTCTACTATATTCTGTATTCTGTTGCCGCAGCCAAAGGGCTAGACTGTCATGGCAACCTTATTCTATACAGTTTCCACTGCTCAAACCGAATCGAAATGGAGACAAATCTTTATACCGCAGGCCAATCAGCTTGCTACCTCATCTCGCTATAGTCGACGAGAAAATTATTCTTAATTATCCCAATGATTTTTGCGAACATTCAGCCGTCCCATTTGAACAAAGAGGATTTCAAGCTAACCTCGCAGAACACAACTAATAAAGCTACTGACTGAGGTCAACAGAAACTTTAACGTCCTAATACAAATGCCCAACCAACGGGAGAGGGCTTAGGGGCTCAGGCCATAAAATTATAAGATCAAAAATAAATAGTGGAGCGATAACTATGATTTTCATTTATATAGTCTCGAACGTCACTCTTTCCTTGTTTTAGTTTAGCTAGAAAATAAGCCCAGCTCCCCTGTAGTCCTGGTTGCCCCACAGTCCTAATATCTTCAGACACCTTACGATAATCAAAAGGAAGTAAAGATTAACCCAGAAAAAGGCGAATTATCTTTCTACTCTGCAATATTTATAAAAAAAAAAAGCCTAAAGTGCTAATATTTCATTTTTATAACAAGGATTATAAAAATAAATAATTTTTTTTAAAATATGAGCTCCAACATATTCAGATAGCAACCGAAAACATCATATCCAGCGAAGTTGATCTCGGACCTACTTTACAATGTAACCTAGTGACAGAAAAAGGCATTTTGTCTGTCCATCTTTGTATTAAAAAAAAAAGCTACCAAAATTATAAATTTAAATGTTGATAAATCTTGCTGTAAACATTAAATACTTCCTGGAGGCTACATGTGAAGATGTGGTGCAGCAACACATATATTACTTTACTTTTTTTTTTAATTTCAGTTTATAATTTTAACCCATGACAGTTTGAATGTCCCCACACCAATGTGACTTTATACATGAAAATCTGAAAAAGGGATCTTAGTACTTTAAGGTTCCATAGTAAAAAACAAATAAGACATGAAACATTCCTGCTTTACAACAAATATCAGTCTTCATTTAACGTTAAAGTATTTTTTCATCACATGATTTTAATAATATCGCATCAATATCAATACCACACTCAATTTTGGCCACAGTTTTCTTAAAATCATTTAAAAATGATTTTTTAACATTGTCCTGGTATCTTAACATTTGCATGGAATATAAACAGACCATGACAATGTTGAATGATAATGTCCCCGCCGATTTGAAAATAAGGTTAAAAATATTACCGCCAATATCCTATTCATTTATTTCTCATTTTCTCGGGAGTATATTATGAGGACCGTAGCCTACTATCAAAACGCATGAGGCCCGTCTCAAATAAATATTTGGTTTAAGTGACTTATAGTAGACATGGCAATGTGAACTTACAGTTAGTTACAATGAATGTACTTACTGTTAGAGGGGTGTTAACACTTGGATATTCCGACATGGTTGCTGGGTTAAACTGATGGGTCCATGAGAAACAGCTATGTGCCACTGCAAATAAATACTCAAAATTTCCTTCCGAATACTTTTTAATCACTTTTAAGGAACGGCACGCCAATGTTAAAAAGTTACGGGGACAAGAATAAAATAACTCGGGGATTGGTTCCTTGGGCATTATAATCCTGAAAAAAACATTTTCACTTTCTTTCACTATTATATTTTAATATTACTACCCATTGGTTAAGATAGTTTCGCCCAATAAAGTAATAATTATTTACTTAATTGTAAATCCAAGCATAGGGACAAGGCACGACAAAGTTAAACGACGTACAATAACCTAAAAATGTAACCCTAAAACGATAAAATTCCAAATAATTTCAGTTAATATGATAAATTCACATAACATAAATCAATTTTTTCAACGAAGTATACTTCATTGAATTTTAATGGGTGAGGGATTCAAATTTGTCTGTAGTTTAAGAATCAGACACATGCACTGTCTTATGCCTTACATCAGTACGTACAATAATTAAATAATAATAATACATTTTTTTTTTTTTTTTTAATCGTTCGGATAACTTAAAAACCGTTAAATATTTCAAGATATTAACCTTAAGGACGAAAAACTAATAAAACCGTTAATTTCCGCCATCTTAAAACAGCGTCCTTAAGGACGAAAACTAATTCCAATTGTGGAAGGAGAGTGGCCAAGGATGTCCTTCGGCCTCAAAAAATCGTCAGATCCTGGCAGATCTGTAAAACAGTGTCCTTATATTAATATTAATTCAAATTAGAAGGTTCCTTAAACTTTAGAGACTGCTAAGCAGGAAATGCCATCTTTCAGTTTATGAAAAACTACTTATATACAACGCTATCTTGAAACCTCTCCGCTTATAATTATAATTATATATATAATTAACTTATAATTTGAGAGACAGTAACACCAAACGGTTTTCACTTAAACCCTTGTGGATACAGATACAGGTACCAGAGCTGAGAGTAGCATTAGGATCACTTTGTGTTTGCCTTTGTCCTTATATGGGGGCGAGTTTGTGTTAAGAATCGGTTGAGTGATGACGTGTTTGTGGAGCTGCCGAGGATTAACTCGAACATCTCACAAGGGGACGTTTGGAATTGTAACGCACAGATTTGAATGCAGATTTTTGTGTGGGTAATAGGGACCGGTAATTGTGCAAAACTAGAGTTATAGCAGCCAATGAGCATTAGGAGCCGAGAAAAAAAATAAAATATGAAAATCACGTTTTATTATTTTTTTTTTGAAGCTCTCAGTCAAGATAGAGAAATGATTCTTTCAAGTTTAATTGCAGTTATGTATGCTATTTGATATAAAAATACTTTCGTAGTGCTCAAGACACTACCCGGCTTTAGGGTGCTCAAAAACTCCAAAAAAATGACAAAATTCCAAGGAAATCCGCTGTAAATCAGTGGAAACTTATTTTCATGAACAACTGACCTCAAATCTCGATTTAAAGCACCATAAAACCCTTGTATGTGAAAGTTTATCAAAATTCCAAGACCTCCGGATTAGGGCTAAGCTATGCAGTTTTACGGGGTCTAGATGACCTTAAAAATTGGTCTTAATTGTTGGCGAAATATGTGAGATAGCCCAAATTAGTCACATTTTTTCAAAAATTGTCAGCCCCTTGCCTTCTTAAATCCTACAAAATTTTAAAGGTAAAAAAAAAATTATTTTTGATTTCGACAAAATTTAGTTTCTACATTTTTTTTTGAGATGAGTAATCTGAAAATAACACCAGTTTTTAGGTTAAAAATTTTCCTCACCTATATTATATAAATAAGACGTTTTAAAATGTACTATATATATTATTTTTTTCATTTTTACACAATAAATTTCAAATAAGACCAATTAAAAAACCATACATATTTTTTAACCAAAACCTGATATTAATTTTAGATTATTCATCAATCTTAGGATTTCAATCCAATTTGAAATATAAATATGGGTGAGAAAAATTTTAAACCTAAATACTGATATTATTTTTAGATTCCTCATCTCAAAAAACACGTAGAAACTAAATTTTCTTTTTTTCAATTTCTGAAAAAATGTAAATATTTGGTCTATCTCACATATTTCGCCAATGATTAAGACCAAATTTTAAGGTCATCTAGAAGCCGTAAAACTGCATACTTTAGCCCAAATCCGGAGGTCGCAGGATTTCCCCTTATTGAAATATCTCAAGTTATAGCTGACATCGGATTTTTTCATTCACATCAAGTTTTGTCCACTAAAATCTGAAGTAAATGTTAGATGCATGAATAAAAAGCAGAATGTATGCTGATTCTAGTGATGCTATTAATATTTTAATCGGTTGAACACAGCAGTTGTTGCCTTTAGAAATTGTTGATGAAACCTCAACTTCAAAATTTTGACCTTCTCGAAAGGGATAAAAAATCAATATTTTTTCAGTTTGATAAAATTTCACATATAAGGGTTTTATGGTGCGATAAATCGAGATTTGAGGTCAGTTGTTCATGAAAAAAAGTTTCTACTAATTTACAGCGAATTTCCTTGGAATTTTGTAATTTTTTTGTCATTTTTGAGCACCCTATAGCCGGGTAGTGCTTGAGCACTACGAAAGTATTTTTATATCAAATAGCGTACATAACTACAATTAAACGTGTAAGAATCATTTCTCTATCTTGACTGAGAGCTTAGAAAAAAATAATAAAACGTGATTTTCATTTTTTTTTTTTTTTTCTCGGCTCCTAATGCTCATTGGCGGCTATAACTCTAGTTTTGCTCTATTATAGGTCCCTACTACCCACACCCATTCAAATCTGTGAGTTACAACTCCAAACGTCCCCTTGTCAGATAAGAGCTGAACTTTAACTTTTTCTTTATTTCTTGTTTATCGTTATTCTTTCTTTTCTGTTTCTCTCGTTTATTTTCTTTTATTATTAAATTGTGTTTGTAATTAATATTTATTAACCATTATGGCTGAATCTCCTCCTCGCAAGAGGAAAAAAGAAAAATTTAAAAATCATAACGAAACTAATCGTGATGCATCGTGTGTTAAATTTTTCATAATTAGTAGAGAGGAAAATAATAATGAGGGAAATGCCATGGATTTTAAAAAGGTTTCACCTTTTTTGATCTATAAAGGAATAAATACTCTAGTAGGTGAGGTGAAAATTATTAAAAAAAAATTAAGAAAAGGCACACTATTAGTGGAAACGTTCCCAACAATGCAATCTGATAAACTTATAAAATGCAATATGTTATGTAATTTAAAAATTAAAGTGGAACCACATTTCAAATTAAATAGAAGTCTAGGCCTCGCGTGGTGCCCTGATTTAGACTGCGTTAGTTTAGATGACATAAAAGAAGAACTAAAACCACAAAACGTGGCAGATGTAAAAAAAAATGACATATTTTAAAAACGGTGAAAAATTTAATAGTCACAATTATCTTTTTACATTTAACAACCCTAACTTGCCGAAAGAAATTAAAATAAGTTTTTTATAATGTTGAAATTAAACAATTCACACCAAATCCCACTCGATGTTATTCGTGTTTAAAAGTCGGCCATGTTAAAACAGCTTGTAAAAAAGAGACGCTATGCAGGTTTTGTTGAAAAACTAAAAAGGAGGGCACGGAATGCAATGTCCCTGTAAAATGTGTTAATTGTATGGGTCAACATGACTCTTTTTCAAAAATATGTCCTATTTTTGTAAAAGAAAAAGAAATTAAACGTACTCAAGAATCTGAAAAAATTACTTATTTGGCAGCAAAAAAGAAATACGAGACATTACACCCGATTTCAGTAAATATTTCATTTTCTAATGTTTTAAAAAATAATAAAAAGAGTGTTGGTGTTCAAACTGAAGAAATTAATACTAAGCAAACTGTTTTTCAGCAGCCCATAGAAGTTATTAAATGCGCCCCGGTCAGCGTCTCAGTCGTAAGAAAATTGACCGAAACCCACACTCCTTCGCCTGCTCCCTCCACATCATCTTCTCCATCTTCTCAAGCCTCTTCCTCTTCCGCCTCTTCCTCTCCCGCTTCCTAAGCCTCAACCTCTTCTGTCCAAAATCCCCCACCCCAGGTGAGGTGGTCCCCATATCCCAAATCCTTATAAAATTTCACATATAAGGGTTTTATGGTGCGTTAAATCGAGATTTGAGGTCGGTTGTTCACGGAAAAAAGTTTCTACTGTTTTACAGCGGATTTCCTTGGAATTTTGTAATTTTGTTGTCATTTTTGAGCACCCTAAAGCGGGGTAGTGTCTTGAGCACTACGAAAGTATTTTTATATCAAATAGCATACATAACTGCAATTAAACTGGAAAGAATCATTTCTCTATCTTGGCTGAGAGCTTCAAAAAAAAATAATAAAACGTGATTCTCATATTTTATTTTATTTTTCGGCTCCTAATGCTCATTTGCGGCTATAACTCTAGTTTTGCACTATTACAGGTCCCTACTACCCACTCAAAAATCGGCATTCAAATCTGTGAGTTACAACTCCAAACGTTCCCATGTGAGATGTTGTTCGAGTTAATCCTCGGCAGCTCCACAAACACTTCTTCACTCAACCTATTCTGAACACAAACTCGCCCCCATATAAGGACAAAGACAAACACAAAGTGATCCTAATGCTACTCTCAGCTGTGGTACCTGTATCTGTATCCACAAGGGTTTAAGTGAAAACCGTTTGGTGTTACTGTTACTGTCGTCTGTCCAAAATCCTCCCCCCCAGGTGATGTGGTCTCCATATCCCAAACCCTTAACGATCCTTCCCCTATCGAGATTAACATTGCCTCTGATTTTCCACTAAATCAAGATGGCGAATGGACAGAAGATAAGCAAAAACGAACCAGAAGTAAAACTAGAAGCAGTTCAAAGAGTAATGAAAAAAATAGACATTAATAGATGTATTCATCATCCTATATTTTAATTAATATTTACTATTTCAGTTTTAGTTTCTCTATATTTTGTCTATTACTCTGTCATCTTTATGGGGATTTTTTTTCTGTTTTAATCTCTCCAACTCGCTCACTCACCAATGTCCCTACCTCAAACTATTATCCAGTGGAATTGTAACGGGCTTTTGAGTAAATATGAAGAACTAAAATTGATAATTAACAAATATGAACCAGTAGTTGTATACAAGAAAGTAAACTTTTACCAAATAAGGAATTCAAATTAAAAGATTATACAATTTACAGAAACGACTACTTGGACGGAAATAGAGTGTGTGGTGGCGTGGTGGTTGCAGAACATAACAGGGTCGAGTCTGAGATTTTAACTATTAATACTCCCTTGCAAGCTATTGTTGCCTAACTCTACCTAAATTTTCCGGTATATCTATTAAATTTATATTTACCACTCGAAAATTTTGTTTAAACTGATCTCATCAATCTTCTGAATAACCTGCCATCTCCTTATATCGTTACGAGCGACGTTAATGGCCATCACACTTCCTGGGGTTCTGCGACTATTCTACGAGAAGAACTGCTATTAGAAAACTGATATACAATTCTTATTCTATTCTTCTTAATATAGGACAGCCAACATACTTGAGCCCAGCCTATCACCCTTTCTTCTGCATAGATCTGACTTGGTGTACTTCTAGCATTTATACTCACCTCAAGTGGCAAATCAGCGACGATCAATACTCTAGCGACCATTTCCCCTTGATCATTGATTTCGCAAATAATAACACTCAGGTTGAAATATATCCTAGGTGGATTACGAAAAAGTCAAACTGACCGAAATTCAAAAGCAGTATCCAGATAGCGGAAACCAATATATATGAGGGAAGTAGCAGTGAATTGATAAATGATCAAATTACAACATCGATTCTGGCTGCAGCAGAAAGCTCAATCCCACGATGCTCCCACGATATTTACTGATTCCCTTTCTGTAGGTTAAGAAAAGATATTATTTTCTTAACCTATATAACAAGGATCCAGTAATAAGAAAGGCACAGGCATATGCTTTAATGTTAAAAGATTCACAAAAGAACTAGGCACTTCTCTGGATACCATCCCATGTAGGGATAAAAGGGAATGAAGCCGCAGACGAAGCAGCCATTTCCTCGCTTGACGTCAAAACAGTCTGTACGCCTTCTGACGTTTGCAATTTTTTAAAGTATTTTGCCAGAAATACCTGGATAGAATTATGGCATGCAACCCAGGCAGATAATAAATTAAAAATAATTAAAAGTGACATCAAACAATTGTATACATCACATCGGAGAAACAGAAGAGAAGAAGACTCTCGGTAATGCTTGGAGATAACAAATGCAATATTGACAAAATTATCACCTTTTTGAAACAACATAACTTTTTCGAAAAAATATAATAAAAAAAACAACAAACAAAAAAACAACTAAGGAACCAGGACACTAAAGACCATAGAAGTTGAGTGTCCAAAAACAATCAACCTACCTACCTACCTATGAGGGGGCAGTCTAGATTCGGGTTTCCTCAGGTTGGGAAAATATAATAAGACTGTATCATATTTACCTTATTTTGAGTTTATAACATTACTTTTTTAACATTTTTTTTTAATTGTTATTGTTATTTTCTTTTATTTTTATTTTTTATTATTGTATTTTCCTTCTATGAGAGTATTCATTTAGATTTTAGTTATTAGTCAGGGTATAATATACACTTTTAATATAATATAAGATTTCCATATATCTATATATCTATATCTATATATCTGTATCTATACAGGGTGTCCCGAATTTAAATGGCAAAACTTCAGGAACTTATAGGGGACCGAAAAACTAAGACAAAAAGTCCTTTAGAGATTTCCTCGTTTTTGCTTAGTTTTAGAGAAAAAAAACAAAAGAAAAAAAAACAAGTTTTCATTTTTATACTTATTTATTTACATTTATATGTATATTATTGTAAATATTGCTCAATGTTGTCCTCTTGCACCAATGCAAGCATTACATCTAGCACTCACTTGATAAATTGTAGCTAAACATTGTTCTGATGAAATTTGGTGCACTGCATCTATGACTCGGTCTCTTAATTGCTCTCTTGAGTTGATTGACACCGAATAAACTTTCGCTTCAAGGTTCTCCATACGAAGAAATCCATGGGTGTCATATCAGGTGATCTGGGTGGCTAAGGTACTACTCCTCCACGTCCAATCCATCGTTTTGGATAATTTATATCCAGCCAAGCTCGAGCAACTCTGCTATAATGAGCTGGACATCCATCGAGTTGGAACCACATTTCAATCCGCTGCTGTAAGGGAATGTCATCTAAATAATTAGAAAAGTCGTTAAAAGTTAACGAAAAGACTCGTCGATTAGGCACTCTTCCATTTGGAAATCGGTGCGCAAACCCCCGCACCGCTTCTAAAGCATTACCGTTACAAAAATCATATCAGCGTATTCAACATTAGAATATGTACGCGGCATTGTGGCTGGTGCTATTCACACAAAAATATCTGAGTAACTGACTGAAGACTGATCTAGAAATTATAATCCTAGAAGGAAGCCAAAATGTAAACAAATAAAAGAATGTAAAGGATAACATTAAGTGTTTACATATCTCACTGCCTAGCCTGACGAACTTTGAAAGGTGATAATCGCAACCTGTAACATTTTTGTTTTGTTTCTTTTTTTGCGATTTTCTCTAAAACTAAGCAAAAACGAGCAAATCTCTATAGGACTTTTTGTCTTAGTTTTTTGGTCCCCTATAAGTTCTTGAAGTTTTGCCATTTAAATTCGGGACAACCTGTATAGATAGGTATGGAAATCTTATATTATATTATAAGTGTATATTATACACTCACTAATAACTAAAATCTAAATGAATACTCTCATAGAAGGAAAATACAATAGTAAAAAATAACAATAAAAGAAAATAACAATAACAATTAACAAAAAAAAATGTAATGTTATAAACTTAAAATAAGGTAAATATGATACAGTCTTATTATATTTTCCCAACCTGTGGAAACCCGAAACTAGATTGCCCCCACATAGGTAGGTTGATTGTTTTTGGACACTCAACTTCTATGGTCTTTAGTGTCCTGGTTCCTTAGTTGTTTTTTGTTTGTTATTTTTTTAATTATATTTTTTCGAAAAAGTTATGTTGTTACAAAAAGGTGATAATTTTGTCAATATTGCATTTGTTATCTCCAAGCATTACCGAGAGTCTTCTTTCCAGCAGTTCATGCTCAAAAAAAGTTTCGCACAGCGGGCATTCAACGAGAATATGTCTGATCGTTAGTTGACACTGGCAGTATAAACATTTCAGTGAGGCCTCTCTCATTATAAGTTGCCATGTGTGAGGCAAGTATGGAAAATCCTTAATCTTGTGATCACCACTTCTTCTCTTCTGTTTCTCCGATGTAATGTATACCATTGTTTGATGTCACTTTTAATTATTTTTAATTTATTATCTGCCTGGGTTTCATGCCATAATTCTATCCAGGTATTTCAGATACAGGATATGGAAATCTTTTAACAAACTCGAACCTATAATTTTCCAAAATTACTCATTGTTAAAGTAAGTACGCTTAAAGAGTTACAATCATCGCCTTCAACTCAACCTAGACTAGATTCAGATCCTCCTATAATTGCTACAGCCTCTAAATACCAAAAAACTTTGTTTATACTACCAGAGCTCATTTATGATCTGTTAATTGATTCCTGAGAACTATAACCAACGCCCCTCATTATGTCTCCAAAAACCCTAACATAATACCCTTAAAACAATTTTTCTCATTGAATCAATACAGAGTCAGGTCAGCAAAAGAAAACATATTGTGAAAACCAACTCAGTAGTAACCATTAATGGCATCAACAATGAATTTTTTTGGACAACAATGAAGTTTAGGACAAAAAAAAAAGAATAAAACTATGTCAATACCAGTCTAGTATATAGGAAATAGATTTAAGCGACTATTGTAGTTTCCACTGTTACGATCTCTTATATCAGCTTCTAAGGGTAATAAAATATAACGGACATTCATAATTCTAATGTGTTTCACTTAAAAACATTAAATCCTAGCATTTGAGTTGTTTAGAGTATGCCTCAAGAACGATCCCATTATTACTATACGTGTAGTAGGACAATTAACTGCATATAATAAACTAATTAAAACATTAGAAACAAAAAACAAAAAAAAAACTTATAAATAATAATTTATTATTATTATTTATTTTTTTAAACCAAATAATTTGATTACAGGTCATTTAGAAAAAACAATACAGCAAATGATGAGTCAATCACACAGCTTGCTACTCAAGAACCTTCATCAAAAAAATTAAGTATAAAATCAGATAGAGTTGTTTTTATAACTAAAGGACAAGCACAAGAGGATTACTTCAAAAGAGCAGACACAGACTGGGATCGCCATGAACGAAACCTCTCAAGAATTAGGAGACGAAAAAAAAGAGAACTGGTGGACGATGTATTTTCAAATATAACACATCTTTTTAGAGACTATGATGAAATTAAAACATTAAGACGTTGTCCAAAAATTTGTAAGCTTCCAAAGAATAAAAATAGAGAACGAATATGTAATGAGATGGGATGCCCACCAGAAAGGACTGCAAAACATACTTATAAAAAACAAAGTCCAACAAACAATACTACAGAAAGTCCAGTTGTAAAACCTAGAGAACATAATAAGAACGAAAGTCACATAACCAAACCACAGACATGTCCTGATAAATGTAAATCCCCAGGAAATGATTCAATAAAACAATCTTGTGCAGCAGTTGGTTGTTTACTAGAAAAAAATAAAGAAGGAACTAATAAGCACAAAAGTCCAATAACCAAACCACAGACATGTCCTGATATGTGTAAATCCCCTGCAGATGATAAAATTAAACAATCTTGTGCAGCAGTAGGTTGCTTACAAGAAGAAAATAAAGAAGGAACTAATAAGAACAAATGTCCCATAACCAAACCACAGACATGTCCTGGTATATGTAAATCCCCTACAAATAATTTAGTAAAACAATCTTGTGCAGCAGTAGGTTGCTTACAAGAAGGAAATAAAGGAGGAACTAATAAGAACAAATGTCCAATAACCAAACCACAGACATGTCCTGATATATGTAAATCACCTACAAATGATTTAGTAAAACAATCTTGTGCAGCAGTAGGTTGTTTACTAGAAGAAACTAATAAGAACAAAAGTTCAATAACCAAACCACAGGCATGTCCAGATATATGCAAATCCCCTACAAATGATTTAGTAAAACAATCTTGTGCAGCAGTAGATTGTTTACTAGAAACAAATAAAGAAGGAACCAATAAGAACAAATTTCCAAAAATGAAACCACAGACATGTCCTGATATTTGTAAATCCTCTCCAGACGATTTAGTAAAACAATCGTGCGCAGCAGTAGGTTGCTTACTAGAAGAAACCAATATGAACAAAAGTTCAATAACCAAACCACAGACATGTCCAGATATATGTGAATCCCCTACAAGTGATTTAGTAAAACAATCTTGTGCAGCAGTAGGTTGCTTACTAGAAGAAACTAATGAGAACAAAAGTTCAATAACCAAACCACAGGCATGTCCAGATATATGCAAATCCCCTACAAATGATTTAGTAAAACAATCTTGTGCAGCAGTAGGTTGTTTACTAGAAAGAAATAAAGAAGGAACTAATAAGAACAAATTTCCAAAAATGAAACCACAGACATGTCCTGATATATGTAAATCCTCTGCAGACGATTTAGTACAACAATTGTGCGCAGCAGTAGGTTGCTTACTAGAAGAAACCAATAAGAACAAAAGTTCATTAACCAAGCCACAGACATGTCCTGATATATGTAAATCCTCTGCAGACGATTTAGTACAACAATTGTGCGCAGCAGTAGGTTGCTTACAAGAAGGAAATAAAGGAGGAACTAATAAGAACAAATGTCCAATAACCAAACCACAGACATGTCCTGATATATGTAAATCATCTACAAATGATTTAGTAAAACAATCTTGTGCAGCAGTAGGTTGCTTACTAGAAGAAACTAATAAGAACAAAAGTTCAATAACCAAACCACAGGCATGTCCAGATATATGCAAATCCCCTACAAATGATTTAGTAAAACAATCTTGTGCAGCAGTAGGTTGTTTACTAGAAACAAATAAAGAAGGAACCAATAAGAACAAATTTCCAAAAATGAAACCACAGACATGTCCTGATATTTGTAAATCCTCTGCAGACGATTTAGTAAAACAATCGTGCGCAGCAGTAGGTTGCTTACTAGAAGAAACCAATAAGAACAAAAGTTCAATAACCAAACCACAGACATGTCCAGATATATGTGAATCCCCTACAAGTGATTTAGTAAAACAATCTTGTGCAGCAGTAGGTTGCTTACTAGAAGAAACTAATGAGAACAAAAGTTCAATAACCAAACCACAGGCATGTCCAGATATATGCAAATCCCCTACAAATGATTTAGTAAAACAATCTTGTGCAGCAGTAGGTTGTTTACTAGAAAGAAATAAAGAAGGAACTAATAAGAACAAATTTCTAAAAATGAAACCACAGACATGTCCTGATATATGTAAATCCTCTGCAGACGATTTAGTGAAACAATCTTGTGCAGCAGTAGGTAGGTTGTTTACTAGAAGAAACTAATAAGAACAAAAGTTCAATAACCAAACCACAGGCATGTCCAGATATATGCAAATCCCCTACAAATGATTTAGTAAAACAATCTTGTGCAGCAGTAGGTTGTTTACTAGAAAGAAATAAAGAAGGAACTAATAAGAACAAATGTCCAAAAATGAAACCACAGACATGTCCTGATATATGTAAATCCTCTGTAGACGATTTAGTAAAACAATCGTGCGCAGCAGTAGGTTGCTTACTAGAAGAAACTAATAAGAACAAAAGTCCAATAACCAAACCACAGACATGTCCTGATATATGTGAATCCCCTACAAATGATTCAGTAAAACAATCTTGTGCAGCAGTAGGTTGTTTACTAGAAGGAAATAAAGAAGGAACTGATAAAAAACAAATGTCCAATAACCAAACCACAGACATGTCCTGATATATGTAAATCCCCTACAAATGATTTAGTAAAACAATCTTGTGCAGCAGTAGGTTGTTTTCTAGAAGGAAATAAAGAAGGAACTAATAAGAACAAAAGTTCAATAACCAAACCACAGGCATGTCCAGATATATGCAAATCCCCTACAAATGATTTAGTAAAACAATCTTGTGCAGCAGTAGGTTGCTTACTAGAAGAAACTATAAGAACAAAAGTTCAATAACCAAACCACAGGCATGTCCAGATATATGCAAATCCCCTACAAATGATTTAGTAAAACAATCTTGTGCAGCAGTAGGTTGTTTACTAGAAAGAAATAAAGAAGGAACTAATAAGAACAAATTTCTAAAAATGAAACCACAGACATGTCCTGATATATGTAAATCCTCTGCAGACGATTTAGTGAAACAATCTTGTGCAGCAGTAGGTTGCTTACTAGAAGAAACTAATAAGAACAAAAGTTCAATAACCAAACCACAGGCATGTCCAGATATATGCAAATCCCCTACAAATGATTTAGTAAAACAATCTTGTGCAGCAGTAGGTTGTTTACTAGAAAGAAATAAAGAAGGAACTAATAAGAACAAATGTCCAAAAATGAAACCACAGACATGTCCTGATATATGTAAATCCTCTGTAGACGATTTAGTAAAACAATCGTGCGCAGCAGTAGGTTGCTTACTAGAAGAAACTAATAAGAACAAAAGTCCAATAACCAAACCACAGACATGTCCTGATATATGTGAATCCCCTACAAATGATTCAGTAAAACAATCTTGTGCAGCAGTAGGTTGTTTACTAGAAGGAAATAAAGAAGGAACTGATAAAAAAAATGTCCAATAACCAAACCACAGACATGTCCTGATATATGTAAATCCCCTACAAATGATTTAGTAAAACAATCTTGTGCAGCAGTAGGTTGTTTTCTAGAAGGAAATAAAGAAGGAACTAATAAGAACAAAAGTTCAATAACCAAACCACAGGCATGTCCAGATATATGCAAATCCCCTACAAATGATTTAGTAAAACAATCTTGTGCAGCAGTAGGTTGTTTACTAGAAACAAATAAAAGAAGGAACCAATAAGAACAAATTTCCAAAAATGAAACCACAGACATGTCCTGATATTTGTAAATCCTCTGCAGACGATTTAGTAAAACAATCGTGCGCAGCAGTAGGTTGCTTACTAGAAGAAACCAATAAGAACAAAAGTTCAATAACCAAACCACAGACATGTCCAGATATATGTGAATCCCCTACAAGTGATTTAGTAAAACAATCTTGTGCAGCAGTAGGTTGCTTACTAGAAGAAACTAATGAGAACAAAAGTTCAATAACCAAACCACAGGCATGTCCAGATATATGCAAATCCCCTACAAATGATTTAGTAAAACAATCTTGTGCAGCAGTAGGTTGTTTACTAGAAAAAAATAAAGAAGGAACTAATAAGAACAAATTTCCAAAAATGAAACCACAGACATGTCCTGATATATGTAAATCCTCTGCAGACGATTTAGTACAACAATTGTGCGCAGCAGGAGGTTGCTTACTAGAAGAAACCAATAAGAACAAAAGTTCAATAACCAAGCCACAGACATGTCCTGATATATGTAAATCCTCTGCAGACGATTTAGTACAACAATTGTGCGCAGCAGTAGGTTGCTTACAAGAAGGAAATAAAGGAGGAACTAATAAGAACAAATGTCCAATAACCAAACCACAGACATGTCCTGATATATGTAAATCACCTACAAGTGATTTAGTAAAACAATCTTGTGCAGCAGTAGGTTGCTTACTAGAAGAAACAAATAAGAACAAAAGTTCAATAACCAAACCACAGGCATGTCCAGATATATGCAAATCCCCTACAAATGATTTAGTAAAACAATCTTGTGCAGCAGTAGGTTGTTTACTAGAAAGAAATAAAGAAGGAACTGATAAGAACAAATTTCCAAAAATGAAACCACAGACATGTCCTGATATATGTAAATCCTCTGCAGACGATTTAGTAAAACAATCGTGCGCAGCAGTAGGTTGCTTACTAGAAGAAACCAATAAGAACAAAAGTTCAATAACCAAACCACAGACATGTCCAGATATATGTGAATCCCCTACAAGTGATTTAGTAAAACAATCTTGTGCAGCAGTAGGTTGCTTACTAGAAGAAACTAATAAGAACAAAAGTTCAATAACCAAACCACAGGCATGTCCAGATATATGCAAATCCCCTACAAATGATTTAGTAAAACAATCTTGTGCAGCAGTAGGTTGTTTTCTAGAAGGAAATAAAGAAGGAACTAATAAGAACAAAAGTTCAATAACCAAACCACAGGCATGTCCAGATATATGCAAATCCCCTACAAATGATTTAGTAAAACAATCTTGTGCAGCAGTAGGTTGTTTACTAGAAAGAAATAAAGAAGGAACTGATAAGAACAAATTTCCAAAAATGAAACCACAGACATGTCCAGATATATGTAAATCCTTTGCAGACGATTTAGTAAAACAATCGTGCGCAGCAGTAGGTTGCTTACTAGAAGAAACTAATAAGAACAAAAGTTCAATAACCAAACCACAGGCATGTCCAGATATATGCAAATCCCCTACAAATGATTTAGTAAAACAATCTTGTGCAGCAGTAGATTGTTTACTAGAAACAAAAAAAGAAGGAACCAATAAGAACAAATTTCCAAAAATGAAACCACAGACATGTCCTGATATTTGTAAATCCTCTCCAGACGATTTAGTAAAACAATCGTGCGCAGCAGTAGGTTGCTTACTAGAAGAAACCAATAAGAACAAAAGTTCAATAACCAAACCACAGACATGTCCAGATATATGTGAATCCCCTACAAGTGATTTAGTAAAACAATCTTGTGCAGCAGTAGGTTGCTTACTAGAAGAAACTAATGAGAACAAAAGTTCAATAACCAAACCACAGGCATGTCCAGATATATGCAAATCCCCTACAAATGATTTAGTAAAACAATCTTGTGCAGCAGTAGGTTGTTTACTAGAAAGAAATAAAGAAGGAACTAATAAGAACAAATTTCCAAAAATGAAACCACAGACATGTCCTGATATATGTAAATCCTCTGCAAACGATTTAGTACAACAATTGTGCGCAGCAGTAGGTTGCTTACTAGAAGAAACCAATAAGAACAAAAGTTCATTAACCAAGCCACAGACATGTCCTGATATATGTAAATCCTCTGCAGACGATTTAGTACAACAATTGTGCGCAGCAGTAGGTTGCTTACAAGAAGGAAATAAAGGAGGAACTAATAAGAACAAATGTCCAATAACCAAACCACAGACATGTCCTGATATATGTAAATCATCTACAAATGATTTAGTAAAACAATCTTGTGCAGCAGTAGGTTGCTTACTAGAAGAAACTAATAAGAACAAAAGTTCAATAACCAAACCACAGGCATGTCCAGATATATGCAAATCCCCTACAAATGATTTAGTAAAACAATCTTGTGCAGCAGTAGGTTGTTTACTAGAAACAAATAAAGAAGGAACCAATAAGAACAAATTTCCAAAAATGAAACCACAGACATGTCCTGATATTTGTAAATCCTCTGCAGACGATTTAGTAAAACAATCGTGCGCAGCAGTAGGTTGCTTACTAGAAGAAACCAATAAGAACAAAAGTTCAATAACCAAACCACAGACATGTCCAGATATATGTGAATCCCCTACAAGTGATTTAGTAAAACAATCTTGTGCAGCAGTAGGTTGCTTACTAGAAGAAACTAATGAGAACAAAAGTTCAATAACCAAACCACAGGCATGTCCAGATATATGCAAATCCCCTACAAATGATTTAGTAAAACAATCTTGTGCAGCAGTAGGTTGTTTACTAGAAAGAAATAAAGAAGGAACTAATAAGAACAAATTTCTAAAAATGAAACCACAGACATGTCCTGATATATGTAAATCCTCTGCAGACGATTTAGTGAAACAATCTTGTGCAGCAGTAGGTTGCTTACTAGAAGAAACTAATAAGAACAAAAGTTCAATAACCAAACCACAGGCATGTCCAGATATATGCAAATCCCCTACAAATGATTTAGTAAAACAATCTTGTGCAGCAGTAGGTTGTTTACTAGAAAGAAATAAAGAAGGAACTAATAAGAACAAATGTCCAAAAATGAAACCACAGACATGTCCTGATATATGTAAATCCTCTGTAGACGATTTAGTAAAACAATCGTGCGCAGCAGTAGGTTGCTTACTAGAAGAAACTAATAAGAACAAAAGTCCAATAACCAAACCACAGACATGTCCTGATATATGTGAATCCCCTACAAATGATTCAGTAAAACAATCTTGTGCAGCAGTAGGTTGTTTACTAGAAGGAAATAAAGAAGGAACTGATAAAAACAAATGTCCAATAACCAAACCACAGACATGTCCTGATATATGTAAATCCCCTACAAATGATTTAGTAAAACAATCTTGTGCAGCAGTAGGTTGTTTTCTAGAAGGAAATAAAGAAGGAACTAATAAGAACAAAAGTTCAATAACCAAACCACAGGCATGTCCAGATATATGCAAATCCCCTACAAATGATTTAGTAAAACAATCTTGTGCAGCAGTAGGTTGTTTACTAGAAGAAACTAATAAGAACAAAAGTTCAATAACCAAACCACAGGCATGTCCAGATATATGCAAATCCCCTACAAATGATTTAGTAAAACAATCTTGTGCAGCAGTAGGTTGTTTACTAGAAAGAAATAAAGAAGGAACTAATAAGAACAAAATTTCTAAAAATGAAACCACAGACATGTCCTGATATATGTAAATCCTCTGCAGACGATTTAGTGAAACAATCTTGTGCAGCAGTAGGTTGCTTACTAGAAGAAACTAATAAGAACAAAAAGTTCAATAACCAAACCACAGGCATGTCCAGATATATGCAAATCCCCTACAAATGATTTAGTAGAACAATCTTGTGCAGCAGTAGGTTGTTTACTAGAAAGAAATAAAGAAGGAACTAATAAGAACAAATGTCCAAAAATGAAACCACAGACATGTCCTGATATATGTAAATCCTCTGTAGACGATTTAGTAAAACAATCGTGCGCAGCAGTAGGTTGCTTACTAGAAGAAACTAATAAGAACAAAAGTCCAATAACCAAACCACAGACATGTCCTGATATATGTGAATCCCCTACAAATGATTCAGTAAAACAATCTTGTGCAGCAGTAGGTTGTTTACTAGAAGGAAATAAAGAAGGAACTGATAAAAACAAATGTCCAATAACCAAACCACAGACATGTCCTGATATATGTAAATCCCCTACAAATGATTTAGTAAAACAATCTTGTGCAGCAGTAGGTTGTTTTCTAGAAGGAAATAAAGAAGGAACTAATAAGAACAAAAGTTCAATAACCAAACCACAGGCATGTCCAGATATATGCAAATCCCCTACAAATGATTTAGTAAAACAATCTTGTGCAGCAGTAGGTTGTTTACTAGAAACAAATAAAGAAGGAACCAATAAGAACAAATTTCCAAAAATGAAACCACAGACATGTCCTGATATTTGTAAATCCTCTGCAGACGATTTAGTAAAACAATCGTGCGCAGCAGTAGGTTGCTTACTAGAAGAAACCAATAAGAACAAAAGTTCAATAACCAAACCACAGACATGTCCAGATATATGTGAATCCCCTACAAGTGATTTAGTAAAACAATCTTGTGCAGCAGTAGGTTGCTTACTAGAAGAAACTAATGAGAACAAAAGTTCAATAACCAAACCACAGGCATGTCCAGATATATGCAAATCCCCTACAAATGATTTAGTAAAACAATCTTGTGCAGCAGTAGGTTGTTTACTAGAAAAAAATAAAGAAGGAACTAATAAGAACAAGTTTCCAAAAATGAAACCACAGACATGTCCTGATATATGTAAATCCTCTGCAGACGATTTAGTACAACAATTGTGCGCAGCAGGAGGTTGCTTACTAGAAGAAACCAATAAGAACAAAAGTTCAATAACCAAGCCACAGACATGTCCTGATATATGTAAATCCTCTGCAGACGATTTAGTACAACAATTGTGCGCAGCAGTAGGTTGCTTACAAGAAGGAAATAAAGGAGGAACTAATAAGAACAAATGTCCAATAACCAAACCACAGACATGTCCTGATATATGTAAATCACCTACAAGTGATTTAGTAAAACAATCTTGTGCAGCAGTAGGTTGCTTACTAGAAGAAACTAATAAGAACAAAAGTTCAATAACCAAACCACAGGCATGTCCAGATATATGCAAATCCCCTACAAATGATTTAGTAAAACAATCTTGTGCAGCAGTAGGTTGTTTACTAGAAAGAAATAAAGAAGGAACTGATAAGAACAAATTTCCAAAAATGAAACCACAGACATGTCCTGATATATGTAAATCCTCTGCAGACGATTTAGTAAAACAATCGTGCGCAGCAGTAGGTTGCTTACTAGAAGAAACAATAAGAACAAAAGTTCAATAACCAAACCACAGACATGTCCAGATATATGTGAATCCCCTACAAGTGATTTAGTAAAACAATCTTGTGCAGCAGTAGGTTGCTTACTAGAAGAAACTAATAAGAACAAAAGTTCAATAACCAAACCACAGGCATGTCCAGATATATGCAAATCCCCTACAAATGATTTAGTAAAACAATCTTGTGCAGCAGTAGGTTGTTTACTAGAAAGAAATAAAGAAGGAACTAATAAGAACAAATGTCCAAAAATGAAACCACAGACATGTCCTGATATATGTAAATCCTCTGTAGACGATTTAGTAAAACAATCGTGCGCAGCAGTAGGTTGCTTACTAGAAGAAACTAATAAGAACAAAAGTTCAATAACCAAACCACAGGCATGTCCAGATATATGCAAATCCCCTACAAATGATTTAGTAAAACAATCTTGTGCAGCAGTAGGTTGTTTACTAGAAAGAAATAAAGAAGGAACTAATAAGAACAAATGCCCAAAAATGAAACCACAGACATGTCCTGATATATGTAAATCCTCTGTAGACGATTTAGTAAAACAATCGTGCGCAGCAGTAGGTTGCTTACTAGAAGAAACTAATAAGAACAAAAGTTCAATAAAACAAACCACAGACATGTCCAGATATATGTGAATCCCCTACAAGTGATTTAGTAAAACAATCTTGTGCAGCAGTAGGTTGCTTACTAGACTAGAAGAAACTAATAAGAACAAAAGTTCAATAACCAAACCACAGGCATGTCCAGATATATGCAAATCCCCTACAAATGATTTAGTAAAACAATCTTGTGCAGCAGTAGGTTGTTTACTAGAAAGAAATAAAGAAGGAACTGATAAGAACAAATTTCCAAAAATGAAACCACAGACATGTCCAGATATATGTAAATCCTTTGCAGACGATTTAGTAAAACAATCGTGCGCAGCAGTAGGTTGCTTACTAGAAGAAACTAATAAGAACAAAAGTTCAATAACCAAACCACAGGCATGTCCAGATATATGCAAATCCCCTACAAATGATTTAGTAAAACAATCTTGTGCAGCAGTAGGTTGTTTACTAGAAGAAACTAATAAGAACAAAAGTTCAATAACCAAACCACAGGCATGTCCAGATATATGCAAATCCCCTACAAATGATTTAGTAAAACAATCTTGTGCAGCAGTAGGTTGTTTTTACTAGAAAGAAATAAAGAAGGAACTATAAGAACAAATTTCTAAAAATGAAACCACAGACATGTCCTGATATATGTAAATCCTCTGCAGACGATTTAGTGAAACAATCTTGTGCAGCAGTAGGTTGCTTACTAGAAGGAAATGATAAAAACAAATGTCCAATAACCAAACCACAGACATGTCCTGATATATGTAAATCCCCTACAAATGATTTAGTAAAACAATCTTGTGCAGCAGTAGGTTGTTTTCTAGAAGGAAATAAAGAAGGAACTAATAAGAACAAATGTCCAATAACCAAACCACAGACATGTCCTGATATATGTAAATCCTCTGTAGACGATTTAGTAAAACAATCTTGTGCAGCAGTAGGTTGTTTACTAGAAACAAATAAAGAAGGAACCAATAAGAACAAATTTCCAAAAATGAAACCACAGACATGTCCTGATATTTGTAAATCCTTTGCAGACGATTTAGTAAAACAATCTTGTGCAGCAGTAGGTTGTTTACTAGAAGGAAATAAAGAAGGAACTAATAAGAACAAATGTCCAATAACCAAACCACAGACATGTCCTGATATATGTGAATCCCCTACCAATGATTTAGTAAAACAATCTTGTGCAGCAGTAAATTGCTTACTAGAAGAAAATAATGAAAAACCTAATAAGAACAAAAGTCCAATAACCGAACCACAGACATGTCCAGATATATGTGAATCCCCTACAAATTATTTAGTAAAACAATCTTGTGCAGCAGTAGGTTGCTTACTAGAAGAAAATAATGAAAAACATAATAAGAACAAATGTCCAATAACCAAACCACAGACATGTCCTGATATATGTGAATCCCCTACAAATGATTTAGTAAAACAATCTTGTGCAGCAGTAGGTTGTTTACTAGAAGAAACTAATAAGAACAAAAGTCCAATAACCAAACCGCAAACATGTCCTGATATATGTGAATCCCCTACAAATGATTTAGTAAAACAATCTTGTGCAGCAGTAGGTTGCTTACTAGAAGAAACTAAAAAGAACAAAAGTCCAATAACCAAACCACAGACTTGTCCTGATATATGTGAATCCCCTACAAATCATTCAGTAAAACAATCTTGTGCAGCAGTAGGTTGTTTACTAGAAGGAAATAAAGAAGGAACTGATAAAAACAAAAGTGCAATAACCAAACCACGGACATGTCCAGATATATGTGAATCCCCTACAAATGATTTAGTAAAACAATCTTGTGCCGTTGTTGGATGCTTACTAGAAAGAAATAAAGAAGGAACTAATAAGAACAAATGTCCAATAACCAAACCACAGACATGTCCTGATATATGTGAATCCCCTACAAATGATTTAGTAAAACAATCTTGTGCAGCAGTAGGTTGTTTTCTAGAAGGAAATAAAGAAGGAACTAATAAGAACAAATTTCCAATAACCAAACCACAGACATGTCCTGATATATGTGAATCCCCTACAAATGATTTAGTAAAACAATCTTGTGCAGCAGTAGGTTGTTTACTAGAAGGAAATAAAGAAGGAACTAATAAGAACAAATGTCCAATAACCAAACCACAGACATGTCCTGATATATGTGAATCCCCTACAAATGATTTAGTAAAACAATCTTGTGCAGCAGTAGGTTGTTTACTAGAAGGAAATAAAGAAGGAACTAATAAGAACAAATGTCCAATAACCAAACCACAGACATGTCCTGATATATGTGAATCCCCTACCAATGATTTAGTAAAACAATCTTGTGCAGCAGTAAATTGCTTACTAGAAGAAAATAATGAAAAACCTAATAAGAACAAAAGTCCAATAACCGAACCACAGACATGTCCAGATATATGTGAATCCCCTACAAATGATTCAGTAAAACAATCTTGTGCAGCAGTAGGTTGCTTACTAGAAGAAAATAATGAAAAACATAATAAGAACAAAAGTCCAATAATCAAACCACAGACATGTCCTGATATATGTGAATCCCCTACAAATGATTTAGTAAAACAATCTTGTGCAGCAGTAGGTTGTTTACTAGAAGAAACTAATAAGAACAAAAGTCCAATAACCAAACCGCAAACATGTCCTGATATATGTGAATCCCCTACAAATGATTTAGTAAAACAATCTTGTGCAGCAGTAGGTTGCTTACTAGAAGAAACTAAAAAGAACAAAAGTCCAATAACCAAACCACAGACATGTCCATACAGATGAGAATCCCCTACAAATGATTTAGTAAAACAATCCTGTGCAGCAGTTGGATGCTTACTAGAAGACAATAAAGAAGAAACTAATAAGAACAAAGGTCTAATACCATAACCACAGACATGTCCTGATATATGTAAATACTCTACAGATGATTTAATAAAAAAATCCTGTGCAGCAGTTGGATGCTTACTTGAAGACAATAAAGAAGAAACTAATAAGAACAAAAGTCTAATACCTTAACCACAGACATGTCTTGATATATGTAAATACTCTACAGATGATTTAATAAAAAAATCCTGTGCAGCAGTTGGATGCTTACTAGAAGACAATAAAGGAGAAATAGCCAAGTCAAATAAGGAGTTTTATACAGCAAATCTTGGAGATGAGCCAATGAAGCTGTATTTTTGCATATATCTTTGTTGTGTTCTTCTAAAAAAGTCGTAAAAAGTCACCGATCTCAGCACGTTAGCATAATTAGATATTCAAGGTCAAATGTCAAAATCAGTTTATTTCAAATATCGCGATTTCTGTCTAACGGCCGTCAATCAAGAAGTTACAAAACTTGTAGATTATAATATTCTCTATAATTTTGGTTCTATTCATTTTTTTTTTTTTTTTTTTTTTTAATTTATTTTTTTTTTTTTTTTTTTTTTTTTTAGGATTAATCATTTTCGAGATATAGAGCCGAGAAAGATAAGCGGACACAGGTTTGGGCATACATCTGCTTCTAGTGCCTTCGACAATTGTTTCTCAGAAATATTTCAGAAACAAAGTTGTAGAGGCTTGAATTTACTTCAATTACATGTACACTTCTCTGGCTCTTAAATCAAAAGTTTGACAATTTTTTTTTTTTTTAAATTTACTATTACCATAGAACTCATAAAATATCTGTGTCAGCACCGTCAAAACCGCTTACTGTTTTGAAATCCAAGTTTTTTTGGAACATTTTTCACTAGAAATCCATAACTGCTTCTCCGATCTGAACTTTCATTTTTCCAACTAGAACCTGGTTAAATTTGCCATTATGCCCTTTAAATAAAATTTTGATTAGACCCCGTAATTCACCCTAGTCAAAAAAGCGCGACCCCAGTGAGAGTGCTGAAATGAGGGGTGTAGAGTGCATGAATTATGTGACTATTTTTGACTTCACAGCGTTTTTGACTTCATTACCTTAGCAGGTAAATATACTAAAAGTCCCAGTCCCTGAGGATACGGGGATCCCCAGTTTATGGTAGGGTAAGATGAGAAGTTTCCATGTTTAAGTTTTTCGATTATATCTCGAATCCGTGGACTATAGAAAAATAATCTACAGAGCAAAATTAAAGCTAATAAAATTTCCTATAAAATTGTTTCCATACATATTTGTCCAACTCTCAACGGTGTTCGAGATATACGTTATTAAAAATCGATAATTATAGAGAAAAAATATTTTTACCTCACTTTTAGTCAAACTTTTTATTCAAGTGCCAGAGACGTATATGGGCCATTCTCACAGAAAGGGGCATTTTTGGGTTCGCGATTTCAGAAACTTAGAAGTATTCCAATCAAGCTGAAAAAAAATTAGGATGCTCTCTTAAAAGCTTCGATTAAAATTCAATGACCTTCCAAACAACACCGCTTTAATTTATAAAGAAAACAAATAAATAAGGAGGCACATGGACAGGGTCATGACGCGACCTATATCATGCCTCTCTTCTTCACGATCATCTTGGCTGTCTTCTGTAATATAATTTTTTTAATTTCTCTGAAGGTGATAGGTTCAGAAAATAAACAGTAATCGAGTTTTCACAAAAAGCTTTTAATATCTAAATCATACAAAAAATATATAGGTACATCATTTATATGATGAAAAACAAAGAAAAATAATTAATTATTAGTCTTTTATTTAGACCAGAATTGTTTAAAATTTACTTGAAATATTGACTATTTGGAGATTTTCATCTCCAATACCTGTATGTAGTTTTATTTTGTCTGCATCCTACTCCTCCGCCCTTAAGAGGTAAATATGCTCTGTCAAGCAGTTTGTATGCGCGCTTTAAGTTTGTATGAATTTATTTATATTTAATGAGCGAACGTATTGTGATTCCGGCATACAGTAATTTATATGTATTTATTATAAAGTGTAAATGTACTAATAAACTTCAAATGCAGTTTTTTATTTAGTAAAAATGATAAAAACGTTTGGATACCGTCACGAACTTTTACAGATAAGGACAGGGCCATGACGAAACATAGGTATTTCTAAAATATTTTGTTTTGTTGCAACGTTTTTTCTAAAATATTTATAGAAATAGAAACTGTTCCACGCCGTGAACAAGTATTGAGCAATAAGAAAAAACAGGTTTGAATACTTACGTTTTTAATGAAGCCAGAAACTTGACAGTGGTTGTTTGGACACACGACTTTGCCGATGTTGTTCTTCTCCGAGTGTTCCCACTGTACTGAATGGACTAGTTAATGGGTGATACAATAAGATAAAAATGGCGCGAAAAATAAGGCGGGAAAACAACGTTTTGCGTGCTAACACACGCGTTACCGGGAAAATTTGAAAAATAAAATCGGACAGGGCCTTGACGTCGATGGCATGGACACTCTTATTTCCATTATAATATTAAAATCTATTGGCTCTAACCCATTTTGGACAATCACTTCTCAATCTCCAGCTATATTATGATCTAGCATTAAATAATCACTTCTCTATTTGCAGAGATAGACCTCCTACAGAAGCTTGAAGTTGGGAATATCGTGCCCGGATAGGACAGGTCCTTGACAATTGGTCAAATTTTACAATTTTTCTACACAAAAAATATATCTCGAAAACGGTTAATCCTAAAAAAATGAATTGAACCAAAATTATAGAGAATATTATTATCTACAAGTTTTACATTACATTATTACAAGTACAAGTGAAAAATTTACTGATATCGATATTTTATGGGACTTGACCAAAATTTAATATTCAAGTTCTTATAGTAAATTTAACCAGCTTTCAGATGGAAATAATACAACTCTCAACTTTCAACGGTGTTGTCAAACATTTGATTAAAGTGCCAGGGACGTATATATGTAATTAAAGTAAAATTAATGTTCTACAACTTTGTTTCTCACAATATTTCTGAGAAACGATTGTCGAAGACACTAGAAGCAAATGTATGTTCGAACCGGTGCCCGCTTCTCCTTCTCAGCGCTATATCTCGAAAACGGTTAATCCTAACAAAAATGAATTGAACCAAAATTATAGAGAATATTATTATCTACAAGTTTTGTAATGTTCTTAATTGACGGCCGATGGCTAGAAATCAAGATATTTGAAAAAAAAACTGGGTTTTTTTCCTTTGACCTTGAATACCTAATTATGCTAACGTGCTGAAATCGGTGACTTTTTACCACTTATTTAGAAGACCAAAACAAAGGTATATGCAAAAATTCAGCTTCATTGATTCATTTCCGAGGTGAAATCCTTATTTGACTGGGCTAAAACTAATATTAACAAACGCCCAATAACAAAACTACAGACATGTCCTGATATATGTAAATCTCCAGTTTATGTTTGGATGAAACAAATGCTATTGGATGCTTACCGGAAGACAATGGAAAAGAAACTAGTTAAGTAGAAAGTAGCATTCTTAAGCAACAGACTTGCCTTGATGCATGTAAATCTCCTTCAGATGATTTAACAAAACAATCATGCGTAACAGTTGGATGCTTACCAGAAACTACTGGAGAATAAACTAATATGATAGAGATAGCAGTTCCTAATTCACATACTTGCCCTAATATATGTAATTCTCCAGTAAATAAATTGATTAAAAAGTAGTGCAAACTTTTGCAATGCTTAGAAGGAAACAATGTAGAAAAAACTAATGAGATGGAAAGTGCAGTTCCTTAACAACATACTTGCCCTGAGACTTGTAAATCTCCTGCAGATGTTTTAATAAAACAGCCGTGCTTAGCAGTTGGATGCTCACCACAAGATAAAGGAAACGTAACTAGAGCCAAACATTTCAATTCCTAAACCTGATTCTTTCATCTGATCCTGTACATACATAAGCGGCGCAACAATTCCTTTCCAAAAGTTTTAAGGGGCATTCATTTCTATTATGTGCAGCAGCCATCCAGTCTGGTGTTCCAAGGATGTTCCTGGCATCTGCACGGACGCTATCCATCCATCTCCATCTCATTTTGGGTCGTCCAACTCTTCTAGTTTGATGAATAGCCTCGATAGTTAATTTTTTTGGAATTTCGTTCTCATTCATCCTGGCAATCTGAGCCTCCTCACACTGATCCACCTAGCTATGTCTGTGTCCTTGAAGAGTGCGTAGATTTCTTGGTTTTTTATTCTTCTCCAAACGTCACCCTCCCGGATCGGACCAAAAATTCTTCTCAGGATCATTCTCTCAAAGATAAGCAGCCTATTTTCATCAGCCTTAGTCCATCTCGATGCTTCAGATCCATATGTCAGGACCGGACGTACAAGGACTTTGTATAGCCTCACTTTAGTCTTGTTGGTTAAAAACCTACTTTTAAATTACTTAGCGAGGCCAAAATAACACCTGTTTGCTGCTGCGAACCGACGAATAACATCCTTAGTCACATCTGATCCTGTAAATCTCTAAAATATATGAAAAGGGTAAAAATAGACTTAATTCCACTTCATTGTCCTTATATATGTAAATCTATATCTATGTATTATGTGTATCTACATTAAGTATTATCTATTATCTATATATGTAATAATTTAACAAAACTGCGAATCAATTGGGTGCTTATTTTTATAGAAACAACTGAGACTGAAAGTATTATTTATAACTATCTGAGTAACTGGCATAACCCAAGAAGTTCTGATTCCAGGATTATATATTAAAAGAAGACATACTTTTATTTTGTTAATCACTTATAATCTGATATTTCTTTGCGCTGCAATTTACTTTCCTGAGGTTGAATTTTTGTACATTCTAGAAAATAAACTGTGGTTCTTGGATATAATTAATTATTTATATATCTCTACAGAGAGGACTTTTATTTCTTCCTACTATATTCATTAATATTTTTACATAGAATGCTCAACCTAACAGGTTATAAAATATTTTATAATATGAATTAATTTACCGATTTTTTAAAAATGTAATTATTAATCAAAGCAAATAATCGTATATATACACATTTGTATTAAAATAAGTTCGTATTTCATTATACCTATTTTCCACAGTGAGTAGAAAAAGCTATATAAAGAATATTTATGTGAAACTTCGTTCCGTTCCGAGCTGATATATTGTGTTGTCCCTATCTTACCAAAGTAACCTATCACCATTTAGCCCAGTCAAATAAGGATTGCACCTCGGAAATGAACCAATGAAGCTGAATTTTTTCTCATACCTTTGTTTTGGTCTTCTAAATAAGTGGTAAAAAGTCACCGATTTCAGCACGTTAGCATTATTAGATATTCAAGGTCAAAGGTCATAAAAATCAGTTTGTTTCAAATATCTCGATTTTTATCCATCGGCCGTCAATCATGAAGTTACAAAACTTGAAGATAATAATATTCTCTATAATTTTGGTTCAATTCAGTTTTGTTAGGATTAACCGTTTTTGAGATATAGCGCGGAGAAGGAGAAGCGGTCACCGGTTCGAACATACATTTGCTTCTAGTGTCTTCGACAATCGTTTCTCAGAAATATTGTGAGAAACAAAGTTGTAGAACATTAATTTTACTTTAATTACATATATACGTCCCTGGCACTTGAATCAAATGTTTGACAACACCGTTGAGAGTTGATAGTTATATTATTCCCATCTGAAAGCTGGTTAAATTTACTATAAGAACTTAAATATTATATTTTTGGTCAAGTCCCATAAAATATCGATATCAGTAAATTTTTCACTATAATACCATAACTGTTTTTCCGATCTGAACTTTCATTTTTTCAACTAAAACCTGGTTAAATTTACTATTAGGCCCTTTATATGAAATTTTGATTAAACTCCGTAGTATATCCAAGCAAGGCCACTGAAAATGACAAAATTTGTCAAATGTTGCCAAAACATAAATATTTAGCGTGCTGGCTAGGTGTATTACGTGGTTTAATCGAAAATTTACATAAAGGGCCTAATAGTAAGTTTAATCAGGTTTTAGTTTAAAAAATGAAAGTTCAGATCAGAGAAACAGTTATGGTGTTATAGTGAAAAATGTGCCAAAAAAACTTGGATTTCAAAACACTAAGCGGTTTTGAGGATGCTGACTTCAAGCCATATTTTATAGGACTTGATCAAAATGTAATATACAAGTTCTTATAGTAAATTTAACCAGCTTTCAGGTGGAAAAAATATATTTTGGATCGAACTATTAATTTCGGAGTTATAGCCAAAAGAGTACCGAAAAACGTGTTTTCGCGGAAAAGTGCGACCCCAGTGAGAGTGCTGAAATGAGGGGTGTAGACTATTATTATGCGATACGCATGATTATGCGACTATTTTTGACTTCATAGCTTCTTTAGGAGTAGTTAGAAGGTAAATATACTAAAAGTTCCGGTCCCTGGGGGCACGGGAATCCCCAGTTTATGGTGGGGGAAGTTGAGAAGGTTCCATGTTTAGGTTTTTCGATTATATCTCGAAAACCGTAGACTCTAGAAAAATAATTTACAGATCAAAATTAAAGCTAATAAAATTTCCTTAAATTAATTATATATTATATTAATTAAATACCGGTGCCCGTTTCTTATTCTCCGCGCTATATCTCGAAAACGGTTTATCCTAAAAAAAAAATTAATAGAACCAAAATTTTAGAGAATATTATTATCTACAAGTTTTGTAACCTTTTTGATTGACGGCCGATGGATATAAATCGAAATATTTGAAAAAAGCTAATTTTTGTGACCTTTGTCCTTGAATATCTAATTATGCTAACGTGCTGAGATCGGTGAGTTTTTACCCCTTAGAAGACCAAAACAAAGGTATATGTAACAATTCAGCTTCATTGCTTCCTTTCCGAGATTCGCTATATAAAACTCCTTATTTGACTGGGCTAATTGGAAATCCACAACGATGCGCTTAGCTCCGATCCATCGGTAGTGTGCAATACCTTCTTGTGGTTATGTAATCTTACTAGATATTACCCGTTGTGGGTTCGACTACAATAACATTTGGAATCCCGTTGTAACATTAGCTATGTAGATTTTTCCTGCAGTAGAAGATAATTACGGCAACATTAAGCGTTGAAATTAAAAATCGGTTGCAAAATACAACGGGGAGTTCTGATTTAAGGCAGGTCCCCTAGCCTACTGCAATGTCTATTGAGAGCATTTTTAATTCCTAAGCACTTCTAGGTAAACTACGTTTCTGGTCTTTCTCTCAGCCTGCTTAGTAAATGACTAAGCAACCAGAAAAACGTTCAGTTTGCCAAGTGCGAAACAGTCACTTCTTAGATCCACAACAGCTACTTTTAAACTCTGCCCCTGGGCCTAGTAAATTGTCATGGCGTAGCAGATTTACAAAGGAAACTGTAGACGTAAGAATTGAAAATGGTAGTCTGATGGGATTAGAGGAATGCGGGGTATGAAGATAGTTTCGCCTTGGCCAACACCTATAAATATAGTGGCTTCAATCACAACTTTATGCAGTCTCTTAACCTGCAGCCTGGTTCTATTGCAGAGTTTAGGAGGGTTTAGGTTGCGCAATAACATGACAGGATCACCAACCTTGAGGATCAGGACATGAGGCGGTAAACCCGAGCGGGTTAAGAGTGTTTAAAAACTCTACAGGATAATGAACTGCATCTTCAACTTTACAACTGAGTCAACTGAATCGTATAACATTTTTTGTTATTGATAACTTCTTAAGAAGGGCAATATTTATACTATCAGTAGAGTCATTTGTTGAGGTAAGAATAGCTCTTTCTTGCATCCATGAATTATCAAGGTTGGAATTTACTAACACTTGGGGATAGATCTTTTCGATCAAATTCTGTAAACTGCAAACAACTTCGCACAATCGAGCTGGAATAGTTATTTTTCTGTCATTTTCCTCCAACTTTCCATCGCCAATGCTTAGAAGGAGACGGGAAAACGCCTTAGCCATAAAATCACGCATGTTGACAGTCAAGGGAATTGCTTTGACTTTGGGCCATATGTAAGACGATTTTAGACAGGTATTTACTTCCCCGTGTTCCACGGAGTATAACAAGGAGGGTCTGTCTAAATTCACCGGCAAGAAGTACCGTGACTCCACCCATAAGTTGGTTGTTACCCCTAAAGTCCCTAAGTGTTCTGTCCAATGCCTCGACTCCTCCTTTGTGTGCCATCGTGCATTCATCCCAAACTATGAGTTTTGTCTCTTTCAGCACGCGAGCTGTGCCACTTTACTTAGAGACGTTACAAAAAGCAGATGCAGCGTGATTGAGGTTAAGAGGGAGCTTGAAGGCAGAATGCGCTGTTCTTCAACCATGCAGTGGGGTTACTGAACAGTGGGGTTGGCAGTGGGACCAGATATTTTTAGTAATTCAAGAAGCACCAGACACCTGTTGTAGATAACGTCTATGACCAGGTTGACATCAGCATACTGCCTCTGAACCTCTCTCACCACATCTTCCGCGAGGCTGTCTTTGTGTTTTTTCTAGAGCATGATAGGATCACTTCTTGACAAAACACCTGAAAGATGGCAAACGGCTCGCGTATTTTGTGGGGAGGATCGGGGCAGGACGCTTCCTTTAGTGTGCGGTCCCAGTTTGCATCATCCTCTAGCAAGCCCAGTGCTTTACATGCCGCTTGAATTGTTAGTTGAACTACCCTTGCCACGGTTTTTGGGTCAGTAAAAGACCGAGGGCCAGGGATTTTATGCAAAAGGAGGCGGAAATAGTAGAACAGTATAAAAGTGTTGAAGCAAATTTATCGGATCGTCAAAGTTCGAAAAAAGCAAGAAGAGTTGTGTTTGGAGGGCTGTTAAACTGGTCACCACAGTTTTAAGCCGGACATTTTTAGTACCGTCCATGGAAGAATATTGACTTGGGCTCTTTTAAAATCATGTGTAACAACAGCCTTTCTATTTACTTCTGAGTGGCTCTTTGTATATTTGGCCACTCCATCTCTATTGATTTCCGGATTGCTTTAAACATACTTCTTAACTGCCCTACGGTTTACTTCAGGGTGTTCTTTCGCGTATTTCTTTACAGCTTCAAATAATTGTTTTTTACGGATGTTGTAAGTAAATCGTTTTATACGTTTTGAAACTGTATTTGGTTTACCTTCAGGCTCTGACATAAGAAGGATTTTCGCGGTAGAAGGAGAAGACGTCGATGAAGAAGGCTGAATGAGAATCGGGTTTTCACATGGTAAAATTGTAGGCGTGAATGGCTCGTAAACATCAAAATGTCCCTGCGTAAACGTTCCCGTAAACCTAAACCTTTTAACAGAAGGTGCATGACCATATGTATCTCCAGTTCGGAGTACAAGGATAGATCTCTCAAGAATTGGAAAGGATAGATCTCTGCCACTACTTGCCATTCGAAAGATGTACCGTATGTGAAAGGCAGAGACATAACAAATACATATTCAGCCTTGTTTGGCTCGTGTAATCGAATACACCTGTAGTCTTTTCCAGTTGTTATAGGAGTGTCTGACAATGTCAGCTGGCACCATCCCCGGGAATTTTATAGACTTGGTGGGGAATCTACGAATTGGGTGCCATCAACCTCGAATATTTCTACTGCAGCCATCGTAAAAACAGTCAATGAACAGCAAATATAAAAAAAAAAATAAAAAAATAATAAGAACCTCTCTTGAGTAATAAAAATAAATTAAAGTCAAAAAAATAAGTTGTGAGTAAAGAAAAGGAAAATAATCAACATGAGTTGCAATAAATTGCTGACTTAAACAGTATTAAATCTAGAAAAAATGGGATACACCTAACGTAAAAAAAAAATTAAATACAAAAATGGAATACACCTAACGTAAAAAAAAATAAATAAAAAATGAAATACTCCTAATGTAATAAAACCAATCTCTACTTTAAAAAAAAACAAACTGATAAATGGAATAGACCTAGCCTAACTTAACAAAATTAACGTTGTTAGAGATAATTTTCTTTTACCAAAATCTACTTTTCACTATAACTATGTATTAGCAAGATATAATGAAAAACGCTGAACCTAATCCAACAAACAAAGGAACTCTACAGTTACTTTAACTAAAGGCTAATATATAATGCAATAAGACGATTATTACTTTAACGACGATTAAATTACAGAGAAGTACTGTTTGAACAGAGAGAGTGGTTAAAGTTCGAGAGCGCAGACAACAATGACGTGCACGTTGGGACAGTAAACAACACACGCAACGGGGCAATGGCACAGGGATTGTCTACCTCACGCGTCCACACAGCTCACTGGCGAATTGTTGTTAGCCGTTTACTCGCAAACTACGGGGTGTCCCGAATTTAAATGGCAAAACTTCAGGAACTTATAGGGGACCGAAAAACTAAGACAAAAAGTCCTTTAGAGATTTGCTCGTTTTTGCTTAGTTTTAGAGAATGTCGCAAAAAAAGAAACAAAACAAAAATGTTACAGGTAGCGATTATCACCTTTCAAAGTTCGTCAGGCTATGCAGTGAGATATGTAAACACTTAATGTTATCCTTTACATTCTTTTATTTGTTTACATTTTGGCTTCCTTCTAGGATTATAATTCCTAAATCAGTCTTCAGTCAGTTACCCAGATATTTTTGTGTGAATAGCATCAGCCACAATGACGCATACATATTCTAATGTTGAATACGCTGACATGATTTTTGTGTATGGTTTCTGTAACGGTAATGATTTAGAAGCGGTGCGGGAGTATGCACGCCGATTTCCAAATAAAAGAGTGCCTAATCCACGAGTCTTTACGTTAACTTTTAATAGACTACGAGAGACTGGGTCATTCTTAATACGTAATGAAGGCGACCAATTCCAGGCAGCAATAAGAGCAGATTATCGGAGAAGAAATTGTGTCCAATGCCACTTTGATAACAATCCTGAGACGAGCATCTGCTGCATTAGCAATATCGCGGCAAGCAATATGGCGAACTTTGAAAGGTGATAATCGCTACCCATACCATCTTCAAAAACTTCAGAATTTATTACCTCAAGACTATGCCAAGAGATTGAATTTTATTAACTGGTATCTTGACAAAATTCGCGATGATAATTTATTTCCATTAAAAATTATATGGACCGATGAAGCTACCTTTACAAGAGGAGGAATTGTTAATCAAAGAAATTATCATGTATGAGCTCTTGAAAATCCCAGAGCTATTAGAGAGATTAAGTTTCAGCATGAATTTGCTGTTAACGTTTGGCTTGGAATTTGGAACGGATTACTGGCGGGACCATATTTTTTACCTGGAAGATTGAATGGTATCACATTTACACATTTTTTGGAGAACGACTTTTCTAATTATTTAGATGACATTCCCTTACAGCAGCGGATTGAAATGTGGTTTTAACTCGATGGTCGTCCAGCTCATTATAGCAGAGTTGCTCGAGCTTGGCTGGATATAAATTATCCACAACGATGGATTGGACGTGGAGGAGTAGTACCTTGGCCACCCAGATCACCTGATATGATACAGTCATGGATTTCTTCGTATGGGGAACCTTGAAGCAGAAAGTTTATTCGGTGTCAATCAACTCAAAAGAGCAATTAAGAGGCCGAGTCATAGATGCAGTGCACCAAATATCATCAGAACCATGTTTAGCTGCAATTTATCAAGTGAGTGCTAGATGTAATGCTTGCATTGGTGCAAGAGGACAACATTTTGAGCAATATTTACATTAAAAAGAACTTAACATAAATGTAAATGTAAATAAATAAGTATAAAAATGAAAACTTGTTTTGTTTCTTTTTTTGCGATTTTCTCTAAAACTAAGCAAAAACGAGCAAATCTCTAAAGGACTTTTTGTTTTAGTTTTTTGGTCCCCTATAAGTTCCTGAAGTTTTGCCAATTAAATTCGGGACATTCTGTATAATAGAGAGATAAAAACGAGTCGTACAAATGTTGTAGATATTTTAATTTTGCATATATAAAGGTAGTAATTAAGATAATGAAATGAAGATGATAATTGAACCAAGGAATGTTTCGGATAAATTACAAAGCATAATCGTGGTTTTCGCGGTTTGACCATGATCCCAAGTGAATTTTTTGAAAACTTTCTAAGCAAGCACCTACGGCCCTAGAAAAAGCTACATACCAAATTTCATTCCAATCCGTTCGGTGGTTTCTAACCTATAGGGATGAATGAATAGATAAAGTATGAAATTTTATTTAAATAATATGTGATAATCTAAAGATTTTTCGAATCTAGGAATTCGAATCGATAACTAATATAAATAATTATAAACCACTAATTTATGTCTGTATATGTATAATTAGTAATAATTAACTAGTAAATTATTTAAATTCTAAGTTATTATAAGTTTACAATAAAACCAAAAATAATTGATAAACAATTTTATAAATATTATTCAAAAGAGCTAATAATTAGTTGTGATTGAGTTAATAATTAGTTATAGAATTATACTAAATTATTATTTAAAACGATTGTCTGTACTTAAGGAAAATAATAACAGATATAAATTACACATTTTGTAACAAATTATTTCTAAAAATTGTTTGTGGAGTAAATATTTAAATAAGATCCTGTAAAGGTACACAATTAAAGATTAAACAAAAATAAAATGTATTTGGACCGGAGAATTTGATCGTTTTCGATAAAGATCCGGTGACTGGTCTCTTTTCGAAATGAAAATGTAATCTGATATTTTTTGTTTTTAATATTTTTTACTTGATTTCCATCATTAGCTTAATACTTTTAGGTTGGCTTATAAAGTCTGAATGGGTTCCGCGGTATTTCAGTGTCTCGTAATATAGTCCAGTCAAATGGTTTTAAAATAAGGCTTGAAGTGGAAAGTTTATGGGTAATTTTTTTTATAGCTTACTTTAAATTTTTTGGGGTGCTAAACACGATTTTGAAGTTTTCCAACAAAGTTTCCATCGGCAAATATGAGAAAAATTAGAAAAAAACTTGGATTTTACAACAATATGGGTTTTTTAGCGTGCTTTTAAGGGACATTATTAGAAATCATATTTAATAGTCTAATAGTAAATTTAACCATCTTTAAAATGAAAAAAAGTAATTTTTAATCGGACAAACAGATTCGGAGTTATTGACAAAAAAGTACGACAAACATATTTTTGCAGAGAAGTGGGACTGGCACCAGTTGGCCTAATTCCTTATGGATACAACAAGGAACATTTTTTTACATAACATTTTTTTTGTCTGACAAAAAAAATTTAAGGACATAAATTGTAGGTCATTTTCTCCTCTTTATTTTATAATAGAAGAGTATCTTGTTTAAAATGATTACTTTGCAAGTTACAAGCAAAATAATGAAATAAATTAAAGCTTTTTTACTTTTTTCTAATTTTTCTCATATTTACCGATGGAAATTTTGTTGGAAAATTTCAGATTCGTGTTCAGCACCCCCAAAAATATATAGTATGCCATAAAAAACAATTACCCATAAACTTTCTAGTTCAAAATACCTTTTTACTAGACTAATAATAGAAGTGTCAGGGTATCATATGTGATGTACCTCATGTACCTGATTTTTTTTTTAATAATGCTAATTTTAAAAATGCTTCTTCAAAAGAAGGAATGTTTGACTGGACCACTTACTCATCAAGGCTACAAATCTGAATTCCCTTTTTTCCGATTACACTAGAAGGACAGACATTTTCCTTATTATTTTTTTAATTAATCAGATTAGAAAATTTAAAAGTATTTTGTACATGAAATTACCTCATCCCCTTTGAATCAATTACGCCCCTCCTCTTACCTGGGATTCCCTGATACGTCCTTGAAAACGCAGTGGGGAAGCTGGATATAAAAGAAGAACTATTGTTGAGCGGCTACTGGATGAGGATGGAGTTGAGGATGCTGCCAAGTGGGCTTGTCTGTCTTCTGGGAGTCGTCGCTCTCTGCTTGGCAGGTCAGCAATCTTCTACAAAACTAGAATCTTAAGTAGCCTTTATTTAGTAATCTAGGAAATATAGTAATTTTTAGAGTTTAAATCATAATATTATTTATATCTAGAAATTATATTTGATATAATTGTATACCAATAGTCAGATTAGAAGTTCAAATAGTCTCAATGCATTAAGTATAATGGTTTCCAATCTTTCTGTAGCCCGAAACTCTTAAAAAAAAAAAAAAATACGTTTATATGAGTCGTTGAAAAACCCGGTATGTCCATTTTTTTAAATTTTACAGGAGGACAAAAAATTGCAAAATACTTATTCTTAGACAGACGAAAAATTTGATCATACTCTGTTAATTTGTTCATAATTATGAATTTCCAATTTCAATGCATTCTCGCATCAGCAGAATATTTATATATTATGTTGTACATAAAGGGTCACGTTTTGAAAGTCGGTCCGAAAATGAATTATTTGGTAATTGTTTTACTCTTTATCGAGTTTTCATAACTCTTTTATTTATTATAGATTATATAGGTACCAATATGAAATATGTTACATTTCATATATATAAGCTATGAAAAGAAGTGCTCATGTTTTGAAATTTGTATGTTTTTAGGACTGATGATGAATTTTTAACAAAGTTTTTAAATAAAAATAATTCTAATAGAAGTGGCAATTAATTCTTCAATCCTAATTGTATCGATCCTTCTATATCATCATGGGCACCTATCATTTATACAAATATAAAGAACTTATATAAAAGAATTCACTGCTAAAACTGCTAGTGTGTACATAACCTAAACATTGGTAAACAAACTATGCGATAAAGATCTATTAAGATTCAATTTGTTATTTGGATCTTGTCGTTTTTGATCTATCGCCTGTAAGCCATAGATAAAGACGCTTTTAAATTATATTTAAAAACAAAGAATTCAAAAAAAGTGAACTTACTGTAGTTTTGATACAGAACGACTCATATATCGCTCCCCTTTTTTCTCATAAAAAGAATTAGTCGACCCTCTAAATTATCTTAACTTATTAAACCTGATATAGTATTTTTTATTATTATTATTATTATTATACACCCATGTATATAAATTAATATCAATAAAGTTTATTTACTATATTATATTTTCATAATTTATTGTTTATAGTATAAACTCATCGAAGGATTTTTGAGCTAAAAGTCTTTTTAGAGAAAAATCCAAACAACGTTCATCGCAATAGTAAAAAAGTTTTCTATATTCTACACCAACAGAATCACATTAATTTCAAAATTTATCTTTAGTTGACCTTTCAAATATTTATTATATATTTTTTTAGTTGTATTAAACTATTTTTATAGTGTTTGGCCTTTTTTATACACATTACTTTCAATTTCTTCACGTCTTAATTACTGCTTTATTGATGTTTCAATCCCTAATGAAATGGGACCCTCTTAAGAAACCGGAAAAATTAAAAAAACATTGGTACTCACTCATCCAGTAAGAAATAGAACAGCAAATTAGCTGGATTGTATATAAAAGAAATATATACTGTGTATTTATTTCTTTATAATAGATTCAAAAACAATAATTTGGAATCTGTGATTATTTTTTTGAATGTGTTATTGCCTTTTGATATTCAAGATAAGCGTTCATTGCAACCTTCATCGCGTTTTAGTTGTCTTATTTTATCAAAAAAAAAAAAAATTTAACCCCTTATTGAAAAAATTGTATACTTTAATTTTGAACAAAAAGTGCATTTTGCTAAAGATTATGGTTCCTAAAATATTTGAACATGGCACATTTATTTATTCTCATTATCCCAATAATTCTTACTAATCTACTACTCCAATTCGAACGATTAAATTTTCTAATTTAACTTTCTTTTGCTATAACAATTAACAAATTACATGGCCAGATTCACGAAAACATTGTAGTGGATCTTCGGACACTGTTTCTCTCATGGTCTATAATACAAACAAATTGTATGTAAGGCTTGCCAGAACTGAAAACAATAAAATAATACTCATAATATCGGTAGACAAAACTCGAAATGGTGATTATTCGGAAGCCCTATGAATTTATTTTTATTTCTGCAGCATAAGATTTGTATTAATAATTATGTAAATAAAACTATTATTAGCTAAAATTACTTAGGTTCTTTATTTAAGACAGCGAGCGAACCAGTGACGGGGGATGCTAGTTATAATATACATTTACGTTAATTTACTAGTTATCTGAAATTCTTAGAACCTTTTCCGTTAGATCGCCCAACACTCATTATTCCCTCCACGAAATTGGCCATTTTAATTCAAAAGGCCGTGAGCAAGAGGAGTCCTTCCTCTCGATATTGGACTGAAGGTATCTATTAGCTCTGGGGTAATAACGTGTAGAAGGTCATCTATAGTTGTCTTATTTGGATTAGCCATTGTATAAACCAAGAGGCAAAGAAATCCATGCCTAAGTTGCAATACCTAAATTTATTAAATATACAAACAACCTAAATATAAATATACAAAATGCTTATAATGAATTTTGTTTTTAATTATTTTTAAATGCCTTTACTAAAAAAAAAAAAAAAAAAAAAAAAAATTTGGGAAAAAAAAAATTACTTCCTGATTTGGAAAAACAATAGACCATGGATATGTCAATCTATAATCTATTACCTTTTCCAACTAACATTTTAGAATAAAAAGGACCAAATGACTGAAATTAATAATAAAACTAAACTAACAATCAATGGTTATTCGAAATAAATAAAGTTGAAAGAAAGTACGGGTTTCCAACTTTTTTTTTTCTTTTTTTTTTCCTTCAAATCAATATAGCTCCACAACGGTTGATGCTAGCAACAAATCCTATAAAACAAAAAATATTCTCCATTACATTTCTGATAGGGCGACCTTCGGCCAATTTTCGATCCCAACAACACCAATAGAGCTAGAGCGTGTAAAAAACAGATGATACATTTTTGACAGTGAAAAAAAACGTTACACATTTGAGTGTAAAAAAAAAACGTTACAACGTGACTTTTTTCATTCAAACTAATATAACTCCAAAACGGTGGGTCCCAGCAACAAATCTTATATCACAAAAAAAAACCTCTATTAAATTTCTGATAAGAAAACTGTCGGCAAACTTTTAATCCGAGCAACACTAGCAGAGCTAGAGCGTGTCAAATTGTTCTATTTTTGAATGTGAAAAAAACGTTACACCAAAAAAGTATAGACCACCAGCCAAAAGACATATTTATATCAAAAATAGGTTTATTTAGGGATATTTCTAACAATATACAACACAATATATACATCCTATAAATGTGGTGGAAAATCATTACTATGGCATGTCATTAAATATGTAAAAGAACTACTCATTAGTAACACTTAAGAATATTCTAAATTAGAAGATCCCTACACCATCTTCTTTTCAGAAGCCTTCGAAATTAGGCGTATATCCCAAGCAAGCTGGGAGACGAGTGGATTCCAGTTGGTTTTGTCAGGCCCGGGTTTATCGTGAATAGCGCCCAGGGCTGCAGACACCTTTGGCTCCCCCGCCCTCCCTGTTGAGGGGTATGGAATATCAAAAGCAAGTTTCATTAATAAGACCACCAAAGTTGTGAATTTTAAAGGTTTATTCAACACCAATAAAAATTGATTTGAGTGGATCATTACAACAAAACTAATCAAAACAATATTGCAAAAAAATGTTTCTAGGAAATTTGGCACCCCTAAAAATTTGGGGCACTGAATGCACAAGATATGAAACATTTAGATCAATACGAAAATATACTTTATCCAGGGTATATATACGGTTTGGTGGATGAAGGGGTTATGTAACAAAACACAATTTTGAGTAGTTAATGCTTACAGTTTTTTGTACATTTTCCTTTTGCAGGAAAATGTTACATAGCCCCACTATCTTCTTTATATCTCTCTTTCTAGTCGTTTTGAAATATTACGATTTTGCTACTTAACACTTCTGCACATAAATTCTTCATCCAATGAAATAGATTGTATTGACGAAAATAATGTGACATGACCCCTTCATCCACCAAACCCTTCAATTATTAAAAATATCAATTATATAAAAGAAAGCAGTATTTCAAAATATTACTAATAAATTTTAATTTTACGAAATTTTAATAATAAGTTATATTAAATAGATATAAAGTTATATCCGTCCCATTCATTACGTCTTCGCATCAAATCTTGAGGTATAGGTCTAATGTAAATAAATTCTTGTAGGAGATGCCTAATTCAGAACTATATTAAACCACATTAATTGAAAATTTCCTAACTTATTTTTTATTATTTTTTTTTTTTTTTACTTGCTTTTATTAAATTCATGTTTCTAATAAGCCCCGGTTAAAGTATACGGGGACGTAAACACATAAAAAATAATGAAACTTTCAGCCGAAAAAAATCAAATAAGCAAAATTTGAAAGCAAGTTTCTCGTTCATAAAATCAGCAATTCGAATTTCTTAAAAATAAAAAATCTCTTAATTTTAAAGAAAGTTCCTGAAGACGTTATTTATAAGCAAATAATTTGTTGCTCATTCCGAGAGCTGGGTTAACCAGAAGTCCAATTTAAGGAAGCATGGAATGATTTCTTACGTTATCTCATCTTTACGTGGTTTGGTTATTTATGAATTATGCAGTTTCTTGTTCTCCTTGAGCCAAGTGTTTACTGTCAATGTTAAAATTGCTTTTGTATTCTGAATTATTTATATTATTATAGTTTTTTAGTGTTCCGGACAGTAAGTGTACAATTTGGACTTCAAAATATAGGACAAATGGTTATTAAAGACTATAATTAGACATTTTTCCACAAACCCAACAATAATTTGATGTCCTTACTTTCTTAAAAATGATTTTACAAATTTAGTTAAATAGATTTAAAAATAACATATATACGGAAAAGACATTTAATTTTTTTATGAAATGTCATTTAAAATTATAATTACATCACTATTTAAATTCTAATTTAAAGCCGAATCCGCTACTAAGAAATAATATGATTTTTACATATCAATCCTTCGTAAAATCCAGTGTTTCTTATTAGGTATGTCAGAAAGACAAACTAGTCCATAATTATTTTAATGCCGCATATGCTGTTTATTGGCACAAACAAAATACAAATATTTTCATAATAAACTCCTTACTCAGCCTAAACCACTAGTTTCACTGCTAATTTAGATATTTTAAGAGTTTACAAGAACACTGAACACTGAACACAAGAACATGACTTTGATAGTCATGAAGGATAAAATAAAAAACATCTTGTTTACAATTTTGCAAGGAAAAATGAAGGTTCCGTAATTTATTGACTTATTTTTCTTTATTCTATACTTAGCAGTGTAAATGTTCAAAGGTTTTCTATTATTTTTAAGAAGTTACAACTTTTTTATCAGTAAAATACAAGAATTTTTTTTATAATGAAAATTTTTTTAAATTTCTTTAAACATACTCGTATATCTAAATAACTCTAGATTATGTGTAAATTTCAGATTTTTATCTTCAACCCCATCAGAGTATAAAAATATCGCTCTGAACTGATACTTCGTTGTATTTGAGGAATTATAATTTTTTCATTATAATTGTTTTTATTCTCATGAAAAAGCTAATTAGGAACTACAAGTTTTATCTCTTGCTCCATCAGAGCTATCGAAAGAAAAAATGCATGATTTTTTGAAAATGTATAAAAAATTTTAGGTTTTTCATAATAGAATCAATATTATTTGTGGTTATATTACCAATATAAATCAATAAATAAAATATATATGAGATTACATTCACAAAACATTTACAAAAAGTGAAATTTTGATGGATTTTACGTACAATTTATTCTGTGAATTCCATTTAGAAAAAAGAAAGATAGGGAACAAAACTAATAAACCTTTATTTTAAAAAATAAGACGCACTTGAGGTACGCATGATGATATAGAAGGATCAATACAATTAGGATTGATGAATTAAATGCCACTTCTATTGAGATTTAATTACTGCGGTGTTCCCTTTGTCCGCTTTTATGATTGTAAGGTCGTTTTTTAATATTTTAGTTGATAAAGCGCGTGCTATCTTGTATTCGGATGATGTCTTTATCTTATAGTTCTGGGCTTTTTCTATTTCTGTTTTCATCTCAATAGAAGTGGCATTTAATTCATCAATCCTAAAAATAAGACGGTTTCTGTTTCATCGTTCTAAGACAAATACTTCTAAAGTTATAAATGTTCTTGCAAACCATTATAATCGCAAAAGGCCTTAAAATGACAACTATAAATAAACTGTTTGTATATATACGTAAATACTGCACAAATTGAACAAGGAAAAGTGTCCAATATTTGTTTCGATTAGGGTCGAATAACTGCATCTACCACCCAGAATATTTATTACTTGAAGTTTTTCATTCCACGATCCTAAACTAAGCAGTATCAAACTCATTAAGTTACATAGAGGAGAATAGGGATTAAAGATGATACCAAAATCTTTCTTTTTTTTTTTCTTTTTTTTTTTTTTTTTTTTTTTTTTTTTTTATTGCTTGATTTCTATACTTCCTGGAGTTGAGGAACATGTGGAAGATGAATTTCAAAGCTAGCGTGTTTCTAACATCTGAATGAATACATTAAGAAAAAAAGTAGACAGTTACGTTTTTATATATATTTAATGTTATTTTTTTTTTTTCAGAAGGAACAACAGAGGCTGAAACATCATATACAAATGTTAACTCGACCAACTATAATGCGACTGAAACTCCTTTCTTGAAATTAATCGAAGCGGTGAGTACTAATTGTAAGATCCAGCCGACTCTAAGTCATAACTTCTTAATTGTTAAAAAAAAAATTAGTTTAAAGTGTTTTAGTGAGGCTACCGATGACCGAGCGTGTTAGTGTGAGGGTCCTAGCGAGCTCGGTACGGATAGTCGTGAGTTCGAATCTCACCTGGGCAGGTTTAGATTTATTTCGTGGCGGACCTACAGAAAGAATAACAACCTTCCAACAATGGCTATAATAGGTTAGTAACCCGTAGGATAACGCGTCCTTCCTGTACTTGATGAATTACATAAGGACGTTAGGTTCCAACAAACAATATATGTATTTTATGATATATTTTGTATTTTGTATTTTATATGATTTTGTTGTAATTGTAGTAAAATAATTTTTGTTGGAGACAGTCTTGCAAGCTAAGTTTTAACTAATAAACACATATACTTTTCGGATGATTTTTTGGATTCATACTTCAAAAAAGATACTGATGAATGAATGACAGTGAGTGCCTAATTCGAAGTCGTCGTTGTTTTGTTCCTTCTATTCTAAAATTTTCTTTTTATCAGTGCTAGTCTTCAACCTTCTGAGGGTTTATTTTTGTATTGGTACATCCAATCTTCCAAACTTAGATTTTCTAATTCAGTCACAACAAGTAACGTTTAAGTAGAAACAAAAAACGTTAATTTTCTCTAATCAATTCTACTCCATAGTGGACTAAAATCCCAACTATATCAACGACCTATATACAGGGTGTTCAGCATAAGACTGCAGTAACTTCGAAAGGCGATTCTAGGCATCATTTGCAACAAAAAAATTCATATAAACTATAGCTCGATTCTCTTCCGTTTTATAAATATTTTTAATTTTATGTTTTATTAAGAAATTTCTTATTTTTGACAAATAATTGTCTATATTTCCTGAACTATTATTAAACCTGGAGCAATTTCAATATGCTCATTAGAAAGAAGATTAAATTTCATTTTAAATAAACGTATTTAAACCTCAAAATAACAGCGTCCAGTATTTAACTTATTGATCCAAACATTTGAAATAGCAAGTTTCTGATTCCGTTCAAAAACTTTGACTGCATTTTTCTCCAAAATATTACATATGTTACAAACATGCACTACTCGAAAAAAACTTCTACACACATAACACCTTTCCAATGGTATACCATGAATAGTGATAATTTCTAAAATTGATACTGAAATCACTTATTAATTACAAAAAACAGGGAGATGCAACATCGGCATTTTGGGAAATACTGAGAGAATGCTCAGAAACTTTAAATAGTTTTATTAATAGAAAAGTAATTTAATTAAAATTAGCTATTTATCTTATTCTAATATTTGAATTTTAAGATAGTTTAATTAAAATTTACATACGTAATTTACAATAATTGTTTAAAATGTCCTCCCTCTTCTCTCATACACAGCACCGATCTTCTTTTGACTGCATACTGCTAGGCGAACTTCACCATGATTTTACCGAATTGTATTGTAGCACTCATAAATTATGTTTTATTAATAGAAAAGTAACACTGAAATATTTGATCTATTGGAGTGTATGTCGCTACAGAAGAGGGAACTGCTGCAATACAATGCGGAACAATTATTTGTCAAAAATTAGAAATTTTTTGATAAAACATAAAATTAAAAATATCTATAAAACCGATGAGAATCGAGCTATAGTTTATATGAATATTTTTGTTGCAAATGATGTCTAGAATCGGCTACAAGCCATCCCTGCAAAACCCGTGTAGCCGAGAGGCAAGGAAGGGAAATAAATAAATAAAATAAAGTCTAGAATCGGCTCTCGAAGTTACTGCAGTCTTATGCTGAACACCCTGTATATTAGTTTCATTTCCCATCCTATGTTTTATACTCCATGGGTCCTCCACGAAATAAATGTTAAGCCGCCCAGGTAGTATAAGAACCGAACAGAGGTCACGAGAAGAGACTGACAATTTAACACGCTCACACACGATGGTCTCAATAATTATATTTTATCTATAAATACAAATATTTCAAACCATCAAATTACATTATTTAATTGTTCAGGTATTCGGACCCCGGGAGAAAAGGTGTGACAATTGTGGAACTGGCGTATCAAATAAGTACATAAATATCACATTTTCAAAGTCTCCTATATGAGTTTTTTCATAATCTTGATTGATCATATTCCAACATTTTAGGGGATCAGGAGGAGGTGGTGGTGGTGGTGGTGGTGGGGGTGGTGGTAGCGGAGTAGGTGGCGGAGGAGGTGGCGGCGGAGGTGGAGGAGGAAGCGGCACTGGGATAGGTTATCCAGGAGGTAACTGTGGGGGTTATGGATGCGGAAGCGGCCATACAGGAGGTGGCTACCCTGGAGGTGGATATCCTGGAGGAGGTTACCCAGGAGGTGGATATCCTGGAGGAGGTTACCCAGGAGGTGGATATCATGGAGGAGGTTACCCAGGAGGTGGATACCATGGAGGAGGTTACCCAGGAGGTGGACACCATGGAGGAGGTTACCCAGGAGGTGGATACCATGGAGGTGGATATCCTGGAGGTGGATATCCTGGAGGTGGATATCCTGGAGGTGGTAAATTTACGGAGGGGAAAGGATGTCAAGGATGTGCAGGAGGAGTAGGTGGCACATGGTCTACAAGCTCAAGCTCAAGCTCTGCAGGAAGTTTTGGAAGGTGGGTTTATACCTTATTATTACTGTATTATACACCTAATCATCTAAAATATTGTGGGAAACTAATCTTTTAAATCATTATGTATGGAATGGTTGGACGTATAAAATGGATCATTTACGAAGCATTTTAAAACATTTAATAGAAAACATTTCGGAAAACGTTTGCCCTCATGTTAGCATCCGAAAGTTTCAAGTTACAGGCTCCAAATCAATAATATACAAGAAATTCGGTCGTAAAACGGCTTCTCTTACAACCTAGCCAAAAGTATGTAAATTCTTTTTTGAAGTAGGTGCTTATAATTAACGCGATGAAACCATTTTAGCGTTCAGTTAAATTAAAATTAATTTCAAACGTAGCTTTATAAAAAAGGGTTCTTTATCACACTTTGCCAATCGAAATATGCAATAAAAATTTGCTAAATCTACATCTACATCTACCTAGAGTCACACTGATATTTTATTTATATCGAATAAATATAAAAAATCTATTTCTAAAAAATAATAAGTATTCAAGAAATAAATTAGTAATTAGCAAATATCATTTAATAACTACACCGTATAATACATAGATTAATTATAATTGAGGTAAACTACAAAAAAACTAATTCATTAAAAACAAATTATTTAATTGTAAGTTAAATATTCCAAAAATTTTTATGACTATTTATATTCCGGGTTTTATTTATGACTTAAAAGAGTTGCAGATTTCAGCAAAACTTTCTACTAAACCTTAACATATCTTCAACAATGTGACGTTTGGCACGCTTTGGCAATGTTTGATATTTTAAGGGAATTATAATTATAATTAAAAAAGAAAAAATATCTATGATGATAGTTTTAACTAGGGAAAGGAATCGAATTATAATAATTACATGATTACATATCACAAAACTATTAACAACGTCAGCGGTTTCTAGGAATCAAATTTTCATCTTCGATTCTAGATACTGAAATTTTCTTTAGAATCGCTGGATTGGAAAATCGATTTTTAGGATCGAAGCATCCCTATATTCAAGTAAAGTAAGTCCCCCTGAACAGTCTTCCTCACTTTATTATTTACACTTATTATATTATTATCTCTCCATATTATATTATAAACATATCATAAGTTCAAAATATACACACTTGATGCAGCTAATATATTTTCCTTTATTTCAGTGATTCCCATAAAAAGTGATAAGCTTTCCCCCGACTGACATTTCTCAGATGCAAAGAGCCAAAAACGACATGAAGATCACTAACATCGATCACCATTAGCAGCGAAAACTTATTTATGACTTAAATATTGTTTTAATAACAATAGAGTTAAATTGTAAATAAAGATTAATTTGAATATTATTATTCTGATTTGTTCATCCTGTTAACAATACTAAGATCATGGATCTTATCATAAGTGAACCAACAATGAAGAAAGAGTAGTTATGATGTGAGGAACGACGTCAACATTATTAATTGCAAAACTATTATAAGTATAAAATATATAATTCACATTATTCATCACAAAATGAAGGTTCACAAATCCAAACCTAATGGATTCTTCGGGAAGTCATTTCGTTTCTCTTTTTTTTTCTTTTTGTTGAATATAAAACACTTTTTTATAGAGTATGTAAACAGTTTACTAAATCATATTTTCTCCATTAAGTAACTTTAGTCATCATTCGGGCAGGAGATTGAATCCACGCTCATAAAACTTCTGATCTTCGGTGGCAAAAACTGGTCCAAGTGATATATGACGTCCTGGTTTGAAGTGAACGTCTTCTCATCCAAAAACATTTGCAGAAACTGGAACAAGAAATAGTCCAAAAGTGCCAAATTTGGAGAATATGGTAGATGTGGTACCACCAACTTTTGGCAAGTTACGAAGTTTAAGAAATTTGTATGAGGTCTCGCATCTTCGTGGTGGAACAATATAGCTTTTCTATTGATCATTTCTGGAATTTTCTGTTTGAGTGAATCATTCCATTTGTCCAGTTGATCACAGTACAAGCTATAAAAAAAAATAATAAAATAAAAAAACATGCTTTTGAAATCCCACCAAACAGACTGCATAACCTTTTTTCGGTGAATATTGGCCTTCGAAGTTTGAGCTAGTTCAGCTTATCTACTCCATGATCTCCTGCGCCAAACATTTTTTTAAAACAACGCATTTCCTGTAGCAAGTAATGATTAGTTTCAAAAATGGACCGTTTTCTTGACGTTTTAGAAGTAAATCACAGTCCTAAAAGTGAGGAAGCAAAGTTGGTACAGTAAGAACAAGTGAAACCAAATTTCGAGTTTTGAAATTAAACCAAGACGTTTCACGTGATCATGAACGGACGAATTCGACAAATTAAACCTCTCAGCAATCTCACGAGTCGTTATTTGGCGGTTATATACCCATATATCAATGGCTTTATTCTGTCTTCAACGGGCCATCCAGAACGGGTTGCATCTTTAACATCAGAACGAAATTTTCTCCATAGAAATAAAATCATTTTCGCGTTGAGCTGCATTTTTACCTACCTCGATAGTTAAAGATTAAAATATGCGATTTAACCCTCTTTGATAGGGCACCAAATAAAAACTATTGCAAGGAATCAAACAAGATATTTAACGAACAAAGCTTATTATATCTAAGCTGTCAAAATATATGATGATTATGCGGCTTAAGTCTAAAGTTGGTTAAGAAAAAATAGAATTAGTTTCTCTCCGCACATTGTTCCACATTCTTTTTGATGTGGCTTTTGTCTGTGGGTCTGTAGTTTTCTCGAGCAAAGTTCCCCCCCCCCCTGAAAATATGAATCAACAGTTTCTCCATCCAGAAATTTAATGGAGAATACTTTTGTAGTAAAACATTTGTCGCTAGGAAATTTAAAATAGACAATTAAAACATTAAAATAGACATTTAAAACTTTATTGTTTTAAATGGAAAAAAAAAGTCAAGTTTTTCCTGCATTTTTTTTTAAGTATTGCAGCTGTTTTTGAAATGCTCTAGTTGGTCTTCCTAAGACCGATAATTTACCGACAGTTTTCTTATTAGAAGCAGTAGATAAAAAAGCAGTAGATGATCGCGGGTTCGCAGCCCGGCAGATGACCTTAGGATTTTTTAAAGGGAGTAAAAAATCCTTAGCTATGCCGTCCTTCGGAAGGGACGTAAAATGGGGGTCCCGAGCCTGTGCGATGTCAGGTACTCGTTAAAGATCCCTATCCTAATTATACCTGGATAGGCAAAATTTAGGACTCCCACCGTAGCATCGTCCGATTAGCCATAGCAGCATAAAGTGACGTTAAACGAAATAAACAAACAAAACAAAAAGCAGTAGACTATAAATAGACAAATCGACGCAATATTGTTTTCCATGTGTTGGAATGTAGACATATGTTCGAAATATTGTCAGGGAAAATTGAGTTTTTTTTGTTGTTGTTTTTTTTTTTTGTCCTTTTTAAACTTGGTAACTTAAAACTGATTAAATAAAAAAAAAATTTCTAATTTGTTACACCTCTTCACAAATTATAGGTTTTGCTCAGGGTAATGCAATAAGTTCACTTGTCTATTCTAAATACAAAGCATTTAATAACTTTCTACAACCATCCCAAATCAGCAATTCTTTAAATACAGAGAGAGCTTCATTGGTAAAAAAAAGTGAATTAAATTGGTGAACTACAACATCCAAACATATCAAATAATGTCTATATGAATCAAACCATTAAAAAAAAAAAATAACGAAGTGTGGTATATAACTCTGGGACAAACTTACATGTGTACATATTAGTGATGTGTCTGCACCAAACATTTTTCGATTCTCAGAAGTTGCAAAACAAAATACAAAATATATTTTTTTGGATAAATCAAAGAAAGCCCAAACAGAGATAACACTGAAATGACAGTAATCATTTTATTATTTTTATGGGATATGCTACCTTCTCAATCCTGTGTCGAATCATTACTCACTACTAGTCAACTATACAATCTTACTAAATGCATTCTATTCTTTACATTGAAAATCCAACCTTTACATATTTGATTATATTACAAATAAATTAAATTACTTATACAAGCTATACAATTATGCACAATAAATTTTCATAATTACAGGAAGGATATGTACAGACAGCATCTGGTATCAAACCAGTTTATTCATAACATTGAAATTATCTAACCATGTCACTGCCTTTACAAATACTATTTGAAAAATAAAATGATTGATTTCAAAATTAAATTTAAATTTGCATTTCTTTATAAAATAAAATTTAATTAATTGTTCCACTATTTATTTAAAATTAATTAATGAAATAATAAAATATTAAACACAAGGATTAGGAATATTGAATTTTTAAATTTAATGTTTTTTTTTAATATAGTTATTTTTATTTATTTAACAAAACAAAACATGTAACTGTTTTAATCAGATACACATCCCTCTGAGTTAATGTTTTTTAAAAATAATTTCCGGTTTCAAATTGTACACAAAATAAATGTAACCAATTATTTTGGTTGGTTACATATCCTCTCCCTTTAGTGAAAAAAAAAATTAAATATATATGTCTACATGATGTATGATATATGATATACATATACAAATTAATTTATTTTTTTAATATTTGATTTTATCTCTGATACTTCTTCAATTAGTGGATTCTACGAGTAAGATCCATAAGCCTTTTGGATCTCTCTATCAAAATGTTTTTTATATAAGAAACACAATGTTATATGTTATGCATAATTATACAATAGGTAATAATATGAATGGTGAACTCTATTAATTAATTTATTTCCAGTTCTTCGTAGTACCATCACCTGCCACTTTGTACCAAGCATATGACACATTATATTATTATACTTCTTAAACTTGATATTGTTAATCTTATCCAGCTTGATTTCTTCATATATATTTTTATAATATGGTATTAGCTCTTTTATTCTTCCTTAATTGACTTGTTTAATTTTAATAAATATGGTCTGATACAAGGAGAATCTGCAGAAACAATGGTAGTAAAATTACCTTTTTGTTCTTCAATTTTAATGTTTATCTCATTAGTATTGTCACTGGTGGAGTTTACTTGTTGTATAACTTCATCGCTATGAAAATGTTCAATTTATCAACATAAGTAGTACTAGTTACTTTATTATCTTCTTTATTTTTTATTTCTTCATTATCTTCTTCAAACATTTTTTTCTTCGACTTTTTCCATCCAATTAATTTCAATAAGATCTATTTTTTTCTGAATTTTCAAATTTTTTGTGTCTTCTTAGTTTTGTAAATTTTTCCTTCAGAGAAATTCAATTCGATATATGTGCTCTTTGTAATTTACAAAGTACAGTGTTTGATTTATTAAAAAGTTGTTTCAAATAAAAAGTATTGATGTAATTTTATGTTTTATTTTGAGATAGTTTTAAAAATAGAATGTGTTAGATGATTTTCGTTCATTGAAAAATAAGGTATATGTTTTTGTATTAAATCGTAATTTAATAAAAATTCTTTACAGTAAAATTTACAACAAATGGATGAAAAATCTTCACACTTTTTGTAAATGAACGAAAAAAAATTTGCATACATTCATTGCATGTTGATTTTACATAATAAAATTCATGATAATATATGAAATTGTACTTACTGATTTATTATTATTGTTTATTGTTTTATATTAATAAAAACTTTGCTTTAAAAACAATTATAACCTCCAAATAATTTATTCTTAATATACCTAGACACATGTTTTGTATTAGAGTTTGTGATTGAAATGTGTTTAATTGCATTATAAAGATGCAATTAAAGTGTTAAAAAAGAGTTAAGTGTATTTGACAGTTTTTTATATGCTATTTCAAGTGTTTTCCTAATTATTTCCTGTCATAACAGTGCATTAATAATAAATTTAAAAATAAATCCGTACAAATTTTATGTTGATTGTAAATTTTAAAATACTGTTAGAGCAACCTCAAAAAATGGAGATAAAAAAATCCATTCGCTTCTACCGGTGTTTCCACTGACCGCTGACACTGTTTTTGTTTTTTTCTGCTGTAGCAAACCTTTCTTAAACATCAGTAAATGAGTTAGACATTCATGACAGATGTTAAACAATTACTGAAGCAATACTCTTGCCAGCTGAAGCTAGTGTATCTGAAACTAAAGGAAATTACAGGAGACCGTCTGTCCCTTGGTTCAATCCAGAATGTAAAGAAGAGGCCATCAATAATAAAAGAAAATCCCTTCGTAAATTTCTAAAAAAAAAAAAAAATATTAATTTAAATAGTTTGATCGAATATAAAAAACAAAGATCAAAGTGCAGAACTTCGAAAAGTTATGGAGGTCGTTTGTAGTCTCTATCAAACCCTCTACACTAGCTAATTTTGTTTGATATAAAATTAAAAAATTAAAGGAATCGGGACATACGTTACTTTACTACTAATATTACTACGTTAAATATTTATACGTTACTTAAAGAGAGGACATTGTAGACGAATCTGAGTCAATTGGAGACCAGTTTGCTGTATATCATTCATAATTATAAAGCGAACTCAGCCGAAAAAAAATACAAATATTAACTTTGAAAGCGATGGTTCAAAACTATTTTTTAACACTTCTTTCATAATGTGGAAACTTTAATCAGTTATAATTACAAAAAAAAACAAAAAAAAAACAACATTTGGGAAAATAACTTAAGAATTCTGTTTCGCAAAACTTAGGTTACTGAGAGTTCTTAGTGGAACGAGCTGTGGAACGGCGTGGAGTGCCGACCGAACCACTCTACTCAAAATATAAGAATCACTGATATCCTCAAAGATGGATTATGACAGTTTTATCAATGGTTTTGCCAGAATGGCCAATCTTGCAAAACTGGATGTTGTACAACACGCAGGAATATAAATTACAAAAGGTTCTTTTAGAGCTAGTCCCTCATTATCTATTTGTGCTGAATCAGCACAACCAACATTATCATACCGACAAGATTAACGCTCAATAAATAATATTAGCAACTTATTTTAACAAAACACAGATTATATTCAACGATACATCTTTCGAAGTAAATTCTAAGCAAAGTTCGAAACGAAGACTAACGCCACGCTCCAATAAGCCGAAAAATTATTATCCGTAACTTAAATAAACTTAAGAAAATTAAGAGAGATGTAAAGCCCTGGTAGACCTCAAATAGCAGCAACCGCAGAGAAGTAGTGACCTGACCTGACCCGACTCAGAATCGGACACTCAAAACTGAGTAATGTTCATCTTATCACTAAAGAATTGCCTACAAGAAGTGAACATTGCGACAACACTCAAACAATAAATAGGTCCTGACCAGAAGGATCTTCAAATCAAGGTAAAGTTTTTTTTTTTTTTTTTTTTTTTTTTTTTTTTTTTTTTTTTTTTTTTTTTTTTTTTTTTTTTTTTTTTTTTTTTTTTTTTTTTTTTTTTTTTTTTTTTTTTTTTTTTTTTATACATACGGAGCGTTGATGGCCTAGACGTTTAATTTAAAACTCTAATGAAGAACAAAAAAATAAAGTTACTAAACCCAAGATCGCGGGTTCGCAGCCCGGCAGATGACCTTAGGATTTTTTAAAGGGAGTAAAAAATCCTTAGCTATGCCGTCCTTCGGAAGGGACGTAAAATGGGGGTCCCGAGCCTGTGCGATGTCAGGTACTCGTTAAAGATCCCTATCCTAATTATACCTGGATAGGCAAAATTTAGGACTCCCACTGTAGCATCGTCCGATTAGCCATAGCAGCATAAAGTGACGTTAAACGAAATAAACAAACAAAAAATTAAAGTAAAATGGCAGACTTTTAAGCTGCATCTATTTCTTTTTTTTCCAAAACATATGTTCAAGAATTTGATTTTTAGCTTACATCAGTAATGCTTGATTGTGAAGAAAATTGTTTACCAATCAGCTCATAAAAATTGCTTTGTTTTTAAAAATGAAAATGTAATCGTTTCTTAAAACAGTAGCGAGAATAATCGATTTATAATAATTACAAAATTAGATATCACAAATCGATCAACGACGTCAGCGTTAGCCACCGGTCCATGGGAATCGACTTTGGATCATCGACTTTCGGTAGAAGATAAAAAATCTCTTTGATAAAAGTTATTGCTTGAGAAAACAATCGAATTATAATAATTGCACTAAAGTAGCACTTATTGACTGTGGAACTAATGAATGAAAAAGTTGGTAGTGAGGTTGTGCAGTCATGGAAACACAATTAGAATATAAATTTTAATTTATTGTGCCGACGTTTCAGCCTACAATATATGCCTTTATCAGCAATGGAAGAAAATCAAACAAAAAAAAAATATGATAAGAAAGAAAAACATTATCAAAATTAAACAATAATAAGTTTTAAAATAGTGAAATAAATAAATTAAATATATTGTTTTTATAAAGATAAAAAAGATATTCTGAAAAAGACGAGTGGATATAGTTGATGAATATAATTTATAAATTATATAAATATAATAGTATTTATGCATGTATACTTTTCATTTCCCCTTTTCTTTTCCTTTTCACTATTTACGTTCAAATATTACAAAAAATGGAAAATACAAATAAATGAACACAAAACTGCAGCAATAATATTTACAAAAAGAAGACCTAAAATAGCGGATCATATCATCCTAAATAAAATTCGAATTCCTGGGGCACGAACTGTTACCTACCTAGGTCTCGAATTAGATAAACGTTTAACTTTCACATCCCATATTAATAATAAATGCTGCAAAGCCAAAAAACTTATCAGAACAATGCCACCATATTTCCGAAGAAAATCCCCACTATCAACTCGCAACAAAATTATTTTATATAAATCAGTCATTCGACCATTACTGACTTACGCCCCTCCGGTTTGGAGCTACACATGTGACTCCAATTACAAAACAAATAGAAAAAGTTCAAAACCTTGCTTGAGAATCATTAACGACTACCCAAAATACACAAAAATAACTGACATGCTGCACGATCTAGATTTTCAAAGAAGTAAACAGTTTATCTACACCAAGACCTAGAACTTTATCAACTTAACAATAAACTCAAGAATCCCATAATAAAAGCAATAGGCAAATATAACAAGATATAACCATAAGAATATACGTACACAAACGAACTAGACACATATTCTAAGACGTTCTTAGAATTTATTAATTTTAGTTAAATTTTAATTTAGCAAATCAAAGTATTGTAAGAGTAATTAATTTTAATGCTCAAAACTTTTCTTATTTTTATATATATTTCAATTATTTATTCCTATTATTTTATATTTTATTTCTATTATTTTTATTTATTTATTATTTTTTTTTTTTTAGTAGGTTTTTGTCAGTTTTTCCTACAGTTTACGAAATGTATTTTAAGTTTTAATTTATAGTGAATGAAATTGTAGTGTGAATTGTTTTATTAGCAAAACATGTATTTATACAAATATGTTACAAAATTGTAGATTGTATAAATTGCATAAAATAAAGCTCTTTTTATTATATTATTATTACTATTTACTTTTAAGTTTATAGAGAATTAAGAGTACTATCAATGGGTAATTCCTCTATAACTTTTTAATCATGTCATTATTTTGCATTGTATACCGCATATTTACTAGATGTATTTGTAAAACAGTTGTAAATTTCTGTTAATAAAATAATAAATAAAAAGTGTGTGCAGCTATCTATATATGCCTCATTCTTAACTATTCCTTTATTGCAAAGTACTATCTAATTGTTATACTTTATGTATTTATTTATCAACTATATTGTTCATCTGCCTACTGTAATACTTTATTAATGTATTTATTCACCAACTATATCCACTCGTATTTAAACATAATATCTTCTTTACCTTAATAAAAACAAAGTATTTAATTAATTTATTTCAATTTGTTCCTGTGTTTTTAAACTTATTATCTTTTTTATTGTCATACTGTTTTTCTTTTCTTATCTGTTTTAAAATTCATTCCATTTTGTTTTGTTTTGTTTTATTTTTTTTTAATATTTTTGTGTTTGTTTTTCTTCTAGCCCTATGATGAAGGCTCACAATGTAGGCCGATACGTCGGTAAAATAAATTAACATTTGTATTTTAATCGAGTTTCCATGACTGTACACACCAACTACCAACACCTTCATATAATAATTACATAATTACATATCACAAATCTATCAACAACGTTAGCGGTAACCATCGGTTTATAGGAATCGATCTGTATCATTTATTAGTACTTATGAGTTACAAACAATAATCCTCATATGTCAAGTTATTTTTAAACAGAAAATAAATAAATGATGAATGTAATAAAAAAAAGAAAAAAATCCATTCACCAGAAACTTTTTTTTCCGATGCCTGACGGGACTGTGCCGAATCACGGCTTGAGATTGGCATACTAACTAGTTGTGGAGAGTTCTGAGAAAAGGGAAGGGAATAATCAAGACACGCAAATGTACAAATGATTTCAGTCTAATATTGACACATACAATAAAAAGATTAACGGAATAGCTGAGGATTGTAGAAGCCTCTCCAGTGTATTAATACTTTGCTCTACAAAGAAGTGACCTTGAGACCACACTCAATGGAACAATTAGAATTTTACACTTCACGATCAGAAATCATGCCATTCAAATAATAAATTTTCTTATAGACAGTTATAAAATTCTATTATATCTCAAGGATTAAACATCAGTAATAAATACTACTTTTGCACTAAAAGTAAAAAGAGGAATTTCGTTTCAATGAATAAACTCTCATTAGCTCTACTATCTGATACGATCCCTTTCAATTAGTGTTGCTGCTCTTTTATCGCGATGATCTGCTCTCATGGATCCTTGATTTCAATAACACATCAAATTTAAAATTAGATAATTAGGGTTGGCAACACAGGCGATTGGCGTTTGTCGAGGCCGACACTTTAGTATTTAATTTAGGCTTAGTACTTTAATTATTTTATTAATATATTAATCACATGGTCTCGTTAAAATTTACCCTGAGACTGTACCCATCTCCTTATTTTGCAACTTCGTTAATCTTCGGGCAATTACGTGAGTCACGTGACGTGCTTTGAAGCCCAGAGACTTCAGTGTGTGCCACAAGACAGTCAAGGTAAGAGTATACCTCCAATGAAATAAGGTTATGGCAGACGAGAAAGCTCTCTCACCACATGTTTTGCACTCGGAGCGCAAGGCCCGACATTTCCAGCTTTGATAGTAAGAGACTATACAGCTTCGTTACTTACTACGAGAGCTGTGAACGGTATTTACTACTATATATTTGGACGCAAGGTTAAGCCATAGTTAGGCCATACTCTATTGAACTTTATTTTGATTATGTATTAATGGTTATTTGGTTATAAGAAGGAAAATTGAATTGCATGTAATGTTAAATTTTTATTATGTTATAATTGTTAAATATTGTCATTATAGCTTATAAGATTTACTTGTTTATAAAATACGAAAGGGAGGCTGCATGTTATTTGAATTGATTTAGTTAATAATGAAATATAGTTCCAGGAAAATTGTCTATTGGGTTATATTATATTAAACTACCAGCTTCATAAAAAAGTGGACGGTTTCGGCTGAGTTCACCAAGAACCCCTAGCCGCCGCTACAGCGTTGCTAGGTAAAATCAAACATAACCTATAAAAAGTTTAACAGTTTTAAATATTTTTTTGCCTCCAAACGTTTTAAGATTGATGAATTTTTTGCACTTCTATTGGAATTCTTTTAATTTGAAGACTAGCTTTATAGGGCTCCATTAGGCTGGGTGCACATGAGCTGCAAAACAATCGGGACGCCAAGATTGTTTTCTATCCTATCTCTTTGATACCTGTATGAGTTTCTGAGCACATAAAGACAGGGCGCGGCGTCTTATCTCTTTGATAACTGGGAAAATTTCCAACAGGATGGGGATTTTTTCTTCTTCAGTGTTGTGTGTTGTTTCTCCCGAGGTGGTCAAAGCGAAAGTTGAAATTTATAAAAAGGTTTTATTATCGTTCTTTGTGTACAAATACGTTTATAAATGTGATCATAAAAGAAGATATTGGGTTCATCCATTTAACGGTGCGAGATATTTAAAAGGTGCTTTCAACACTATTTTCATAGAATTGAGGGAAGTTCTTAGAATTCGGAAAAATTCATCAATTATTTTAGAATGTCTATGCGTTTATTTGATGAATTGGCAGCTTGAATCATTGTTGTTTTTTTTTTGTTTTTTTTTATACATATAACACGAAAACGAAGCTTTTTTCGAAAAAAAATCTTCAAATATTAATTATTGCTGGAACCAGAACCAACGAAATGAACTCCAAAACCGGACCATTTTTCGCGAAGTTAGTGTCTTAGGAAAAATTGTAGAAATTGGCCAACTTGCGGCAGTCTCAAAAAAACAGCTGGTTCCTAATAATTATTATAAATTGTAAAAATGTTCTTTTGTTGTATATATCATTAAAACTTGTAAAAAAAATATTTCTGAAAATATTTTAAGAAAATCACATATTTGACGAAAATAAATGCATATTTTAATTAAATATTTGGCATTTTTAAATATCCGATCCCTAATTATTAATATAATACAGAGATTATCCAATTATATGTAATGTTAAATAAATATTTGAAATGAAATTAAACATTATGTGTTCGAAAACACACTGAAAAAGCACCACATAGAAGGGACGCAGGGACGTCTTGTGCACCGTCCCTATGTCACGTGTGTACTTCCGAAACGCGCGGGATAGAAAATAACGCAGATAAGGTGAGGGACTAGCGGCAGCCCCGATCCTATCGAGATTGGCTGAGTGTATCCGATAGCTGTAGGCGTGCCATGTGCATAACAAGTCTTATATTGCCAATGGATCTCTGACTATCCGATTAAAAACAATCTTTGCGTTCCGATTACTTTGCTGCTCATGTGCATCTAGCCTTAACCTTACAATTCTTCTAGTATCCAATCCTTACAATCCAAAATCCTTCGTAAAATCCTCAATGCTCCTTTCTATGATACAAACAAACTTATCCAAACAAATCTGGGTATTCCATATTTTGCTGATTTGGCCCAAACCAGATATCCACTCGAATCCACTGGTCTCCTAACTTGCCTCAAACTCAATTCTGGATAACCCTCCGAGGCGTCTGAAAAGAGGATAACCAACAGACCTTCTAGTGTACAGCTTTTATTGAAGTGCTCTTAGTGAGTAGCTCTTAACATGTTATTGAAATGTCATTGTAATCATTTTCTTCAAATTTACTGTTAAAAAAAAAGACTAGTTTTAAATGTTAAAACATTCATCATCAATTCTATATCAAACAAATAAATTTTCAAAACATTAGTACTTTGCTGAATAGGTTATATAAATTAAATTTGTTTTCCTTATCATCCGTTTCTATCTTAGCGATCGAACCTTTAGAGTTAATCTTAACTTTTACTACCCATCTCTCTTTACCCAATCTGCAGGTGTTGCTCAAAGAAGTATCCTAGGTCCAATCCTCTACACAGTGTATACAGCTAGCACCCCGACGCATCCTAGAACCATCCTTACCACGTATGCGGATGACACGTGTCAGTAAACAATGATCCCTTCATTGCCTCCCAGACATTCCAATCCCATGTCATAAAACTTCAAGAATGGTGACAAAAATGGAGAATCAAAATAAATCCCATTAAATAATCTTCACCCTTCGTCGTAAACCTACGACTTCCTGCCCTACAGTATCTTTAACGATCTTCCACCAATCCCCGTTGAGCAGATCCGCTACCTAGGACAAACGTCTTACTTGGAGTCCATATACAAGACTAAAACGACAAGAAACTGCCCGTCGTTTTCGACTACTTCAACATTTACTTGACAAGCGTTCCAACATTCCTATTAATTACAAAAGACTCATTTACATAACAATAATTAGACCAATTTGGACACATGGAGTTGAACTTTGGGGCTCAACTAAACCATCCAATTCATCTTGTATCCAACCCTAACAATCCAAAATCCTTAGAAAAATCCTAAATGCTCCTTACTTCGTCACAAACAAACTTATCCAGAAAGATCAAGATCTTAATATACCTTACGTTTCTGACTTAGCTCAAACCAGATATCAATTCTTTCATAGCAAACTCCACAACTATTCTTTTTTGGTAAATAAGTCAGTTAAACAGCAATAATGTATGATATAGTCATATAGCATAACCAAGGTTTTCAAAAAGTTATATTAAGTTCGAATTTTGTTTGTTAATCCATAATGTAACTGTTAAGCCAATCAACTCCAGAAAAAGTATTCTCCAATCAGAGCAATCCACGGCAGCTCTTCCTTATATCGTCACTCTCAGATGTCGTAAATCAGCTTTGGCGTCTTCCACCTACCCACCGCATAAACCTCGATATCCGGGTATCCTTCCATAATCTTCCTCGGAAATTTTCTTGAATGAAGAAGAACACTTGTAAACATATTGAAATACTGCTCATATATCTTCTTCGATAAACGAGAATTCTCTATCTGAGAGGCTTGTGTTTCGGAGTTCACGTAATTTTACCGAATAGAACCAGCATCTTCATGGAGAACTTAGATCAATATCAAGGGCGTAGCGATGTTAACTGAGAATATCGTACCAGACTCCCTGGGAATAATCTACCACCAAATCTACAATTACTGAGGGCGCTTTTGATGAAAAATAAAATAAATTACAAATAAATAAATGAAAAAGGATATATATAAAAATGTGAACATCATAATAGTAAGGTTATATAATGTTATTCACTTCTTATTAGAAAGTATTATCATATCCCAGCCTATTAGATTGATTAGTACGCTTTGTATACGCCCATTTAAAACAGGCAGCATCACTCAATTAAGTTCCTTCTCTCCGTTTGAAACAGTATCTTGGCACGCTTACTTTTTCGAAACTATAACTCTCACTTATAAGACGTCATAATTAGAGAAATACTTTGTTTTGTTCTTGAAAACATGATAATGAACGTAATTATTACAACAAATAGATCGCTCTTAAAATTCTTTTTCTAAATATGCATAAAAATTATTTTAAGGGACTTGATGGCCGAACAAGTTGGGGCGAGGGTCTCAGCGCGCTCAGTTCTGACGGTCGTGGTTCGAATCCCACCTGGTGCGGGTTAAATTTTATTTCGTGATGGATTCACTAAATGAATCTTGGCCTTCCTACCTTGACTAGAATAGGTTGGTAAAATGTAGGATAACCCGTTATTCTTGCCCCAGTTGGAGTACTTACGTTAAGCCCAAATAAACAAACAACATATTATTTTATAATGAATTGATGGCATTAGTCGGCCATAATTTCTATTGCCATTTTCTTACATCAACTGCGATCAGTTGTATGTAGAGAGAACTTCATACCCTCCAAACCTAACATACTAGAGTGCTCTACTGTAAAAGATAAACTCACTAGGAAATTTCATAGCTCAACCTGTTGATATAGATATTGTGTTAAGTTAAAGGAGTTAGAACTATAAAATTGTATAACCTTTGAAAATTCATTTGCTGATATTCTACCAAGGTAAGTTATTTTGTTATGTTGTTTTTCTTTGTGTACATAATTAAAAAATCATTTTATCTCTTTTAATAAGGGAGTTAAGCCCTCTGATGCACTTGCGTTACAAAACCTGGTGAAGTGCATCATATCCTGCACTTGTCCCTCCCAGGGAAGTGCATGATATTTTAAATCAAGAAGAAATAAAAAGCAGAAAGTACAGATGCTAGATACCTCGTCATATTCTGATTTAAAATGTTTATATTCTGATGATTTAAAATCATATATTCAACAGGTGATTGAAAATGAAGATGACACAACGGAGTTCAAACAAATAAAAGAATATGCTGTTTACGATTGGGTAATGGCAAAGTTTCTTGATAAAAAAATGATTGGCCACTTTGTTGGCCAAGTCTTGAAAATTAATAAAGGGGGTCCTGTAATAAAATTCCTCGTAAAACATTCATCCTCAGAGAGAGCTACAACATTTAGATATCCAGCACAAGATTAGATCAGTTCAATTGAGAAAAACGATATTGTACGCATTCTCCCACTCCCTGAGATCGGTTGTCGAGGAAAGCAATTTTTAATTTACAATATTCAGGCTACAGCCTTTGTTGAATTACGCAGTTTCTCTATTTATGCCTTGTCAATTAATTATATACCCACTTAATAAATGTGATATATCTAAATGCTTACTGTCTTTATCGAATTATTTTCTTAACTTATTGTAAATTAATCCTACATATATGATGATATGACTACAATTATACTGTAATTTACTGTGTTTTTTAATTATTTTCTACATTTAATTAAAGTTAATTACATATTTAATAATATTTTTGGTAATGCAAAACTCAATATTTCAGTGAATTTGTCTTTAATTTTTTTAATTTCAAGGAGGAAAATGATTGCTGGGAGTTGCTTATTTATGCACTTACCCCGTCAAAGAATCAATTCACTGCTTAAGAGTTTACAAGCGATTTATGCACTTACTCCGTTAAGGTGAGGCAAGTGCATAAATGGGACTTAAAATCTATTTTCATTCGCATTGATAATAATTTTTAGGATATCAGTGAAATCAACTATATTATTGAAAAAAGTAAAGTTCAACGTTTACAATGCAATAAAAAATATTATCCTAGCATCAATAGCTATTTTTTTATGTTAAGTTAAAGTTGAACTTTGCACTCCATATGATGCACTTGCCCCACTTCACCTAACATAATTTTTTTTTTTTTTTTTTTTGTACTTGGATGTTTAATTTATTAACCTGACGGCATCCCTGACCATTTTTTAACCATTATATCACAGAGTCAACTATAGCAATGTCATAATATGTTTATCCTTCCTGCTATAAAGACCTGCACTGGTTTTAATACCATCCTCCCCTATATCACCACTTCTTTTAACCTTAGACCTACTTAGGAAATATGGATCTGAATTGTATACTGCAGGTCACCTTGTGTCCGAATAAATATATGAGTGATTCTCAGATTACGGGCAATTTCGAGTATCAAATTTTTACAAATTAAGACTTCATAAATTAAAAATTTATAACTATCGACGGCTTTTATTGCCTCTCAGCTTTTGAAAAATACAATTGGCCAAAATCAAAACAGATTTTTTCACGAGAAATTTAGAATTTTAAAATTAATAAAGTGCGGTAGTGACAAACTGGATCTTGTTAGTGACAATCTGCAGCATTATTTTTATTTTTATTTTTTTCGGTAGCAGTCAATTTCGACTTGGGACGAGTCATTTTGTCGTTGGGTGCCTAGGTTAAAAAAAAAAGAACTACAAATTAATAAACATGTTCATTACCGTAAAGTTTATGTCATTACCGCGCTAATAATTCGGGCGTGAGAATGACATGGGTTTTTAACTTGGTTTTAATTTGTGGTTCGCTACAAACCGCTACGATTAAAACAAAAAAAAATATTGCTTGTGCCAACTGTTTAGGAACAAATGACAGTCAAAATTAAAATAAAGCCAATGAAATAATTTAAAAGCAAGAGTGATAATACTAGTCGTGGTAATGACAACAATAAAGGTACGTGACTTACCTCTCAGGTTGTAAACACATGTGAGGGAACTACCAAACTGAGTATCGCTTCGCCGCTATGGCTGGTCTTCAGCAAAAGGTGTACCACTACATTTTGAAAAAAATTTCTCAACTGTTCCATTTCTTAAAGTTGATTTCCCTACAAATTTATTTCTTGCTTATGCATGACATCATCAGTTTGGAGCAAAATAAACATACTAAATTATTACAAAAAACACAAAAATGAAAACATTTAGGATGTTTAGGTTATCCTTAATGCGAGGAAATAAATTTCACTACCATTCGCCACAGTTAACGAAACCAAAGTGGCGAATGTTTAGTAAAAAACTATGAGTGGGACACTCCGCGGTAATGACATTTTCGTGGTTTATAAGCAATTTTCAAATCAAATTACTTATTTTTATTTCATGTTTAATATATTATTATGAAAAAATGTTTCACAACCCTAATATCATTAGGCAAAAATTAAGGTAGGACTTAGTTAATTGATTAATAATCTTATGGGACTAAAAATTGTCCGTAATCTGAGAATCACCCATATACTTTATTGTGTTGAGTGCTGTTCCCTGGACTCAAAAATCTGAAGGAGTGATTCCCCTCACGTCATGCGATTTGAATTGTGGGTACTTGTCAATCCGTATAATTCTTGAACCTTTCAATCCCAAAATTCTTTCCCCTATTCCCCATCAAGCATTGAAGTTCTGAAAGAGTTAGTCGGGACAAAGGGACGTCTCATAACCACACTTATTACTGCTCCTTCAGTAAAGAAGACTATTTTGAGTTGCCTTCGTGTTTGACTTTTTCTGGTTGACATTTGTCAGCAATTGGGCTAACAATCAGTTTTTAATCCTAAGCACTGTTGTAATGGCAATCAAAATGTTTAATCCCCGCTTGAGATAATTGATAACAATTACAGTACAATCATATACCAAAACCCTACATGTGAACTACATTCTTAGAAGATTTTCCAAAACGCTTTAGTTAATAGTTCTCCAAAGTATTAATTAGTATCAGACTTATACTAAGACAGGGATTTCCTGTGTCCTTGAGTGCGGTGGGGAGTCTTCATATAAGAAGCTCTCCTTACCCCGGTTGTGGTTGAAGAAACACCAACATGAAGCTGACCTGCGTCACCTGTGCAGCCTTCTGTCTGGCGTTCGCCTTTGTCAGCGCTGCAGGTGAGTGCAATTCTTCTGGTTGTTCCTTTTAGCGCATCAATATATATATATACACATACACATACACACTTGACTATTGCTTAAGGTGGAGGCTAGGAAGAGATTTTTCACATATTTTTGAGCTTAAGAACTCGTCCCCAATGATAATGAACATAGACTTTTTAATTTTCATTTGAGATTTATTCAGAACTATGGTTACTGGACATTCCACCATCTAGCCTAACACCTAAAACCTAACAAACACCTTTAACACCAGCAGTTAAAGTACCCCATTCTATTTTTAAAATATTTCTAATTCAGAGAAAATTCGTACATTATAACTATAATTTGATTAAATATTTAATGTTATTTTTTGTTAATGACTATAAAAGATAGATAATCTTATAAAGGACAGTAAAAATTCCTCTTAACCGGCATCAGATGAACTTGTTTTAATTTTTTTTTTGTTTTTTCCTCATTGAGTACAATGTACAAAACAAATAAAACAAATAAATGATGCAATGTTAGATGTGAAATCTGTTCGCCTAGTGGCGGGCAGAACAATAGAGGAAGGGATCGCGAGTTAGGTAACATTTTCCTATAAATCAATTACGAGGCTTTGCTTTCCAAATTAAATTTCAGGGAACGAATTTATTAAAAATACAAGAGAGGGTATGGAAGAAGTTATATTTTTCTTTCAGTATTTGCCTTGCCTTGGCCCGGATATGATCTGTTAAATAAAAATGAGTGATAATGAAGAGGGTTGAGGGTGCGGTCAAAAGAAACTAAAAATGGAGAGAATTAAAAATAAAAATAAAATAAGTAGATGTGGTACACAACTATACGAATGAGATACAGAAAAAAATATAAATGAAGACAATAATATCGACGCTAAAGCAACCACACGCTACACAGTGCTTCAAACATAGAGTGAGGGTGGACAAAATTCGCAAACCCTTAAAATCCTATAGAAAATTACACGCTGAACAAAAAGTTTTCTATGAACATGGGTCCGGAAATGCACCTATAAATAACTAGTTTTTTTTTTTTTCCTATTTAGCAAAATGAAATTCTTGGAGCAAGTTTTTAATACTAGCGTAAATGTTGCGTTTCGAGCTACATTAGGATGTGTTTGAGTTAATGAAGAAGATAAGTAGTAAATGTTTTTTTTTTTTTTTTAAATTAAAGTAAAATTCATATTTTTTCTCATATTTTTTTTTTATTTCAACAGTAGACACCTACCCAGATCATCCCATACTGTCTTATATCATTGTTCATATGAGAGGCGATATTGTTCATCATCAGATGGACGATTTTCGGATGTCCCTCTCTTTTGGGGTGGGTAGCCCCGCAAATGAAACACATATACATGGCGTTTGTTATAGATAAAATTTTGGTTTTATTTTTATTGCTTTTATTAGCACTACCATCCAACATTGTGAACATTTCAAAACTAACCGTGTAAATATGATCGCTTTCAAATTTAATTTCAAAGGTTTGGAGGTGGCAAATTTTATCTTTCACTGATTTTTCTCGTCACGCATTAGATCTGTAGTTCCTTTTTTGAAAATTTATTTTATGGGTTTGCAATATATGGTCGACGATAAACGCAGATTTACCTTCAAACATTTCCATTCCTCACTTCTACCAATTTCAGATCCACCATAGCCATTAAAAAAAATATTCATCAGTGCTTGATGCATTTTTAAACATTTGTTTATAATAGTTATGACCGAAACTGTTATCGAATCCCCATTTTCATTTAAGTTTGAACTCATTACCCTTCTCCAAAATTGCAATTTTTAATACGATCTTTACTGTTAGTTGCAGGAGCTCTTGTAAATTTATCCAAGCGCTAACTTCACCAGCGATAATACTATTAAAAAGTAAGGAATTTTTCGTAAAAGTTAATGAATAGAAGCTAGGAAAGCAGTCCTTATGTAAACCATACCGTATTTTCTATCAAAAATACATAAATCCATGCATAAAGCTAGAGCTGGAAAAGGACTTATCGATTTCGTTCTTCAACCAAAGATTGTCCAGACAGCTCTGCAGCAAAACATAATTCAACAGATGAAGTGTTTAGAACAAGATCCTTTACTCGCTTTTTTTTCTGGTTTTATTGGAAGATTCTTCAAAAAGGGTTTCCGTTCTTCCGCGTATTCGGCTTGGTCCTGGTTTGACTGCACTGATTTCGGGAATAGTTGGCAATTGAAGTTTCTGCTAAAGTCAAGTGGCATATCCCTGACGAAATATATTACGACTACTTTCGACCTCATTCAATTTTTAATTGAATGAGAAGCAAAATAACCGACTAATTGTAGATATTTCTATTTTCAATTGGTGATTAGCCTCTTCCACGTTCTTAAACGAGTGTAGTTTACAAGTGACTACAGCTATTTGATCTGATTTTTAGTGGGAGAAGGGTATTTCAGCAAACTGGCCATTGGCCTAATTTTTGCTTTCTCAAAAAAAAAAATAAAATAAAACAGTCCCGGCGCAGGCAGACGCAGTTAAAATTCATGGTAAATCAAAGCCTATATACCAAGCAACAAGGATATGCAAAAACTACAAAAGGATATTTGAGGATTTTTTTAAAAGCCTCTTCAAAGTTTGAATAATGTTCTAACTGGCCAACGAAACTATACACGCATGCAATGAATATAATAAGTGATCAGCTTACCAATGAAAGTAGTATATTTTAAAATGGATACCTTAATCTATAGATACCTAGATATTGCATCGTTAACAATAGTTATTTTTTATCCCATGAGATGTATATGGAACAAAATATAATTTTTTGCCAATTTGATATAAATCGCAAAACGAAAATACTCCTGAGGTTTTTCGATTGTGTCGAATTAAACGAATATGTAAACAATGAGATAATCATACTAAACAGTTGCCTAAGGTATATTTAACAATACCAAAAGGTAAACAGCTCGATAAAAAATACTTCGATTTTTGATTTTTGTCCATTGACGAAGCACTGTGCGCTAGAAGTAGCTTTTTGGCCAAACTTAGTTAGTCATTATCATGTAAGTATTGTTTTGTGCAGGATGCTTTTCCGAGACCAGATTTTTAAAAAATATATACAGCCAGTTTTGTCCACAGGTACCAGCAAATGAATTTTCCATTTATACACCGGTGAAATAAAGGCACTCCCAAGTTTCTCTTTTTTTTTTTCTTGCATAAATTAAACCATTTAACCCGCTTTTTTGCTTTATTTGGATAATAATTACATGAATAAATCAATTATATGAATATCCTTTAAAATTGATAAAAATGACTTATAGTATGTGGTAGCTTAAAAGACGATAAACAATGAGACAACTTACCTCATAAGCATAAGATATATAAAGGGGGGACTCAATGGCCGAGTGAGTTGGGGAGAGGGTAACAAGAAGGTCGTGGGTTCGAATCCCACGGGTTAAAATTTATGAATCTTGACCTTCCCACCCAGACCAGTATAGGACTTCAATGGCAGTCTTGGCCCCAAATAAAAAAATAAAAAAAATTATTTTACAGAACCTGCATCCGTTACTTGATGACTTTTGTAAAAAAAAAAAAAAAAAAAAAAAAAAAAAAAAAAAAAAAAAAAAAAAAAAAAAAAAAAAAAAAAAAAAAAAAAAAAAAAAAAAAAAAAAAAAAAAAAAAAAAAAAAAAAAAAAAAAAAAAAAAAAAAAAAAAGATATAATACGAGATAGATAATAAATAAAAAATAGATAGAAAATAAATTAATTAAAAGTTTAATTAAATAATTAAAACAAACGATTGTATTTTAAAATGCACTAAACAAATTGTATAATACATGAAATATAGAAGAAAAAAAATCTCATTGGGTCAATATTGGAATGAAAAAAGATCAGGAAACAACTCCGATGCGCAACATACTGTGAAAAGGCTATTAAAATAATTGCTATAGCCGAGAAGAAAAAACAAGAACTAAAGGAAAATATCCTTCTGACACATTGGATCATGGAATTATGGGGAATATGGAAATTTTAAAAACAATTTCGTAAACAACTTTCAGATCCTTAATTGAACGTTTATATCCACAAGAAAGGGATTATTTTCCTTTATAAGCAACATGCGATGGTTTATGCAATAATCTTAGACGTAATAATTACATCTTATAGCACGTTTTCTTAGTTTATTAGGAAGGAATAGATTTATTTTTATTTTTTTAATTTTAATTACATTCAAAGGAGGAACAAGAAATATTCCCTGAGGTTATGACAAATTAAACGGAAAATAAGGTGGTATTCCAAGACAAACTTGTCAAATCAACAATATAGTGTCCTCTTGCTTGTTGAGTTTTCCTCCCAAGCCAAACTGATATATCTGGTAGCTTATGCAGCATCACGCTCTCAACTGAAAATATCTTTCCGATGCTAGTTCATGCATCACTCTATCGACGAATACGTTTGATTGTGGAATGTTGAGAGCAAAAGATACAATGCACACTTTCTTATCTCGAATGCCGGCAATACACACTCTCCGAGGCAAGACGAATGCAGGCGAACACGAGTGTGTACTGGGTCACCTCGTGTTAGTTCGCCTTAGCTCTGCTCGGCTCGGCAGCGCTCCGAAAAAAGTCGGTCTCTGGGCGCGAGTCAAAGGACCGAGAGGAAACGAGCGACGAGGCGATCCGACCCAGTACACACTCGCCTAAGCTCGGGGTTAAGGTTTTTGCGAATGGCAAGGCACTTCTGTTATTCACATCTAAGTTTCGTTAAATCACATTTCATCGCTTCCATTATTTAATTTCCAGTTTCTTGCTAATTAAGGAACTAAAGAAAAAAAAGATTAACTTAGAACTAGAGAAAAAAAATATTCCTTAATGGCTTCATTTAGACAATTTCTTTTATTCATTTAGCCAATATATTTTATATTATATATATATATATATATATATATATATATATATATATATATATATATATATATATATATATAAGCAATAAATAAAATCATGAAATCATAAAAAGTTATTTAAGTGGGTTTTTATAACTTCTAATTAAACAAATTCTAAGTAGTTAATTAAAGTAGCTAAATTTTCTTCGAAAACTCGCTTAAAATAAATATCCAATCAGAAAATATCAAATAAATTTGGACCTATCCATATCCAGTCCTGTTCCGATGAACGTTTTTATCCACCATCTCGTTTTTTTCCAATTTTTTCGTGGTTATGTACACATAATTCTAATATGCGTAGGCTGCAACTGCTGTAACCAGGATCCTCAAATCCATCTTCATCAACTTCCAATAAAACTTTAGCTTACATAACTGAACTACCCAACTTCTCACAAAGCTCGCTTTCCCTCCTCCACGAGGCACAAGGCGAGTGTGTACTTGCACCATTCGTGTACACAGCTCGCTTCCGCTCGGCTCGGGTGGCGTCGTTGGCGAGCGCCTCGGCGAGTGTGTACTGCCGGCATTACAAATATGTGAATGAAGAGAGCGCTTAAGATAGAAAGAAAAAACAAATCTACAAGACTAAAAGAACATTCGAAATATGAGACAAATCCTGCCCCGCAAGGGAAAATGTCTTTAAATATATATATATATATATGCCCCGAGAAATATGAGTCGGGTGCCAACCCCGATCGTTGACCAGGAAGACCAAATACACCAAATATGATCCGGGGCCTCGATAGCCGAGTGCGGATCGAATCCCACTTAGTCTGGTTGAAATTAGTTTCTTGGAAGTCCCACCGGTAGTTGATAATCTGATTGATAATATGTGGGTGGATAACCTCAAGGAAAACCAGTCCGCATTGCCTAAGTTTGAGGACACAATAAGGTTTAGCCCAAAAAATCAAAAAATAAATATGATGTTCATTGTTCTGTTGTTCATTCATGGGTCACCTTTTTTAGATATTTTGTGACTCCTCATACCCTCAGACTGTCTTCATTAGATTTTTGGGGTTGGCTCAAGTAATATTTGCAGTATGAACTAATCTCAAAACTAACCTGGTAAGTGGAGGACTTCACACCCCAAAAGGATATCAAGCTTTTCTTCGTCCTCTAGACACAGATGGCAGATAAAGTAATAACTTCTTCCCCAAAGATACTTCCCAATGAAGGAAAATCACTTTTTATAGATTATAAAAAAATTTAGTAATATTCGAAAGTAGATTTCAAAACAATTTAAGACTAGCCATTCAAGGTTGTAATCTAGGTTCAAGATTGCATGTTAACTTTCTTTTTAAATCATTTTTTCCTTATAGATATTTGTTTGTGTAAAAATTATATTTTTCCCCTTTCTTTCAGTTCTTTTTACTTCATTAATTCAGGTGACTCACCTCCATGAGCACATTTCCCCAGTAGTTATCCAAAACAATCCATCCGATTATTTTATCTTCCTTTAGATTTATCCTTCCTTTTTTTTTTTGTATTACTGTTATTCTTTAAGAACCGAATGAGATTCAAGATACTAGTCACCCAGTGTATTATTGAAATAATTATATTTAACCTTGCTTTTAATTTTCTGTCGAGGAGATAATCCCATGCACTTTATCTATGTTATTTCCAGAAATTACTTAAAGTATTCTATTTTTCATTGTTTTTTTTGTTTTGTTTTTTACTTAATGCTCATATTCACTCCAGCTAGGACAGGAAAGACGGGTAATTCCACATGTTACCAAGCAATAGATTAGTATTGATATATACTACAGTCTAGAATACTAGGCAGGGTGATCCCAACGAAATGTCAGCCATTCAAACCATACCCAGACCATAGCTGATTATCCCATTATGTTTTGTTCTCCACACCATTTTCAACATAAATACTCCAAATTATGATATATTACAATTTTAAATGTGGAATATTTATTTACAGTACATATAATTGTATGTCACAGGTTTAGTGTCAGATTCTGACAGAGTTGGGCAAAAAGTACTTAAAGTAAAATTACAGTAATTGGAAAGTAGTACATCTGTACTTGTACTTGCCAGTTCACAAGTACTTTTACCAACTACAGTACTTGTTCTTAAAAGCTTCCAAGTACAAGTACAGTACTTAAAAAAAGTAGTTGTGACGGCGAATACTAACTAGTACTTACTAATACTACTACCAAGCCACAACTACACTTACTCTTAGGATTGATGAATTAAATGCCACTTCTATTCAGATTATTTTATTTGAAAACTAATTTCGAATTTTTGGGGTGGTGAGGGAGGTGGGTTTAATTTTTTTTTTTATGGGGGGGGGGAGAAGCGGACATAAAAACCGCTACCGATTTTCGTAAAACTTGATATTGGAGTTACAAGGATATATACCAACACTATTAGTGTGGAAAATGACATAATTAATTTCTTGGGGGAAAGGGGGGGGGGCTGAATCGGACATAAAAATGTTTTCGTAAAATTTAATATTGGAGTTACATACATATATACCAACACTATTAGTGTAGAACATCACAGAATTCTTCATTATTTTATATTATAGTATATAGTTTCTGACAGTCAGAAACTACATACTATAATATAAGACTTCATGATTTCGACAATCCAATCGTCCATAAACAAAACTTATACATTCTTCCCTAATACAGGGCATATTCAAAACAGGAATTCCACACAACCTTTCCTTATATTCAAAATAAGCTGTATGATAGACTTGATATATATTTTTTCTTCCCCTCAATTTTCTATTAAAAATACTAAATAATGGGGAATCTTCACAGAGCAATACATCTATGTCGTGTTACTATCAAGCCACATTTTGAGGAGAAATAAACTTTTTTCTCTTTTCATTCATTTATATATGGTATGAATTATACCATATGTATCACCCTATTCTGAAAGATTTGTATAAAAATGAGTTTTAAAAATGAAAACAAGATTGAGGTATTTAGCTGATAAGCTCTAAATACCATAGAAAGGTACATACCAGTTAAAGGATATTACATTACGATCTATAACCTAGCATATAAATTTGGTTTATTATTGACAGTACTTTTATTATACCTTTTCAGAAGAGTCTGCAGACCCTTCCATTGCCTCTGGAGATGTAAAAGTGTCTAACCTGGAACAAGATGGACATGGTCCACTGATGAAGGCTTTACTTGCTCCAGTAAGTTCAAAGTTAATTATTCATCATCATTACTAAATTTTATCTAGTAGACGTGCTAGTTAAATATAAATACTTAAGTGAGATCTACAATAATTTGAGGAATTCCAAGTGAATTAGATCATTCATTAATTTATAATTTATTTCAATATTTATTAATTCAATAATTTTAAAAATCTGTTTGTAGGCAGAAAAATCAAGAACATTAAACCGTCAAAAGAGAACCTTTTTGTAAGTATGCGATCTCATTTATTCATTCATTCATTAGTGAGTTCTACAGTCCTTTAAGAACCATGGCCTCTGCTATATCTTTCTTCCACTCTTCTCTGTCTATTGCAAGTTGCCTCCAGTATTTATTTCCGTCTCATTCAGGGCACCTTCCACATCCGAGCCATCTGAGACTGGGTTTTCATCTTTCTTTCATCTCCTGGTATGCCATAAAGTAACCTCATTGGTATTCTGGTCTGATCCATCCTTTCTACATGGTCCAACCATTGGAGTCTCTTGAGCTGAATTACTTATAAAATGTCCTTTTCACCATAGAAGTTCATTAAGGTTTTTTAATTAATCGTATGCAGTACTTTTCTTTTCCATACCTGAAGTCCTTCCTGCTTTCTTTAGTCAGGGACTATGTCTCACATCCATATGTAACTATTGGTCTCACTATTGTTTTGTATAGGAGACATTTTGGTTTTCTAAATAAACTTTTACAGTTGAGCAGTTTCTGCATACTAAACGGACATCTGGTTCGTAATCCTAGTCTTTATATCTTTGTCTATTATATTTTCATAGGTAATCATGCTACCTAGGTAGTTAAAATTCTTCACAGTTATTGATTGTCCGATTCCAATTCATATTCTTCATCTAGATTTCTTCTTCCATTATATAGTCTGATTTTGATCTCCTCCAGCTTTTCTAAGAAATTCTTCTAGAGATACTGCTAATGAGTGCAGGAGAGTACAGTCCTAGCTGCAATTAGTGCATTATTTGCATTTTTAAAATGCTGCATCAGGCAATTGTGAATCATACCTTGATATTATGTGATCTCATAATAATTATAATATAATTAAGATCATTAATAAAGTGAATCTTTTGTTAACTATTACTTGGTCATGTATATACTGATCTAGACATTAAACTCATGTACCAGTCTTCTACGCAATTTATATTATATTCTACACTTAATTAGATATAATATTAGCTAAATTTAGACAAGATAAATATTATGAGTTAGATAAAATAACTATATAAAATCTATAACTTTATATTAAATTTAAATCTAAATAAGATTATTTTTTTATTTCATTTTATTTTTTATTATTAAACCAAGGAACATATAACACTTCCAGAAAGTGTGTTCACATTATTATCTATTATGGATTCTTCTGATTACAGAAGTTATTTATAAATAAATAGATGCATCAATCATTTTAACACTTTTTTGCCTCGATGAAAACAGATTTTTAAAAAATAAATAAAAACGGTTTTTGAGACGAGCCTCTTTCAATCTGGATGTGTCATACAAGTTACATCAGAATTTTAAAAATATTACTTTGTTAGATGGATAGTTCCAGTAGTTGTTCTCAAACATCCAAATTTATCTCTTTGCTATTAGTAGAGAATAGGCCTCGACAATGCTAAATATCCTTTCTTCTTAATTTAGGTTGGTTTCTCCTCTTGTCTAGTTTGGTATGTCAAACTTTATTTTTCACAGCTTTTTTTCCCTCCAAATTTAGACTATGGAAATAGTCCAACTGTTTTGACTTCTTTCATAGGCCCCCTCGATGGACAAGGCCTTACATTCTCCATGGAACTGTACTCTTATAAATACCAACATATGTTTTTCATTAGTATTTGTTTCCATGTTCCAGATAATTATTATAGGTTTTATGAAACCTAAATCAGTTATACATTATATGAGTATAAAATATCAAACAGCTATAATACATCAGATTATTAACCATAACTGGGATGTACAACAAGAAGAGACCACAATTACCATGAAAATAAACAAAATTATTTTAGATAAAGGTCCTGGATCTTTTTTAAAGCCTATCATTGATTCACCACTGTTCAAACTATGATTCAATGAAGGCTTAATTTTATGGAACACTATTGGATATTAGTTCCAGTAGAAAAAAATACAGTATGGTTTTCTGTTAAAAAATATTAGAAGGCCAGGAACCATTTAGGGTTCTAGAGGGAATGATATAAATGTAAATATTAGGGTTGGACCAACCCTAGTTCTTCACCTACCCTGATCTTCAATATCAGTTCAAAGATACTCTTCTAGATTTATGTTGCATTAAAAGTAATTATAATTCCAATCAAGAATATAAACTTTTTAATAATGGCTAATTCTTCAAGATCTTCATAGTTTGGGCCACCTCACGCTAACATTATCATTCCTAAAGTCAACAAAAACATGGGAGGGCTACATTTATATATTTTTTAAATTTTATTTTCTCCTTACTTAGGTAATAAGGGTCTAGCTACATTGGATCCTAAGCAGGGATTTATGCACCATTGCTAAATGTATAACACAAATGTTTATGCAGGATTTCACTATCTCGAGATTTTCCTGGAATACGGCCTTCTCTCCTTCTATAAATCAAATAGGATTGTGACCTCAGAGGGTGTACTACTTATCTTTATTATGAGAAAACAAAAATCAGTAAATTTTAAACATTTTGAAAAACTTCAATTTCGGTAGGGAGATTTCAACTATACCCTCCTTCAGTGTCTTACATTTACCAACCGGCTATGGATGATTGATTATTTGTAAAATTTGCAGACAAATGGGGTTTAAGAGTAGTGTCATTGGTATTACCTGTTCTTCTGTCCCTTTTTTTTTTTTAAATATCACTTATATTTCATTAATTTCTGATTTATGTTAAGTCAAAATATTTTTTGTATTTATGTAATTTTAATTATGTTCTATTGATAGTAAAGGTAAAGGTGGTGGTGGCGGCGGGTGCTGTGGAGGTGGTGGTGGCGGGTGCTGCGGGGGTGGTGGCGGTGGTTGTGGACATTGTGGAGGAGGAGGAGGAGGAGGATATGGAGGAGGATCAACTTGGTCACAAAGCAGTAGCCAAAGCAGCGCTGGATCTAGGTAAGAAATGCAGTTCAATTATAACCATAAATTTTTTATTTTACTAACAAGGGGACATTTTCACTTGTAACTCACAGATTTGAATGCCGATTTTTGTGTGGGTAGTAGGGACCTATAATAGTGCAAAACTAGTGCCAGAGCTGCCCATGAGCATTGGGAGCCGAGAAAAAAAATAAAATATGAAAATTACGTTTCATTTTGTTTCTCAGCTCTCAGTCAAGATTTGAGATACAAATTTAGTTTTGTGGGTTATTTAAAATAAAAATACATACTTTCTTTATGCTCAAAGCACAATCCGGCTTCAGAGTGCTCAAACACTCCAAAAATATTACAAACTTCCAATGAAATCCACTGTAAATCAGTGGGAAATTGTTTCATGAAAAACTGAGCTTAAATCTCAATTCAACGCTCCAAAAAATCCTTATATGTGAAATTTTATCAAAATAAAAAATTATTCCTTATTTGAGGACGTTAAAATTTTATAGTTGAGATTTCATAAACAACTTTAAACGGCCATAACATTTACTTGGAAAAAACTGATTTTTGCCCTCCCTGCCAAATAGACCGGGAGCCCACCACATATAAATTTAATTGGAAAGACATGAATTTGTTTCCTAACCCAGTTCATAGTATCGTCCGCCTTAAATGATATGTCTGGCAGCCTGTATCCGTCGGAAGGCGGTGTGGAGCACGCTTAAAACCACCCAAAATAGCAAAAAGAAATAATTGAAAAGGTATGTGCTTGAGTTTGGTCTCATTTTTTTGAGTATCTTTTTCTGAACACGAATCAAATTGTCTGGCAGCCGAAAGCCGTCGGAAATACGCCACCAGACCGGTTTTTATATTGCCGAAAACTGACCCAAAAATCTTTGTTAATTTAAGTCTAGTTGCATCTCTGTAAACTAATTTACCGCGGAGATAGAGCTCTCCAAAAATTGTTATTTTTCACAAAATTTGCAATTTTTCTCTCAAGAGTCAAGTTATCAGCCCAGATTCGATCACAGATTTCAAAATTTCAGGAGTCAAAAACGCTTAATTTTTTATTTCGGCCAAATTCGCTATTTACATATTTCTGCAGATGAATAATTCAAAAATAATATCAGGTTGTGGTTTTTAAAAAACTCTCCTTACCTATATAGAAAGCAGAATGCACGCTCATTCTAGTGATGACATTACTATTGTAATCGGTTGAAATGTTAGCAGTAAATGCTATGGCCGTTTGAATTTGTAGATAAAATCTCAACCTTAAAATTTTAATGTCCACGAAAGGTGTAAAAATTGTTTTTTATTTTGATAAAATTTCACATATAAGGGTTTTTTGTTGTTTTGAATCGAGATTTAAGGCCAGTTTCCAAGAAAAACTGATTTACAGCGGATTTCATTGGAATTTTATAATATTTTTGGACTTTTTGAGCACCTTGAAGCAGGGTCGTGTTTTTGGCATAACGAAAGTATTTTTATTTCAAATAGCATTAAAAAATACAATTTCACATCAAAAAATCATTTCTCTATCTTGACTGGGAGCTGAGAAAAAAAAAAAAAAAACATGATTTTCATATATTTTTTTTCTCGGCTCCCAATACTCATGGGCGGGTATGGCACTAGTTTCACACTATTATAGGTTCAAACTACCTACATAAATGTCGGCATTCAAAACTGTGAGTTACAAGTCAAAACGTCCCCTTGTGAGTAATATCAAGTCCTTCCTATATTAATGATTAAAAAATTAAATGAGTACTTTTAAAAAAAGCCTAACCTAATATTTGTTTTCAGGGGATATGGAAAAAAATGATGAACTAATTCGTTCTAGTTTTAAAAGCTTTTATCAACCTCATTCAAACTTATTTGTCAGAATGTTTTCACAAACCATCATTGTAATAATATTGTATAATATATTTCAAATAAATAAAATAATGTAATTTTTAATTGTCTTTACTTATTGATTATAACCATATTATTAGAGAATATATAAAAGAAATAAAGATTATACTTTATTATTTATTCTTTATAGCTATGTAAGCTTAGTTGGCAAGAGAACTTGAAATTTAGGCTGAACTATACTGGAATTTGATCATTAGCTCTTGATCACTAGCTAAACTGGCACATGATTCATTTGATAGGCCTTATATACTACGAGTAGAATGGCTTGTTATGTTAAGTGGTCACCCATCCAAGTGCTTACAGAGCTGAGTTATACTACTTCACAACCTATAGCTACTAGTTTACTTAGAATGCCTGGAGGCCTCAGCCATACCATTCCATTTACCCTTAGTTAATGATAATTTATTATTTCTAGTGCACTTCTGCAAATGATGTGTTTACTGACCCTCTCAATCCTCTAGTGCCAAATAGAAGAACATGATCTATGTGAATCCATGCTTAGATATTTTATAAACTTATTTATGTAAATTCATAATTAATAGTTTTCTCTTGATTGATAGTACTTTATCTCATACCTCGTGACTTCTTGATCTCATGATCAATCAATTAAACAGATTACCATCACATTTTGAGTGTATAACTGAATATTAGCAAAGTTTTTTTGTTTTTTTTACAAGGTGGAAATATCAATAGACACCTGAAGCTTTTTGGCTAACAGATAGTGTGGGACTCCAACCCACTAAAACCACAATCTAGTGTAACAACTGAGTTTGGCTCAACAAGTTGCTCTTCTTTCATGTTAAGTGATGCGGTGTAGGGGATATACAGTTCACTGGCTATTCTCCCGATAATAATGTTTCTCTCTTTTAGAGTTTTAACAATCACATATTATCATGGGGTTTCAATCTTTTAAGCCACCTTAGTTGATATGGGGCTTTATTGACTGTACTCATCATTTCAGGGTTAGTGTGAACCTGTATTCTCCTATCATGGTTAGCCACATATTTCGATATTTCTTCATCCACATACCCAACTCTTACGATCTTTATGCAGATGATCATTCCTAATGTACCATGGAGCATCAACTATGCTTCGAAGCACTTTGTTTTGAAGTATTAGGATAATTTGTCTATTCAATTTCTTGGTGCAGCCCCAGAGCTGAATCCCATACATCCACACTGGTCTTAGAACTTGCTTGTGCAGCAGTAGTTTGTTCTCGACAGTTAGTTGTGAGTTTCTGCCCAGAAGCCAGTACGTTTTTAGGTATTTTATATTGAGTTCCTCTTTCTTCCTTTTCAGGTGTTCTTTCCAATTAAGTTTACTATCCAGGGTCATTCCTAGATACTTGACAGTATTGGAGTATGGAACTTCTTGCCTATTTATAAAAACCTTTTTTACGTCAACTTTTCTATTCGTTAAGTTTATGTGCACTGATTTACTTTCATTCAAGCTACAAATAAGAAAAATTACTACATGAATTTACTAATATTGCTGTTGTATGATTTTAAAAAAAAACTTATCAATGACAACATGTCATTAATATGAAATCTAGATTTTTATTTCTGATATTCAATAAATTGGGACATGCATAGTTTATTTTCAGATACACTTTTATTTCAGCTTAAACTCCCCAAATTACTATTTATCACTCACTCAATGAAGCAACATGTTTCAGGACAATTGTCACATTATCAGATTATTCTATCTAGTGGTGTTGTCTCACCATGTCAATATCTAAAAAGATATGATATAATAATTTTAGATATTGACATGGTGAGACAACACCAAAAGAAAGAATAGTCTGATGATGGGATAATTGTTCCAAAACATGTTACTTTATTGAGTGATGATAGATAGTAATTTGGGGAGTTTAAGCTGAAATAAAAGTGTATCTGAAAATAAATTAAATATAAAATAATCCTTAACTGAAGAATTAAAATTGACAGACAAAATTTTTATTTTTAATCTATGAATTTTTAAAAACAATATCTTGATTTTTATTTATATCTACTGCTTTATTTGTGGTTTTACTTTCTGTCCTGATAAAACGACAACTAAATAAAGCTGTAAGCATACAGTAGTTTTAATCCGGAGACAGTATGGTCATTAAAGAAGATTATTTAATATGTTAAAAACACACTTTTGAGGACCCCAATTAATAGTTTTAGATGTTTTTCATATTTGAACTTTTATACTCCCACTCATTGTATGAAGTTAGGAATGTAACATAAAAAACAAAAACAAAAAAAGAAAACAAAACAACCTAATCATGCATACCATACCTCCAAAGAACAATAATAAAGATGGCCCTCGCCACCTATTAAACATACTCCTTGCTCCTCAACTTTTATACTTTTGATTCTAATTGGTATTGATGTTGACAGACATTTTATTTGTGAAGAAGTGATTTCATGAACTCAACTTTTCTTGATACACTTCTTCCCCACCAAAAGATTATTTGGGTATCAGTCTATCCCCACTCCAGCCTCTTTAAGACACTAAATAGTTTCGGTTTGGACTTCACATTAATATTTTAACATTTTTAAAATTTAATCTACCTTTTACCTCTTAAGTTATGGACTTGAAAAGGAAGGGACATGTCGTCACTGAAAAAGACTGTTATGGAATTTGTTTGAATGACATTTAAATTAGACCTAAAGAAGCAATAATATCATTGTATCTATTACATAAAGTTAGTAGAAACATAAACAAAATATGAGTAGCAGTTGTGTAACCTCTAACACAAGGCCATTGAGGAGACATCTTGGGCTAAGATTAATACCAAGCCATGCAAAAAGGTTTAGTTTAGTAATGATAGGTGAACTTATAACAACCTGGCTCCTAGAGATTATTTTCGCTGAGGCTGCAATCTCAATTTCTCCAAGAGGTGAACCCAGGGCACCAGCCGAGGTCTAAATAATATCCAAAGAACTTTAATGAGGCTAATGAATGTAGACATATAATAATTATAGCACCAGATTTTTAGGACCCCCAGGTCATCATATTTATTTTTCGCTACGAAATTAATGCTAATGAAATTAGAGGTTAACAAGGCAGTAACCGCCAATCTGTTCCTGCATAGATTATAAGATAACACCGGTTTCTGGGGACAACATTCCTTTCAGCAATGATAAATCTGGAACACTTTTTCTCAAATTTTATTTTACAGTGGCAGTTTAAAGTAATTGTACAACTAAACCAATTGTTTGGACCTTGACTTCTCCGATTACTATAATTTTTGGTATAGAAGTTTTTCCTATCAAGACTAGTCAAAATGTAAAATATTACATTTTTCTAACTTTCGGTTTTTGCGTTATAAGCTTTTAAAAATCCAAAAACTACTGTTTTCGGTCCTCACTCAATATATTCAAATTCAATATATTCAATATATAAAATATTCAAAACTGTTGCATCTAGAGAGCTCAAATTTGCGATATTCTTTTCCATTTGAAATGCCCTCTGATTTGATATATCACTGGATATACTTTCTGCACATTTTGAATTTTTTCGAAACGCCAAAAAACGATTTTGAAATTCACAAAATACTTCCCCTTCGATTGTTTTTTTTCGAAAATAAAAATTTGATTCATAATTCAGAATAGTATAGAAATAAGTTCTTGATTAAAACAAATATTTTGCCTTTTTTTTAAAAGTAAGAATGGAAAGTTTTCAGAAGACATAGGGGTGTAGTGGCTCCTCCCAACAGTGATTATTATTAGCGCCCCGAAAAATACTTTGAGACTTGCATTTGCATAGTTTATTCAAGGAAGTATTTTCAAAAAGTGACAATATCTACATTTTTTTAATAATCTTTTAATGTATTTTCTAAAGCAAGAGAAGATAACATCATCTTATCAACACTTGACGTATACGTCCTTCCCGTTGCTGTCGATGGATCTACTTTTTGCAAAAGAATGTTTCCGGACACATCTAATACATCTCTTGGTTGTGGATAGAGCTGAACGAGCTGAACCTTTTGGATGTTAAATGATGCTGCCGTTTTTTTTTTTCTCAACATATCTCAGCTACGACGAGTTTTCATAAGCGACTGTTACAAAACCTGAAAAGATATGTTTCCAAATCAGTTTGTGTTATTTTGTACACTGTTGTCACACATTGAAAGGATTCATCTTAACTGAAATAATATGGTTTGTCAATTTTATATACTGAGAATGGTAGAAACTAGAGAAGAGAAGTATATGAAAGAATTAGTTCACTGAACTAGATCCGGAAAATGAACTATAAAGAGCGCTGGGTGTAGTTCCGCAGACGCCCCCATTTCCAAATGCCTATTTCTTCCATGTCACCCTACCAAAAAATAAATCCAATTAGTGCTATTTAATCTACATTTAACCAATTTTCTTATCATACTTAATTATTTAAAGTGTATACAATTATTACGTTGAAAATATTAATTTAAAAAAGTTAAGGGCCCCCAGCCCTTTGCTACGTAAAATGATGTTAAAATATTATGGTAGGTTACAACTAAAATTCAAGGACATTTTTGTTTATTGTTTATTGCGTCACCGATTTAATCTCTAATCTTAAACCCGCTATATCAACAAAATAATCCTTTGAGTAAAAAAAAATCATTGTGACTCTTAATATCACTGTAGCAAGAAAATATAATCGAGAAGGATTTTGGACGGGAGTTGGATTCTGGTGATGAACGGGATGGGCAAAAGAAGTTCCGGATGGAAATTTGCCCCCACAATAAGCGTGACGCTTCAACTTTGCTACCTCTGATCATAAAAAATGTCAAACCGGGAAGCACTATCATTACAGACGAATGGAGAAGCTTGGAAAATTGGGACACACCCAAGGACAATGAACCATAGTTTGCATTTTATAGATCCTAATCCATTGTCCCACACTCAAAACATAGAATCTCCATGGAGATCAGTTAAGCGAGGAATACATGCGGGTGGAAATCATTCCCAAAATTTATATTCACACTTGTGTGAACATCTTTGGAGACGAGCTGTTAGAGACCTTAATAAAGATGTGCTCAATGAATTATTATATTTAATTATAATCCAAACTTCCAAATAATATTTTTCCCCGGGGGCGTATACGGAACTTCTTCCCTTGGTAAATAGTTCCGCAGACGCCCCCAACCTTTTTAACATAATATTTTCTACAGGATAACTTAAAACATTTCAATGAGTTTAATACTAAACAAAAATTTGTCAAATGTAGATTAAATAGCACTAATTGGATTTATTTTTGGTGGAGTGACATGGAAGAAATAGGCATATGAAAATGGGGGCGTTTGCGAAACTACACCCAGAGCGGTCTCTGTTTTGATGACCTATAAGTTCTTTTACCCCACCATTCGGACAGGGTACCTCCGGACCATACGTTCGAAAGAACTACTCAACTAAGTGAACTAAGTAGTTCGTCGTCACGTCGTTCCTCAGTTCGGGTTTAATCGTGTTGTGTCGTTCTTCCGCCGAAGCACGTAAACAAGCTTGAAAGACAAGTAACCTCTCAATTTGCTCCTACTACGACTAGCGTCTACTTTCTATTGCTGTTTTAGTGCTTTGCTGTTTTTAAAAACTGAACGAAACTCTTACTACATCAGTTCTTTTCAGAACTATTCAGTTCATATCAACGCTAAGTGTGGTGAACAAAAAAACAGTCAGACCTTTTAATTTTTAGAGTTCAAGGTTCGAAGCTAATTTCCCTGTACTATTCGTGATTTGTTTGTAGTTTTAGCAGTTTATCCAAATTCAACCAACAATTTTTGGTTTTTTGATATATCTCAGAGTAGGAATGGGCAAATTTTTGCTTTAAAAATCCTATCTTGCACAAAATCTTCAACATTTAGTATATAACATTTATTGATTGGATTAACCATTTCTGTGTTATGGACTCTTAAACATGACCAAAACTAACTTTTTAGAAAAGAGTCAAAATTCGTCGATGTTAGACAATCGATTGTGGCTAAACACCTGAATCCAATTCAGCTTAAAGGATGTCTTTAGCCGCACAATTGAATAAACTTTAGTTTTGTAAATATAACATTTACGATGAAACTATTTTTCGAAGTTTTTTCAAAAATCTGAAAAAGTCCAAAAAGCTTGGGTTTATTAACCCCCCCTCCCCCCGCGCAAACATATTCCCCTTATCAAGTTAAGTTTAATTTTTGATATTTTATTCTCAGGACCCATCTGGTCCATATAAAAATATAAAACCTACTACTCCAGCTTTTGCAAGACAGACCCCCATTTTGGGGGTAATTTAAATAGACAAAGTGAGAATATTAGAACAAAGTTGTGCAATTGTTATATTGTTATTGGTCCTTGAAACGTGTGCAATTTTTTAAGTTAATCAGATTGCTGAAAAGCAGTGATAATTACTATGAAAGATTCAGTTTCATACAGGTGATGTTAATAAAAGCTATAGATGTTAAGAAAAGATATAGAAAAGAAGTATAATCTATGTAAATATATCCTAAATATTAATAAATGTAAACACATGCAGAAATAAGATAGAAGTGTTTTTTTATTTTTTCTAGAACCGTTCTAGTTCATTTGACATCTCAGTTCCTCCCTTTTTTTCCATAGCTCAGTTCTTCTCTTAGTTCAGTACATTTCCAAAGTTCTTTTGAAAAATGAACTATGTAGTTCACTTGAACTAGTTCATTTGAATGAACTATCTCAAAAGGAACTACTTTTCCCACCTCTGGTAGAAACGAATTAATCTTTTGTGTTCCTAGAGTTGCTTTTGATTGACTAAGCCGAGTAAGTTACATTTTTTTAACCTCTTCATAATCTTCGGTTGAATAGAACTCAAAGACAATGTTTCTTATATTCTTGGTTGTAAAATCATAAAGTTGTCGTAGTGTTAAGATCTGTGATCATATGGCCTTTATAGGCTGGTCTTAGCAGCTAACCGCTTAGCAAGTCCCCCATTACTTTAGCCCTGAGATGTTGCGAAGAACTGCCAATCATCCTCAAGTTCAAAATCTTTTTATGAAAACATAAATTATAGAAATTTTTCCAATTCTTATTTTGAGCGGCGCTACCATCAAAGAAGCACGTCACTTGTTTAAGAGGAAAAGGTTTTTTTTTCAGATTTATTTCTTCTGAAAAACATAAAAGGCAACTTTATTGTGCTCATTTTAAAATGAAGGAATATTGGAAATTTTTCAATTTTGCCTCCCATTTGTAATAAACAATGAAGGGATGTATACACCAACGGAATCGGAACATCAAGTTATTATCTTTTGCTTTGAAAAAAAATGTATTAAAAGATTGTAAAGAAAATTTAGATATTGTCAGCTTTTGTAATACTTTCTTGAATAATATATATAAATGCTAGTAGCTAAATATTTTTCGGGGCGCTAATAATAATCACTGTTGGGAGGAGCCACCCCACCCCTAAACTTTCCATCGTTACTTAAAAAAAAAAATGGCAAAATATTTTTTTTTAATCAAGAACTTATTTCCATACCATTCTGAAATTTTGCCAGCATTGCAACATGCAGTCAGTTATATTATGAATCACATTTTTGTTTATGAAAAAAAAATCGAAGGGGACGTATTTTAAGAATTTCAAAACCATTATTGGATGTTCAAAAAAATTCAAAATGGGCATAAAATATATCGAGTGATATATCAAATTAAAGGGCATTTCACATGAAAAAGAATACCGCAAATATGAGGTCTCTAGATGCAATAGTTTTGTAATGGCGCAATTTTGAATATATTAAGCGAGGACCGAAAACAGTAACTTTTTTGGATTTTTAAAAGCTTATAACTCAAAAATCTAAAGTCAGAAAAACGTAATATTTTATACTCAATTCTTCAATTAAGGAGCCAACAATTATAGAAATATCACACTTATTTTGGCATAACTCCTCTTTATTATTCCTCGATTTAGTTACATGTTTCGGGACTTTTGTCCCATCCTCAGACTTTTTACTGTTTCCATTATAATCACAATCTCTCCCTCACGAACCTTCTTGTCAAGTGGTTATATTATGCCATCCACTATTAATACTCAATTCTTCCTTAAGGAGCCAACAATTATAGAAATATCACACTTATTTTGGCATAACTCCTCTTTATTATTCCTAAATTTAGTTACATCGTGAGGGAGAGATTGTGATTATAATGGAAACAGTAAAAAGTCTGAGGATGGGACAAAAGTCCCGAAACATGTAACTAAATTGAGGAATAATAAAGAGGAGTCATGCCAAAATAAGTGTGATATTTCTGTAATATTTTATATTTTACATGGTAGATACAACTTCTTTACCGAAAATCATAGAATTCGGAGAGGTTTAAGTCCAAATCTAATGTAGAATTAGTTGATTTGATTGACATGGAATGACCCACAAGCTAAATATTGTAACTCTAAACTTACATTGGAATGTAATAAAATTACAAACTTTTTTAATAGAAAATTGTGTAATTTATTTACACAAGTTTTTAAATGTTAATGCATCAGTTAAATAAAGTAGATCTTTAAAAAATAAATAAACACAAAAAACCTTTCAAAAGTATTTGCACATTCTTATTTTTTATTTTTCTTATTTTTTTTTTTCTTATTTTTTTTTTTCTTATGATAAATCTGTGTTCCCAGTAGATAAGTGGTGAAGTCGAATTGTGACCAAAATGAGTTAAGTGACAAAAAATAATCATGGAGATTTTTCTTCAAAGTAAATAAGTGTTTAATTAAGATGTTCATATAAAAACATAGTTATTTAAAATGGACATCTTACTTAAACACTGATTCAGCATGAAGAAAAACCTCCTCGATTCTCTTTAGTCACATAAGTTATCTTGGTTAAAATTGGACTTGACCACTTATTCACTGGGATGACACATATATCATTTTTATTTTTCAATACTTTATGTGCTATCTATTTGCATCAATAACCGCTTGGAGATGCCTTGGCAGAGAATAAACAATATTTTTTTAAAACTCAGGCCTAATAGAATCGGGGCGCTTGTGGACTGGTACCAAAACTTTAATAGTATATTTTAATAATTTCAACTAAAATGGAAGATTAGAAGAAATTATTTGGATTCTAAGGCCCAATTCACACAGAACGGACGTGACGGAGACGTGGCGCGGACGTGGCGCTTTTGTCTCTTCCAGGTTTGTCCTATTAAAAAAAGTCCGCCACGTCCGTTCTGTGTGAATTGGAACGTTTGTTTAATAGGATAGGCGCGGAAGAGACAAAAGTCCGCGCCACGTCTCCGCCACATCTCTTTGCCGTCTCTCGTGGTGTACAAGAAGGGGCACGCCACGTTTTTTTTTTTTTTTTTTTTTTTTTTTAGTTAGCTTTCTTTTTTTGGGTAAGGGGTGAATCGGACATAAAACCAACATTAATAAAATTTGATATTGGAGTTAAATACATATATACCAACAATTTAATAGGGGTGAGGGTGAATCGAACATAAAAACAAATTTGATTAAATTTGATATTGGAGTTTCATACATATACACCAACAATTTAATAGGGGTGAAACATTACCAAGTTAATTTTTTTGGGGGGGGGTGGCGGGTTTTTCGGGAAAATCAGTCAAGTTTTTTTATGTCCGATTCACTCCCCCTTCTCCCCCCCCCCCCCCCCCAAAAAAAAAAAGTAAATCAGTGATGTTTCAATCACTATGAACAATATCAATTGTTGGTCCATAGTTATGTAACGCCAATATCAACATTTATGAAAATCGGTTGAGTTGTATTTATGTCCGATTCACCCTCTCCCTTCCAAAAAAATAAAAAAATAAATGTGATGATTCACCCCTATTAAATTGTTGATATATATGTATATAACTCCAATATCAAATTTTATCAAAGTTGTTTTTATGTCCGATTCACCCTCGCCCCCCGAAAAAAAAATATATATATAAAATCAGTGATGTTTCACCCCTATTAAATTGTTGGTATATATGTAGGTAACTCCAATATCAAATTTTATCAAAGTTTTTTTTTATATCCGATTTACCCCTCTCCCCTCCCAAAAAAAAAAAAAAAAAAAAAAAAAAAAAATTAAATGTGATGATTCACCCCTATTAAATTTTTGATATATATGTATGTAATTTCAATATCAAGTTTTATTAATGTTGTTTTTATGTCCGAAGAGACACAAGCGCCACGTCCGTTCTGTGTGAATTGGGCCTAATGATACTTCCGCGCGTAGATTTAATTGATAACCTGACACTATTGCACTGATTAGGTGGTTGAAGAGTACGGAAAAACATAATTGGAAATCCATTTTTTAATGTGAATGAATAAATTGATAATCCAGATGGAGAAAGTATAGTTATTTACTGTATTACTGGCGATAGCCGATTTTCAACTTCACACATGACACACAGCATATTTATAGCTTCTTTAATAATAATTTAATTGAAAATAAGTAATTTTTAATATTAATTTCAAGCTCTATATAACACCTTACATATGTAACCTCTCTTGAATGGCGCTCGTCATCTTTTCAAACTTCACTGCACATCACATGTTTACCGCATTTTTAATAACAATTTTACTAAAAATCTGCAACTTTTATTATTTCTAAAATTTCCTGGAACTATTAAGATGACGTGTTTAAAATTTGGTACAAATTGGTTGTGTAGTTCTCGCGTTTAGTGATCACAAACGAAATATGGTTTGCCCTTTTATCTACCATAATAGTACCAGCATCCCCTGCCGCGGCTTCGCCCTCTCTTGCAAGTAAAGAAATTATGATTTAAACTAACAATTAAAGTTTTATTTTTTATTGATAAAAATCTTAAATCAAACAATTCAATTGTTCAATATCATTTCTTCAATGATATTTTCACACATACCAGTAATTATTAACCTGGTTACAATAGCTCTTATCCATTTTTTAATTTTAATGTATCAATTAGTAATCCAGACTGACAAAGACTATGAAGAAACTCTTGCCAATAATGGACTGCATTATCACTGCTTGCAGCCAAAAGCCAATGAATCATATTTTTACACGCAGTATCAAAAAGCAAATTATCGATATTTTGATTTGGTAATAATATTTGTTCGGCAAAATATACATAAATACATTTGGTTGGATTTTAATTTCTAACCTTAAAAGCTAACGTCAGTGGGACAAACCTCGTTTCTATTTCTTAATACTATACATTTAAATTATTATTAGAGTAAACTTTACTATTGTAAATCTTCTTAGAACTATGAAGACGATGTAGTTAACAATTGGTTCAGTTTCATTAGTTTTACTAAAACTCTATTGCAGAATATCGCTAGCTGCATATCAATCGATTTTTAAACTTCACTGTATTCCACTCGTTTTTATAACTATTTAATTGAATTAAAGTTAATTTTATTATCTATTTATAGCTCTATATAACACCGTATCATTGTAACCTCTCTTGAATGGCGCTCGCCATCTATCGGTCAATTCTACTACATTGTACGCTTTATCATTTTTTTAACATTAATTTAAGAGAAAATAAGTAAATTTTAGTATTGATAAACCTTCCTTGAACTATGAAGATGAGGTAGTTAAAATTTAGTATAGATTTGTTCAGTAGTTTTATACTGTCCAAATAGCTTGTCCAATTATACAATTGTGTGTGTGTGTGTGTGTGTGTGTGTGTGTGTGTCTATATACCAGCTGAGATAGCATGAAGGGAACAAAACACCTTTATGATTAATACTCATAAAAGATTTTTAGCGTAATATAAACAACAAAAGAAATGATATTGTGATTGAGTAACGTCAATTCTGCTATCTAATTTATTTCCAGAAACAATTCAAAGTGGAAAAACCAAGGTTGTAGGTCCTTCCTATCTTACGAAGACGATTAACAAATCAATTTTTCATCTTCTTGTTAACGTCAACAATAAGGAAAATAATTGTTTTTGTTTTTTTATTGTAATTTTCCAGCTGTTAACCATTAACACGTGCTGAAAGAATATTTTACAATGATACCAATCATCTCAATAAGGAAATAAAGTTCTAATCAATGATACATTGTAAATTTTAATTTAAACAGATTTTAAATGATTAGTCAGCCTTTTGTTTGCAGAATATTAATTGTGTGTGTGTTTTTGTCTGAAGTGAATGTTTCCAAAATATGAAAACAATGGAGTTATAGACAAGTGGAGGGGGCTTACTTCTCAATAGCCAGGGCAAGCAGCCATTTTGGAGTGAACCGTATTATCAGTATATTAGCCCCTTATCAGTTCAAATTTTGGTTTCCTAGGCTTTATACTGCTATTATTTTATTTTAATGATTTATTTACTTTAGTGATTTACTTATTTTATTTATTACGAACCCTTTCAATTGCCCTAGCCCCGTGGTCGGCAAACGTATTAGCCAAAGAGCCAAATATTAACATTACCAATTAAAAAAAAAATTGGGAGCCAAATCTGCTTGTTTAGTAAAATTTCATTACACTAAATAAGTAGAACACTAAATAAAACTAAATTTCATACTTAATAAATATTTATTAATGCGAACAAAGTGCTTGCATATCCTCGGAAAGTTTGAGCAAGTCGGGTTTGTATGTTGTTGTTTTTAATTTTAGGCATGATTCTAACTTCTCATGAATAAGACGACTTCTCAGTTTAGTCTTGATAATGTTTATGCTTGAAAAAGATTATATATGTATAACCGAAAAGAGAAAGAACAGCAAACGCGAGCATTTTCAGAAGAGTCAGGAATACAATTCCAAGTGTTAAAAATGATCATGTCTTCCTTATCCAGGTCATTCAAAGCAAACCACTTGTGTTGTGAACTAAGATCACATTTTTTCTTCTCCAATATTACCAATTCAAAACAAAGACGTTCGAATTTAGAGCGCTATATCTCCTAGTCATTATGAGGATTTTTGACAAATGCTAAAGTTGCTCTGCTGTTTTTAAATTCCTGAAACCTGCTGAGAAATGCTTCCCTCATATTTAGAATTATTGTTTTAAAATGGTGTTTATCAATAGAGGAATTATTTTCTTGGCGATGCTTCAGCAGCCTCGGAAAGTGAAACAACATTTCCCTTTCAAAATCCTGAGAAAAAACGGATAGTTTGTTTTCGAATTATTACTTCTTCTAAGAAAATATTAAGTTTCCTTTCCCTTGTAGTTTACGATTAAGCTGATTTAGATGAGACGTAAAAGTTTTAGATCCACTGATCGTCTGTTAGTTTTGGATAGTGAACGCCCTTCTCAAGGAGAAATGCTTTAACTTCCGGAAAAAGGGTCGCTAAACGTTTTAAAACGTTCCCTCTTGATAACCAACCTACCTATTTATGAAGCAGAAGATCAGCCAGCGCTCTCACTCTCCATTTCAAATAAAAATTCTTTGAATTAGCGATGATTAAGAGCTTTAACTAAAATGGAGTTGATAATGGTAAACACTAATTCCATAACTTTACAAATTTCATCCGGAAATGTTTGGAAAGCGCTTCTTGATGAATGATACAATGGTTAACAAGTATCTCGTGATTAATCTTTTCTTTCAAATTACGCCAGTCATACGTTTGGCCCCATCTGTTGAAATCGACACAATTTTATCGAGGGGAATATGATATTTATCCATACACTCAATAACAGCATTTGCGATATCTTCTCCACGCGTCTGACCTTTGAGTGGCAATAATCCTAAAAGTTCTTCTTTAGGGCCTGAATGAGACAAAAATCTTACAAAAAGTGAAGCTTGCGCTGTATCATTTATGTCACAAGACTCGTCAACTGCTATTGATAAAGCAGAAACCTTCTTTATAGAAGAATTTTAATTTACCAAAATAAGATTAATTTTTTTCTTACCAAGTTTTTTGTTTTAAATGAAAATATTATTGCGCCTTCCGTGGATATTTGTGCAAGAGCCGCACTTGAGAAGTCAAAGAGCCGCAATTTACCGACCACTGCCCTAGCCCATAGGAATGCGTCGCATTGTGGGCGTGACCGGTTAGTGTTTTGGTCTCGCCCCTCACGGAACAATATACGAGAAGGGCCTCCCTATAGTACTATAACTCCATGATGAAAACAATGAGCTTTCTTTCCCTATTTCCATGAACTATTCCATCCCGAATGAGCTTCTATTATTAATGGAATCCATATAATACTATGGAGAGGCCCTTCCCGTATATTGTTCCTTGAGGGGCGACAACAACCCACTAACCGGCCACGCCCACAATGCCCAACTGGCGACTTGCATTTCTATGGGCTAGGGCAATTGAAAGGGTTCGTAATAAATAAAATAAGTAAATCACTAAAGTAAATAAATCACTAAAATAAAAAACAGCAGTATAAAACCTAGGAAACCAAAATTTGAACTGATAAGCGGCTAATATACTGATAATACGGTTCACTCCAAAATGGCTGCCTGCCATTGAGAGGTAAGCCCCCTCCACTTGTCTATAAATCCATGTTATTATTATTCAGCGCTACTGCCCTCTATGGGCATGATCCTCATACAAATCTACCAGGCTAGTCTATCGGCTGCAACAGTTCTTCCACTGATCCATCTCCCATGGGTCCACTTCAACGTCATCCAACCATCTCAATCGAAGACACCGGTCTTCGAGTACTTCCTGTCTTTTCATGCAATAGCTTCCTTGGGGGAAAGTATGTTTCTCATACGCTCCATATGAACGAACAATCTCAATTTACTCTTTTTTATTTCTTTTTTTTTAATATAAAATTCACAATATGTTGCTGGTACACTTTATGGGGAGGTCAGATCTCCTTTCTCAATTTTTTTTTTTTTTTTTTTTTTTTTTTTTTTTTTTTTTTTTTTTTTTTTTTTTTTTTTTTTTTTTTTTTTTTTTTTTTTGTCTGCTGGCCGCATCTTTCTATTCCAATCCGTTGCTGATATATGATAATTAAAAGTTTTTTTTTTAGGATACCGCGTTTTTTACCATAAAAGCTATAATATTGTCCAATTTTTTTTCCAATTTAGAACCACAATTTCTGACTTATTAAATTTTCTATAAGACCAAAGCATATGTAACATTGAATTTTACAAACTTGATACCTAAACAAAAGATTGATCTTCAACTTTTTTACAAAAGTTACAATTTCTTATAATACTTCAACACTCAACATTTTTTGACAAAAAACAATCCACAAAACTGCAAATATCACAAAACTTGAAAATTTAACCAGCGTTCGAATAGAATGATCAAATTAATGATTCTCTATCGATTTCCTGAAATATTTTATTTTTAAAACCGAAAAACATAACGTAATAGTACAATTTTAGTAACAATATTTTGATAGATAGTAAATAATATAATATCATACAATGCCGAAAAGAATAGCAATTATACGATTAACCTAAAACTAATAACTGCAATAATACAATGTAAAGCGTAGAAAAACTTCGCAATTATGCCCACTTTTCATACTCTCAGATATGGATGGATCTGAACTTCCTAAAAATGCCTTGTTTTTACATTGACATAAAACTCAATGCTATCACTTACTACGTATCAGTTGGTATTTAGTGTTTGAAGAGGAAGGGCGTACCACGTGTGTTTTCTAACCTCAAACTGATAAGTTGTAGTTTTTAAGTTGTTTTTGTCTTTATATTTCCTTTTGTTCATTTGAAATAGTACAGATAATTTCATTATTTTTTCTGATATTTTAATTTTATTTTGTCTTTAAGATAATTTATATTTAATTTAATAAGACTCAACCTCGTTGAGTGTGATTATGTACGAGGACGATCCATCCGTTAGTCCAATGGCTAAGTTTAGAAAAAGAGGACGTATTAAAATGCTTTCCGAAAAAGTAAATGTCTTTGATAACCCCAAAGTTAGTCCAAAATATCTGATAATACGTAGGTTAGATGAAGATAACTTTTCAAAAGTTTCTCCATTTTTCATAAATAAATTTATAACGGGTCTAGTAGGCGAGGTAAAAGTTATTAAGAAGTTGAGAGATGGTACTCTACTTGTAGAAACGATTAATAATAAACAATCCGATGTTCTGTTAAATATTAAAGATTTCGGCGGTTTATTCCAAGTCGAGGTGAACCCTGACAAAACACTAAACTACAGCAAAGGGGTGATCAGATGTTTTGATCTCCAGTTCGTTGAAATAGACGAAATTAAGAATGAATTAAAACATATCATCGTAGATATAAATAGAATAAAAATAAAAATTAATGGTGAACAAAAATGAACTGACACCTACATTGTAACATTTGCTGTTCCTAAGCTACCTGAAACTATTAAAATAGGGTTCCACACAATAAGGGTCCAACCTTACACACCAAACCCAATGAGGTGCTTTAATTGTTTAGGTTTTTCTCACCCCACCTTTAAATGCAAAAAAGAATCGATTTGTGCCAATTGTGGTGAAGTTAAACATCAAGATAATTCAAAATGTATTAAAAATCAAAAATGTATAAACTGTACCGGTAACCACAACGCATTAGATCGTAAATGCCCAGTATTTCTACTACAAAAAGAAATAAAATCAATTCAAGTTACTGAAAAAGTTCCTTATAATGAGGCCAAAAGATTGTATAGGGAAAAAAATCCCACAACCTTCATTAAATCATTTGCACAAGTCACCAAAGAAAAAATAGTTGAAAAAAAAGACGTTGCTGTACAAGCAGATATTATTTTTAATTTTCAATTAAACAAAAGCACATCAGCTGTTGACAGTAAATTAATTCCATCTATTAAAGTAACCGACCAGGCTAACAAGCCCTCATGCAGTACCAAATCCACTGCTCCCATGATTGGTTTAATACCAAGACCCATAACTGCGAAGGTTATCGTAGTGCCAAAACATAGTTCAGCCACAGCCTCCACAATAACCTCACCCCCAGTCACCTTTACTCCCCCCTCGACTCCAGCTCCCACACCCCCTCCTCAACCCCTCCATTCAAATTCATCTCCTATAACTCCCGAACTTGAACCCGATCCTGATCCCAATCCCTCCTCTTCTTCGTCTATTAGTAGTGAACTAATGGACGTAGACGGGTTCAAAACATGTAAAAACAAAAAAGGAAGAAACAGTAAATCATCATTAGCTAAATCAAGTACTAATTAAATTATAAGAGAAGCCAACCCTTCTATTTAAAATTATTTCTAAATCTCCCGTTTATTATTTTTTTAAAATTTTGTTATCCTTATGTCTTATTACCCTTTAACTAATCATGTCAATCATTCAATGGAACTGTAATGGATTAAAAACCCATTTTAATGATCTAAAAATGTTAATACGGGATATTGACCCCTTTTGTTTAGCTCTACAAGAGACTCATCTAAACAGAAATGATAAAATAAATTTAAAAAATTTTGAAATTTATAGGAAAGATGGTCCAAATTTAAATCAAAATCACCATGGTGTTCTTATAGCCGTACATAATTCTGTATATTCAGAAGCCATCACTATCAATTCACACCTTCAAACTGTCGCAGTTAAAGTACATCTCAATATCACTTTCTCAATTTGCTCTCTATACCTTCCACAAGACCGCACAATAGATATTCATCACCTACTTGATATTTATAACCAGCTACCACATCCCGTTCTTTTTGTAGGGGATCTTAATGGTCACAACCCCTTATGGGGGTCACGTGACATAAATACTAGAGGGAAAATAATCGAACAATTTTTAACCAACTCCAATCTCCTCTTACTAAATACAGGAGAACCTACCTTTTTAAGTTCCAGCTACGGAACCTATTCAGCCCTAGACCTCTCTTTCTGTAACCCTACACTATTTAATTTCATAGACTGGACAGTTCTACCTGACCTTTACAGTAGCGATCATTTCCCCATTGTTATTAAATTTCTAAATTTTAAAAAGACACGCTTAAAACAGAGATGGGTACTAGATAAAGCTAATTGGTCTCTTTTTTCCTCCTTAGTCCAACCTCCCCGTTCACCGCCTTCCCATATAAGTATTGACTTAGCATGTGAAGAAATTACGACCTCTATTATAAAAGCAGCTAACGTGTCGATACCAAGGACATCAGGTATGCCAAAAAGACCTCTAGTCCCTTGGTTTAATAATACTTGTAAAAATGCAATAAAAGATCGACGCAAAGCATACAAAAAATTCCAAAAATCCATGACTCAAAAAAACTTAATAGAATATAAAAAGCAGAGGGCAATATGCAGAAAAATTCTCAACAACTGTAAAAATGAATCATGGAAAAAATTTGTAAACTCAATAAATTCGAATACAAATATGACTGAAATATGGAGCAAAGTTTGTAAAATCACCAAAAATCCCATTTCCAACCGCTATACCATTTCAGCGAATGGACAGTTGACTGACGACCCAAAACTTGTTTCCAATATATTTGCTCAATTCTTTTCGGAAATATACAATGTAAGCCAAAACTCTGCCAACATCGAACAAACTGAGCGTCACGATTCTGATAATAACGAATCCCAAACATATAACATGCCTTTCTCAATGTGGGAATTAAAATACATCTTAAACTCCATCAAAGGAACTACTCCTGGTCCGGACAACATACACTACGAGATGATAAAAAACCTACCAAGCGAAACCCTAGAGTGGCTGCTCGCATTTTACAATCACATCTGGTCCACTGGTCAATTCCCAAATTCCTGGCGTGACTCAGTGGTAATTCCGATTCTGAAAAATGGAAAAGACAAACGGGAACTAACCAATTATCGCCCTATATTCCTCACAAGCTGTGTAAGTAAGATCATGGAACGTATGGTAAATAAAAGATTGATGTGGATTACAGAAAAGAACTATTTAATTCAACCCTTTCAATCCGGTTTTCGCAAGGGCAGAGGGACAATAGACCATTTAGTGGCTCTAGAAGCTGAAATCCAGTACGCCTTTATAAATTCACAACATACTATCGCCGTTTTCTTTGATATGTACAAAGCATTCGACAATTTAAGCCATCATGTGATCCTCAAAAAACTGTCATCCGTCGGAATCAAAGGTAATATGCTTATCTACATTAGACAATTTCTAATAAATCGAAGCTTTAGGGTTCAAATAGGTTGTGAACTGTCAGAAAGTCACAAACAACTCAAAGGAGTCCCACAGGGTTGTGTCTTAAGCCCTACCTTATTTTGCCTGGCGATAAATGATCTAGGGATCACTTTACCAAGAGGTGTTAAGCCGCTACTATTCGCGGATGACTTAGCCATAGTTTGTAGATCCGAGAACACTGACATAATAAAAAACAAAATTACAAGAAGCTATAGGACGAATAACTAAATGGGGACTCTCCACTGGTCTCAATTTTTCAACTGAAAAAAACCAAATCCATCCACTTTAACCGAAAGAGAAATACTCCCCACTCTCCTGAACTTTATCTCGATAATTTTCTGATTCCGTACACAAATAGTCATAAATTTCTGGGTTTAATTTTCGATGAAAAATTAAATTGGGAATCACATATCTCCACATTAAAAATAAATGCTACAAAAAAAACTAAATATACTAAGATTTCTTAGTAGAACTTCTTGGGTGCAGACAGACATACGATGTTAAAATTATATAACTGCTTGATATGCTCCAAGCTCGATTATGGCTCTTTCATTTATGGATCCGCTCGATATCCAATACTCACTAAGCTAGACTCAATCCACAACACTGGAATCCGGATTGCAATCGGCGCTTTCAGAACTAGCCCGATCCTCAGCATATGTTCTGAGGCTGCTTCTCCCCCACTTTCATTCAGAAGACAAAAACTAGCAATAAATTATATCTCAAAACTATACTCACAGACCCAACACCCAACGTACAAATACATATTTAAACCAAAATTTCATGGAGCCTTTCAGAACAATACCAAGTCAACTCTTCCATTAGTTGAAAGAATCTATCCAGCAACAATAGCTCTAAAAGAAATAACTTTATATACAGAAGAAAACGAAAACCCTCCCTGGACGCACAAACCTCCAAAAACAATGCTTAACCTTACTAAGTTATCCAAAAACAATACCCCTCCGATCGACTTCCAAACCAGACTCTCCTGTATGCTCCAAAACTTTCAAAATCCTTTTGTGATCTACACTGACGGATCCAGATCGGATAATGCAACAGCTTGTTCTTTCGTCACCCTTAATTCAACGTACAAATTTAAATTGCACAAACTATGTAATATATATACAGCCGAACTACATGCAATATCCTCAGCTCTCCACTTCTCTATGTCAATTAATCAAAAAACAATAATAATCATAACTGATTCATTGAGCTCACTAAAAGGTCTAAACAACATGTACTCAATTCATCCTACTATACAGAAAATTCATAGATACCTAAATATATTACATAACTTAGACAAAACAGTTTACTTTATTTGGGTACCGAGTCACGTGGGAATTGTGGGCAACGAGCTCGCTGATATAGCTGCTAAAGAAGCCCTTGCACTCCCAGGCAGAGGAACAGCCATCTTGACTCCACAAGATATTAGCTCTCCTTTAAAAATTGAAGTTCATGATCGGTGGCAGTCCATGTGGAACGAGAGCCCACCTAGTAAACTGAAAAACATCAAAAAATCAGTCAAACCATGGACCACATCCGTTCGATCAAACCGTAGAGAGGAAGTAGTCTTGTGCATGCTAAGGATTGGTCACACTAACCTTACACACTCGCATCTAATAAACAAGCAACCACCGCCAAAATGCCAATACTGCGGTGAGATAATCACGGTTAGTCATATATTCCAAGAATGTCCATACTATTTAATGCAACTAAAAAATCTAGGACTTACACCCGGCATTATTCAAATTCTTGGTGATAATGAAAAAAATGTAAAAGCTCTATTCACCTTTTTAAAAGCACAAAATTTACTAAGTAAAATATAGACCCACCAAAAAAAAAAAAAAAAAAAAAAAAAAAAAAAAAAAAAAAAAAAAAAAAAAAAAAAAAAAAAAAAAAAAAAAAAAAAAATAACAAACAAACAAACTTACTACGTATTATGATTTTAATTGAGGACAATTGGTAGAAGTTTTAAAAGCGAAATCAAAATATAAAAAGGGACAATATGGTTCTCCCGAGATGGTTGATCGGGATAACTGGAGGTGTCTCTTAAAAATTGGACGTCTGGCAGTCTTTTTATGGTATTAGTGTTAAAAGGTGTTTTCATAAATTTGTCCAAACCTCATTTCGCCAGCCTCGATCTATAAGGCAGCTGCATTGTTTCATGTGAGTAATACATTGATTGCCAATCTATTTACCAACATTTTCTTCTCATTTTTTTCACGTCTCCAACTCATTTCTTTAATTTTATATCATTTATTAGACAAAAAAAGCCAACTTGAAGAGGCTACTTGGAACAAAGTTGTTGATACCCTGTAGAAAAAGGTTTTACTTTAAGCATTGTGTTCCCTCCCGTCTGTTTTGTTATTTGGTGAATATGAACAATTAGTTTCATTCATGTTAATAATAAAAACTATTTTAGATTTATGACTTTATTATATAATTAAAATTGAGTTCGATTTGATCATGAACAAAAAGGAATATAGTTTATCAGGCATTAGTGAAGTAAACAAATCAATACCATTAAAATAAAATTAACATAAATAATTAAATTTTGATTAAAAATTGTGTTACATAGGAACTTTTGTTCCTTTGCTTCTAGTAATTTTGTCTTTATATTTATGTTTTCCTTGTGTGTTTTGTTTGGTAAGGACCAATGTTCCTTGAAAATTAAATCATAGTCATGTTAATAGATAGATGTTTGTAAGTTGTTAAGTTGAAAGCTATATTTTTATAAAAGCTATCAACATTGCTAAAAATATTTGTGTTTTTATTATTTAGAAGTGAACCCAATCGGCGGATTTACCGAAGCATTTTGCTTAAAGCTAAATTTTTCAAGGCTTTTCGACTCAAATCAAAAAACTCTAAAAACACTTGTAACAAACTTAAATTTGATAATCAAAAGGATTAAATTGAAGAAGGGAAAAATGATCCCTTCCCTCGCATTCAAGATAGCGGAATCGCTAAAACGGGAATTTGAAGCTGAGCTGTGTAGCTATCATTTGGTTCAAGAAAATTTAAAATATTAACAAAAATACACGTTGCAGTACAAAATGTGCAAAACTATTTTCAAAGTTCAAAGTAGCCCCGCGTTACTGTAATTTAAAGAGCGGGTGATAAGTGATCGAGGAAAAATGAGTAATGGCTTTTATTGGAAAATTATAATCCAGACACCAACATATAATTGCTGTAAGTGAATCAGTGTAACCTCAAACCCTGAAAAAAATTGTGTTTTCCTAAAGCTAGTTTGATTTCACAGGCCTAGTTTGATATTATTTGCTTAATCCATCATCAATCGTTCTTCAATGCTATAGGGTTCTCTTGCTCTCACCGTTAGTCACCCTCAATATTTGAAGAGACCCAAAATCCTACTTTTTCCGATCATCAGCAACCGATCACATCTTAATGTTTTAAATCACTTATTCTAAGAAAACATAACAGAAACGAAGATACTAATATATTACATAATTTAAAACAGTCTGTAACTTTCTTCTGCATATATTTAGGGGGTGCGACGATCTATCACACGCTGAATTGAGCGCAAATCTGGAAAGAAAAAAGCTTTTAGTAGCTGGCAGCCATGGCTAATTAAAAAAACAGTTAAAACAATAAATGTATGTCTTGTCCTCGAAAAGAAACTGTACTGAGGATAAGGGAGGATAGGGGTGGTTGAGATAGATTGGTTTGTACATAGTTCTAGGAAACTTCGACTTATATAGCTTCCCGCTCAGGAAATTCGATTCTCGGGAGTTGTGTAGACAAAAATTTTACTTCGAGTTAACGGCTGTTGGGTCTTGAAAACAAAAACAATTCATTATATAAATGTTATCGGGAAATGTAGTTCTTTGACATACCGAGTTTTTCGTATTATCGAGTTTTGACTGTGGGTACACAAACGGATAAAATTGTATAAGGTAAGAAGGGTATAGAAAGAAGTAAAAAGGAAAATATGATAATTTCGATACATTTATAATTTTTTTTTTTTTTTTTTTGTCGTGAATACGTCTTTAAATTTGCTACTATATGGGGGGGGGGGATCCAAAAAACCTAGTGATAACAAAGTCGGGAGATACAGTTTGGCGTTGTAGTTTCGAATCTATCCTCTACATCCAAAATTAAATTGTACTACTGGATAGTTAAAGAATCAAATAATTCATTACCATAAGCAAGAACAGTAACACTTCGCTTGCGGTGGATGAGAATGCCCCGTAATTTTGAAGTTATTTTGTTGCGTTTAGAGATTAGAAATTAGTATAACTTTTGACTCGGAGAAGCCACGATGTTGAGTTTTAATCGTCAGCTGTCGTCAAAATCTATAGATTGTATATAAAACATTAGTTTAATGTAGTGACTGTGAATATAATAAAGTGTTAGAATAAAAAATATTACCAAAAATATATAAAGTCGGTCTATATGCGTCAAAAAGCCAAAACCAAATACAGAGATCGTATACGGTTGGAAAGAGCTTCTCAAGAGCAACCGAATGGTGATAATAAAACACCATAAGACCGAGTCAACAGTGCCGAGATCGTACATTTTGAGCTATTTTGTTGCGTATCGAGATTTGCAATAAGTATAACTTTTGACTCGGAGAAGCCACGATGTTCATTTAAGCTTTAATCATCAGCTGTCGTCAAAATCTACCGATTGTATATAAAACATTAGTTTAAAGTAGTAACAGTAAATATAATAAGGGTTTAGAATAAAAAAATATTATCAAAAAGTTTGTGATCTTGATGATCAGCAATTATACTTATTACCGTAATTAATGCACAAAGCTTGGTCGCGCACTCAGAAGACATCTCTACTGGTACAAACATCAACCATTATTATTTGTCAATCAGTAAAACGTGAATAGAAAATTCCATGCCAGTGCATATCCCTAGCTTTGATCTGAGATCATATTGTAATACCGCTAAGAACAGACAAATTGCAACATCATCGGTAGCGGTATCATCATCGTCAAGTCGCATAGCCGGTGGACTCACCATATAACGCAAAATCAATAGCTTTACTGATTGTAATGAAAGACGCAAACACTTGGTGATATCTGTCTAGTAAACAAAACGGCCAATGGCATCTTCAAATTCGTACTCAGATGGGTGTATATTCACCCGGGCACAGTGTTAGCAGATATTAAACTATCTTTGTTACGATCATTGTCTAAATATTCCAAAAACGTCGTTAAAATTACAACTGATTACGAGCCTGATATTAATACACTATGATAGTTGGAGACTTTAATGTTGATGTCTCACAAAAACGCTCATTGCCCGACTTCATGCTCAGCGAGTTCAATTTGTCTTATATTGAAACTTCTCCAACAACGTTAGGTAATCCCTGTATTGATTTAACGTTTACCAGAAATCTTGTTGTATGTATCTTGTTTGCCATTTGTGTCGTACTTTTCGTATCACAGACCTATTATTAATAAAGTTATATTTATGACACAATAATTATTAGTTTCCTTGCATCATTAGTTATTGGATTACGTAATAAATATTGGTTCCTATTACGTTGTTATCTGATTATACTATCTTGTAGTAAATACTATTTCCCTATATTTTTTCCATATTCCATATCTTGTATTATTATTATTCCTTCGTGATAACAAAAGCAATGCTCTTGGGCAGCATTCTATAAAGCATTTTCCTCAAAATTTAAACCGGGGTATCGGTATTGATTCTGGATGTTAAGAATAAATGAAGAATGAAACCCCCAATCCAGTCGGAAAAATTAAAACATATAATCGATGTTTCTGTCATAATTTCCTCTACCCCTTCAAACAGATCCCTTAAATAAATTCCAAAACCAACTACCCCTCATGCAAAGTATGAATCAGTATAATTATCAACCAAGGTACTTTAAACCACTATAGAAACCATTTGCTAAAATTTCTATTTATTTGTACTATTAGTGAATGCAGTAATAAGTCCCCCACGTAGAATGATAACAACGCCCTGGGACACCATAAAATTAGGATGGGATTCCCTCGGCCGTCCTTGGCAGTGCGGTGGGGAGGTAGGCTATAAAGCTCCTATCGCTGAAGATGGCAACACTCAAGGACAAGATGGAGTTGGTGGTAAGAGCGAGTTTGATCTGTTTGCTGGCGGTCTTCGTAAGTGGAGCAGGTGAGCGTAGCGATAATATTCGGCTGTTTCGTATGTAATGTCCTTTTTCACAGGAAAGTTTTTTAGTAAAACAACTTGGTGAAATCAAAACATTTTTATTAAAAAACATATTCCCTCATTTTATATACATTTTTCCCAATGTGTTATCAACTTTTAAATGCCGGAACTAAAAAAGTCAGGGTTTTGTGAAGGAATAATTGAAGAGTGGAAATTCATAAAGGTCCAAGTGCCAAAAATTTATTAGCAGAAAATTGCTGCTTTATACTGAAATATTGTTCTACAAATCAAGGCACCGTGTCCTCCTGTCGGTCCATGTACAGTGAAACTCCAATCATCCGGATTCCAATTATCCATATTTGGGATTCTCCGGATTGATTGAATTGATTGAAAAAAAAAAAAATATACATATATAAATTTTTTTTTTTTAATTACATACAATTTGTTTTTAATAGTTTATTAACAGACATTGTAGACCGTGGTTCGGAGTTCACGAAAAATCGGATAGGTCCCGTCTGACAAATAAAAGACGTAAAACTAAATAGACCAAGCGGCAGCTACTGGAACTGCGCCTCAGATTAGGGTGCGGAGTCCACACACTTTATAACAGTTAAGCCGCTTTTACACCAAAGTTAACAACTAAGTTTTCCACAAGTTGCGGCAATTTGTTGCATTTTCTACTAAATACAGCAACTTTTTCTGTTTTCCACTTGTGGAGAGACAAGTTTTCCACTAAATTCTGGTTTCCCACGGAGTTTCGGTAAATATCAAAGAAAGTTGACAACTAAAAGTGGAAGATTTGTTACTACACACTTTACACACGCAAGCAACTTGTAGAAAACTAGTGGAGAACTGTTCCCGTTCTACGCACCCCGGACCTGACGTTTGGCTGATGGAGAAGTCATCTCCAGGCCCAAATCAGGAAAATACCTTGGTTTCACTCAATACAGATCTCTAACATACACAGACCACATAAACGATAAAGTAGACAAAGTAAAAAAAAATCATAGACAAGATGTTTCCTTGCTTACACAAAAAATCTAAATTAAGTCCTAAAAATAAACTTATATTGTATAAAACAGTTATTCGATCCCAGATTACATATTTCTCACCTATGTGGAGCTCAACTTGTGCAATCAACTACCGTAAACTCGAAAGGATTCAAAACTTGTGTAAGAGGATAATCAATTATTCCCCTCGGTATATAAAAATATCAACAGTGCTTCACGTCTACGATCACACAAAAACATACTTTGGAAAAACAACAATTTCAGAAAATTTGCTAACCTAAGAAATAGGTAATTACAATAAAAATTCTCTTAAAAGATATACGCACAAAAGAACGAAACATGTACTCCTCACTTAATCTAAAACTTTCGCGCCAATTCTTTGACAACAAGTTTTCCACTTGCTCTAAATTTGAGAAGAGCAACTTTTAGTAGGCAACTTTCAAGTTGTCAACTTTTAATTGCCAACTTTTAGTTGTCAACTTTCATGTAAACGCGGCTTTAAGTTCTGAGTAAACGTACTTTGGGAATTTCTAGAAGCATAAGACATTCATCCTACATGGGTTTTGCCCAGTCTTGTCCCTATTGCCGTAGCGTCTTCACAACGTGTAATAACTAACTCCGAAAAAGCTCCAACACTTTAAAAAGCAAAAAGTGACTTTTTTCATTCGAAACAATATAGCTCCTAAACGGTAGTTCCAAATTAAATTATCCTAAAAGTAAATTAAATTAATTAATTTAGACCAGTCAATGAGTGCTAAAATGAGAAAACGGTGGGCTCTAGAAAAATATGCTGCAAATCAAAATTAAATTAATTATATACATATTCGTCAAAATTCCAACGGTTTTAGAGATATAAGATATTTAAAAATCGATAATTTCAGAAATGAAGAAAATATTTACCTCACTTTTTTTTAGCATTTGCTTAAAATACCAGAAACGTATATATGAAATTAAAGTAACTTTAATGCTCTACTATTTTGATTCTGGCGTTTTTTATGAGAAATGATTGTGGAAGGTACTAGAAACAAAAGTTTGACAAAAAGTGAGGTGGCATTTGTTTTTTCCCGAAAATCACCGATTTTCAATAACGAATATCTTGTAAACGGTAAGAATTACGACAAATTTATATAATATCAATTTTATAGGAAATTTAATTAGATTTTATGTTTATTTGAAACATATTTTTCTAGAGTCGACTTTTTTCGAGGTAAAATCGAAAAAACAAATAAATTGATCTTCTCCCCTCCCACCACTAGCTCACCCCCCCCCTCCCCCAGGGGCGGGAACTTTGTTTACCTTCTAACTATTCCTAACGAAGTTATGAAGTTGAAAATTATTGCATATTCCATTGACTCTACAATGTGTTGTAGACTAATTTACCACTTCTTTCCTGTATTTAGTATCATTTTTAAATGAATATTAACAATAATTCTTAGCATTCACCAATTAGTATTTATAACGTTTTTTTCCCACCAGTTGAAGGTGGTATAGATGGTGGGTCAATATAATTAGAAATAGATAAATTATTTACCTATTAAATACCTTCTACAGGTATTTTCTCTCTTCGAATGGCTTTCATTCGTATAATTAACATTATAATTATACCCAAGAATCGACTATTCTAAGGGTCCTCTATTCTCGATACCGATACTTCTCATAAGAATCGATGAAGACGAGAATCGATACATTTCAAAGATAAACAAAAATAAAATATCTCCTGAATGAAGGATTTTACTTCCTCCTCAATATATTCTATCCTGTTATGATCGTTAGTTATAAAATTGTAGAATAAAGAAAAAAAGCTACCCTTTTAAACAGTACCGTTGGATTTCAGAGATTGATTTTGTATGCTATGATTTCAAGGACTCGCAACGGAAATTGAGATTAAATATTATTGCAAAGAGATGAAGAAGTACCTGCAGAACCAGAAGAGGGTCGACAAACGGCTTCTGAATCAAAACCGCAGCCATCAATTACAAGAGGCAGCAATTATGCAAATGATTAATAGCCCCTTACAAAGACATGCCATCTTGATCAGGCAACGTACACAAATTACAGCTCAATTTCAGGGATCCATTAATAATTTCTTGATTTCCATTCAAATTTAAAATGAGACATAATTTGATGCATTTGTCTCGCTTTTCTACATCTGTTTACTGTAACACTATTCATTGCATATTAGAATGATTGTAACAGTGATTGATTCACGTTATAGGTGAATATTGTTCAGTGGGGGAAGGGGTGGGAGGGCTGGATGGCAGCCCAGCAGAATATTTTTTCGTGGCGTACCCGCGGAATAAATCTTAAGCTCCCCACTCTGGTTAGAATAGGTTGGTAACCGTTAACTGTCCTAGTTGAAGTAGATAAGGGCGTTAAGCTCCTACAAACAAATTGTTTTAATTATGAGTGATTTAGGTATTGAACAACATATAATTTCAATTTGTTTATCTAAGAGGATATAAAATCCAATTTCTCTGTTTTATGTTTGTTTTTTTGTTGTGGCTTACCGTCCTGATGTTCTCCAAATAGGGCAGTGAGAACGGGTTATTATTTTACATTTTAGTTACTACCGCCTTGACCCGTGTTTGGAAACAGCAGCAGTGGTTTTTCTTATAAAAAAAAATCAATCAGGTTACCAACATATTCTTGCCAGAGTGAGGAGGTTAAGTTTTATTCCGTGGGTTCGCCAGTTTAACTTGCTCAGGTGGGGTTTGAACCCATGACAGTCTGTACCGGGAGCGGAGATCTTCACCCCAATGCGTTCGGCCATCGATCCCTCTGAAATTACCTGTTATTTACAGTTTTTTGGTAAGAGTTGGTAGTTTATATTTAGCTTTAAACAAAATGACATGGTAAAAACACACAGGGATGTTCTAGCCAGATGATGAGAAAGAAAAATGTTGAATTGTAGAAATAAAATAAATTATGAATGATGAGTGTAATGCTGAAAGAAGTTCTGATATATTAAAACAATATAAAATAGTCCTTTGACTTTATTGATATTTACTGACAAGGGATTATTTATTTATTATTATCATATTTTTTTTTTTATGTATATTGATGTAGCTGTCCAGTTCCGCATATTTCGAAAGTCTTATCTTCTCCTAGGTAGTTTATGGATTATTTTGGGGAACCAAAAATTATCAATTCGCGAGAAATGGCCTTCCCTGCGAAGCATTTCAATTTTAATGAATTGAAAGCCGTCAACGTCGTTAAAAAGCTCATAGAGTTCTAGATTCTTACTTGGGCGTCGTACAAAATAAGTACATGTAATTATTGGAGAAAAATACATAACAAATTGGTTTTAGAGCCCTTCTATACAATTGAAGCAATTTGCAGTGGAGTATCTAACCGCACAGGCAGATGTTGAAGAAATTTGTGCCATAAAAGAGTAAGTTTTCGAAATACGCACTTTTGTTTGTTTTGAGGAAAAACTTTTATTGAGTCACATCCCTTTTTTTCTCAAAATTTAGATGACAGATAAAATATAATAGAAAAGGTCATGATTAGATTATAAGTTAGCGATGGTGTCACACACTTTTTGCTAGATTGTTCTGCATTTAGGAGACAAAGGCAAAAGTATCTAAGCAAGTATCTCCTGCCCAAACCTACTCCTGAGTTGACCATAGAAAATCTTTTAACCGTTAAGACCATAAAGCATTTAAAAGCTATTTATTTATTTATAACACGTACATTTAATTCAGATGGTGAATAGTTATCTCGAAGTATTTTGTTTAATTTTTATTTCTCTAAAATTTTGTTTTTCTTTTTCAGCCGAAAATTTTCTTTTTTTTTTTTTTTTTTTTAAGTTGTACTTATTATGTGTAGTCTATTTATTTAATTTTATATTATGTGTGATATACGGACCTTTTGTTTGTTTCAATTTATGTATATATATATATATATATATATATATATATATATATTTTTTTAATTTTTTTTTTTTTTTTTAATTGTTCATTCTGGAGTCAGACCTCCTGTGATTGTAATTATTTCTACAAAATACAGTAATTCATTCATTCATTCATTAGATTATAAGTTAATAGTGATTCATTATTTATACTTGACGATATCTATGTATATTAATTTTTTTCAGAAAATTAAGTTTATGAAGAAGGCTTGAGGAAAGCATGTAAATACCTAAATTTAAATAAAATATATTAATTATGGAGATATCATTCCGGGATGTGGTTAGGAGCAGAAAAACACACGTTGGTCAGAAAAAAAACATTCCAACCAATGCGTGTATTTCTTCTTCTGACCACATCCAGGAATAACTTGGACATAATTCATATCTATGTTCAATAATATGCTTCCTGTACAAACGATTTATTGACATATTTATTGACGATTTATGTTAATAATAAACAACAACACGAAGTCTACGAAAGGGTAGATAGGGATCTCGTAAATTACTTTACCACATTTTTTCTTTACCATCCCATACTATATTATATAAATATATTTCTATAGTTAAGAATTTATTATTCATTCTCAAAATATAAATAAACAAAAGTTAATAATAGTATATCTACCAGTAAAATTATAATTCTCATTCCTGGCTCTTGCCTTTAATCCTTGCAAAATAACAAGCGTATAATTTATTGAACCATCCCATTCAAATAAAAATCCAATTCCAACAAATAATTGGTCCTGTGAATCCCGAGCAACATGAAAGCAAGAAGATAAACTCCAAGGTTATAAATAATAAGGATGGCTACATTTATTTTTCCTCTCAGTAGTTTCCGCACTAACCGATGAATAAATTATAGCATGAATATAAATGTATATTCAGCATAACTAAAAATAGGGATATACTCTGCAAATGAATACAGCAAAATTGTGTTATTCGTGTGAAACTTGTTATTTTAGACCACTTTTTTTTTATTTATTTCCTCCCGTTTCAACATTCATTGCTTGAGCAACTAATACCAACCTGCCCCAGCCGAATTCGAAACCGTAATCTTCTGTTTACCTAGATAGTAGGAAAAAGAACTTTTTAGCTGAATGTATAACAACTAAAGTTCTGAAACAGCCCCATACTGGACAGTGGGGACATACTTTATCAAGATACTTTCCAGTTGAAGTTGTTACCTACCAACGATACCTCACACCTTACACCCTTCCTCTTTCTGAGAATAAGTGAATTCAGGAAAAAAATTGTTTCCGATTTTATTAGATTCTATTTCGCTTATTTAGTTTTTAAGATAATTTCTTTTTTTATTTTTGAGGAATCTAGAGGTTTCTTTTTTAAGCTTTAGAAGTAGAAGAAATTTTCTCGCTCGGATTATTGAGAACTTCTAATTTAGCAGCTTTCCGTTTCACATACGCGTTGAAACATTCCTCATCGAACCAACGTTTATGTTGTTTGTTTTCAATACGGCCTAGGTAAGAATCCCCTACAGCTTTAATGCTATCCCTGATACCTAAACATAAATTGTTGATATCCTCACTATCTTTGTCTAAAGCTTCTAGAACCTCGAATCTATTTTTTACTTCTAAGGCGAAATTGCTTCTTTTTAACGAATCTTTTAATAACTCTAGATTTAATTTATCGGACGATATATTATTTTTATAATGATCGTATTCCAAAAAAAGTAATCAGTTTTCAACCGTCAGGTAAACGACCGAGGGGAAGACCGAGTCGAAGATGGGAGGATTGCGTCAGAGCCGACCTGGGGGATTGGGTTTTGGAGGAGTGGGCTGGAGGGAAGCGTGCGGCAGACGGTTGGTGGTGTCGGCATCGAACCTTCCGGTTCGCTAAGCCTTTATTTATTATTATTATTAGTTCTTATATTTTTGGGTTCATGAATCCAAATTTCAATTTTACCGCCTCGAAAAGCTTTCTCAAAAAAATGCAAAAGATTGAATCTAAAGTATGCTGATTTTCCACTTTTTTTTTTTTTTCTTTCATGTGAAAAAAATTATAGATAAAAATAATTAAAATATTATGTGCACATTTTTTATATAGCTTTTTTTCTATCAAATCAACTGTTTAGACTCTAGTGAGCATTGAAGTTGAAGATGTGTGGAATAAGATGTAGTAGCTTAGTGAACAACTGTCAAAAAAAAAACCTGGTGCAAAAATTTACTGCGTTAAATTTCCTAAAAGTTTTTTCTCATGCGTTTTTTTTCCAAAATAAAGGGACGATTATTCAAATGCTACACACTTCAACATTAAGATCCGTTTAGAAATAAAGTTCACCTGTTTTTTCCTGAAAACGGCCTTCTGGAAATTGATTTTAGTTGCTACCATCTTGACCCGTGTTTGAAAACTGCAGCAGTGGTTTTTCTTATACAAAAATTGATGATCTTTCAGATAAGCTTTTTTTGGGATCCTATCTTGACAGGTTTAGTGTCGTCGGCTTCTAGACTGAAACTACCTGGTTACTGGACTATTGCCGAACATAGTTACCACCATCGGATGCTTTATTTTCAGCAAGTTCAAAGGCGCAGTTCGGATTGGATTGGGCTCCAGGAAACTGAAGGCTATTTCTAGGTACCCCATTATCAGAACGTGAGGAGGGTTCATTCTGGAGTTATCGACCTTGTACCTCAACCGATCAGACCACAATTATTGTGATTCGAAGCAATGGTTGTTTATTTTTTATCGTTGGATAGACGACCGGTTGGAATGTGTCATTGTGAAGACTTATACAAAATTATATTTAAATTTTCCTTTTTCGCTGTATGTAATAAAATAATCTAACAATTAGTCCTCTAACAGCTGATTTCATAATCGCTTATCATATCATGGTTGTCTTTTTTTTTTTCTTTTTCCCTTGACCTTAAGATATTTTTCTCCCGGAACTAAGCGTAAACACAACCTGCATCCTAAATACGGTCCTGCCTTAGTTATCCAGGCAGAATCTGCCTCATCCTTAATTATAAATAATTGCCTACTTTTATCTTCTTTCCATGCCGCTTCTGTTCTTCACAGAAAAAGTATCTCTTTAATCCTGAATAACCACTTACATTAGAATTACATCATCAAAACATATTATTTTTTTTTATTTAACAGAGCAATTGACTCAACCTAGTTAATTTTTAAAAATAAAACTGTGTCTCAATGCGTAACTTTTCCATAAAAATAATACAACACAGACTTAAAATGTGAAATGTAAGCAGATTTTATGGATAAAAAATGCCTGCAATTTTTTTTTTTTTTTTTTTTTTTTTTTTTTTTAATTATTTGTTTGAGTTTGAACACATCGCATCAATCACAACGAAAACCTCACAATATTTAAGTTATAACGAAATGAGTTTTTTCTGTTTCTTTTGTTACTATATTAATATTCGTAAGTTTTCAAATTTATAATTTCTCGACTATATTGGATCAAAATATAGGAGAAGAAAGAGACGATGGCCGATAGCTAATTCACTCGATACATCGATAAAACCGACATTGGGTGAATGCTCGATCCTTCGTGCATGGTTTGAGTGTGTTGCGGGTCTACAGCCCGTCTTCCATAGTTTTATACAAATAAAATGTACTATGACTCCTATGTTAAAATGTTTGTTAATGTTTTTCAATATCTTTTTGCAATGTTTCAAATTTTGAGAACTATAGAAATTTTTGTTTTTCTATTATTTTATTGATCATTCCAAAACTAAATTAATAAATTCATTTACTAATTAATGAACTTATTAATTTAATGAACTTTAATAAACTGTTCATTCCAAAACTAAATTAATAAATTCATTCATCGTAAAACTACGACTTTCACTTCTTTGCTTTTCCCCACATCTAGGATACCCATCTGGACCAACTTTTTAATTGGAATTCTCATACAATATTGAAAATATTAGAACTGCTCGTTTCGGAATATTTCAACCTCTGCTAAACAAACGTTTCTCATAATCACCAAGTAATTACAAAACTCTTCACTAGACAATAATTAAACATAGGGAGTTAAACACTGGGGATCCTCTAAGTGATCCAGTCCCTCTTCTATATAATCCTTACAATTTTGAAGCCTTTGTAAAATAAAATACTTTTTTTTTGTACAAAAGGCAAAAAAACACCAATGTAGTTAAATTAAAAATAGGTAAATTCATGATTAACACCTATATTGGGATTGTGTTTTCTATTGGATCCTGTAAACTAAGTTACTGTTTCCAATGTTAGTGTATAATTTTTCAAATGAAATCATCAGATCTCCTTTAGAGGATGGACGAGAAGTGAGTTAAAAAAATACGAAACCGACTGGAAAATATGCTGTTTCTAACTGTGTACAAATCAAAGATCTCTTAACCAAATTGATTGACATGTATAGTTAAAATAGAGCACAATGAAAACTGATAATATTCACTGATCTCCTTAATATTATAAATATTTGATAAGTTATATTAAAATATTATGTGATAACAGAAATGTTGAACAGAAAAATTACCTTTTAGAAATTATTTAGCATATCAAATACATGTAAAAATCAGTTTTCCACTATTTTAATAACTTTAAATTAATTATTTTACTTCATGGATTCCAGAAGAACCGGCAGATCCCCCAGAAGAACCACTAACCATCTCTAAACTTGAAGACGCTAACCATCATGGACCACTAATGAAGGCTTTACTTGCTCCTGGACAGGTAATAACTTCATAATGTGTATAATAATTAATAATACCATTTATTGTAAAAAAAAAAAAAAAATTAATTCATTAATCAGCATAGGATACATCAGCTTTCTAGGCTGCTGAAGAAGTTAGTCTTTAGGACCGACCCTACACAATCCCTTCTGGGCCTATTCTTTGGTATTCTAGAATCCTTTCTACATCATAATTAGAATCATTAGATGGAATTTCTTTTGGAATTGTATTATAATTGAATTTATTATTTATTATCTAGTACATGCTACAATTTTTTTTTTTTAAACTAGCTTTATTTAATAAATATTACAGCATACCTCGCTCAAAGCTTTTCTTTTTTTTTTATTATTTATTGATATTTACAACTGTACAGAATAATATACAAGTAAATGTGTTGACAATGAATACAATGGCATGTAAATAACTTGTGAAGAACTACTCATCAGTAGCACTTCAATAAAATCTACACTAAAAGGTCTCTAGGCCATCTTCTTTTCAGATGCCTCGTAGGATTATCAGGGATGGAGGAGGAAGCAAGTTGGGAGACTAGTGGATTGGAGTGGTTATGGAGCTTACTATGGAAGGATAGGTATCTGGTTTGGGCTAAATCAGAAACATATGGAACATTAAGATCTTTATGGATATGTTTATTGGTCACAAAGTAAGGAGCATTGAGGATTTTTCGAAGGATTTTGGATTATAAGGATTGGATACGAGATAAATTGGATGGTTTAGTAGAGCCCCAAAGCTCAACTCCGTACGTCCAAATAGGTCTAATCACATTCATGTAAATGAGTCTTTTCTAATTTATTGGGAGCTTTGAACGTTTGTCTAGTAAATGTTGAAGCAGTCTGTAACGAGCTGTTTCTTGTCGTTTTAGTCTTGTATGTGGATTCCAAGTTAGACTTTTGTCCAAGTGGAGTCCTTGGTAGCGTATCATTCCTTTACCAAATCATCAGCACCCTTCATCCTTCCTATATTTACAATACGCTTCAATTCAGATCTGCAATCAAGTCACTGAACACAAGATCCCGTCTTTCTGATCTATATACCCCATCCCATAGAACTACTACATTCCAGCGCTCTTTCCTATTCGCTCAACCATCCTATGGAATTCCATTCCTTCTCATATTAGACAAGCGAAATCTCTAAAAACATTTAAATTCCTCTATTTCCAGTACCTCCTCCTAATTCAAGGTGACGCTTACTAACAATATATTTTCTCAATTAAACGATATCTAAGTTTTTCTGAAACACACTCAGTGTTTCCAATTAAAATAATTTTTTCCCATTACGAATACAACATTTGGGTTCTTATATTGTATATAATTAGCATTGTATATAATTAGCATTGTATCAAAATAACCTATTTATTATTTCATTTGTAGAATATTTTCTTATTTTCCTGTTCATATATTACATTAGTATCCATGTTTACATTATCATTTTTATATTAATATTTCTTCTTTATTTTATTATTTTTTATTTTTATTTTTTCATCTTATTTATTCATCATGTCTCTGACCAGATGTAACTAATATCATTTCTTTCTGTACAATTTGTTATTCTTAAGGGACTTGGTCCCAGAATAAAATTATTTTTCTATTCTATTCTATTCAATTCTATTCTATATATATATTAAAAAGGTGGAATTATTTTCTGATAAGATTAAAGCCAGACTATTAAGGCCAATGTATTTTAAATCATCCTTAGATGTGTTTCCCAGTATAAATAAATTTACTTACTTCATTTTACAGAATAGCAGTTCTTTAAGTCCGGGAGGTCCAGAACTTCAACGAGACAAAAGGCATAAGAAGTGGTATGGACAAAGAGGAACCTTTTGGAAGAAAAAGGGAGGAGGAGGAGGTTGTGGTTATGGTTGTGGTGGTGGAGGTGGCTACTATGTTCAACCTGTAAAAGTCATAGTAGTGCCAGTAAAAGGGTAAAGGAATTATTTTATTTCATCTTGAATCCTCTACAATAGCTTTTCGAGTTAATTTTATTGAAAACCAAGAGAAAAACATTAAAAATATTTTAAAAAATGTATACGACTTCTCATCATTTTTGTTTATTTAGAAAAAAATGAATCTTGTTTTCTCCAAATTATAATTGGTGAAACATTTCTAACAAGTATTTCATGGCAAAAGGACTTTTACAAATGAAGTATTCAAATTAAGTTATTTCAGATTTATAACCCTTGACTATGACATAGTTTAGAGTGAAAGGGGTGGAATCCCTAGTATAAATGTAAATCCAATGTTTCAGATTAATTTGATAATTTGAATGACGATATACTGAAAATGGTGGTGTTTTGTAAGATTTTTTTTCATAATAAATAACCTTCTGGGGAAAATGTTACATAAACATTAAATTTATTATAGCCATTGAGTTCTCCATTATATTGGATCACCAATAGGGAAAGTTACACACAGCTTATGAGTCGTGTGCCAGAAAAATAGAAGATCATAAGAACATTTTTATATTTCTGGAATGATTAATTGATAGCATGTCCCTTTGGTGCCAATTGGCCCAGTGCCCTATCCACTGACATACATTCAAACACTACAGACGGTAATGATCTTTGGCCGTGAGAAATAGTATTCCTACAGACATTAATTGCTTTCGTGAGCACAGACAGCTTGGAGGGGGTAACCCGCCTCATGTACTGTGAACCATTGTGGTCATGGTACAGTGGCAGGCAACCTATAGTGGTTAAGTAAGATACAAAGGAGTTATTACTCCTATACCCAGTTAGTGTGAGTTGTCTTCAGTAGGCTGATGGGCCTCACTTACCTGAGGGGTGGTACATTCCTTAGAGGATGGTCACCCATCCAAGTGCTTACCACGCCCAACTATGCTTAGATTTAAGATTACCTATTGCGCATGTCTAAGGCTGTCTAGTCATCCTGAACACATATAAATATATATGTCAACTCAATGAAAAATAGACAATCATTTATTAAAAATAATTTAATAATTCTAGAAAAAAAATCAACCATTCTGTTCAAATTTTAAATTAATACAATTATTTCGAAGCATATGCCTTAAAAATCATAGATATAACCGATTTACATAATATATTCTTCAGATATTGATGTTTTTACTTGATCAACCAGCAGGTATAAAGGAACTTGGAAATAATACGAGTTTCAAAAGCTTAATGTATGTATTATTCATTTACCTATTATGTAGACATTTGTAGAACTAATGTAGTAAAAAAAAATGAATGTAGATAAAAATACTAACAAACTGAGATGTAAAAACTAAAACTAATTCTCAGTTAATTCAATTTACATTTTTTTTAAATAGTAGTAAAGTAGTGTTGTGTTTAGTAACTGTTTGTAGTATATTTATATTTACATTACTAAAACAACTAATTTATGAAAATATATTTATTATATAACAAGGCATGAGTAAATTGTGTAAATATGTAGATTTTTTTTAGCTAAACATAATAATATTAAAGCAACTGTAGAAAAACTAACTTTATGAAGTTGAACTTTTTAGTAACTAATATTGCAAAATAACAATTAATGAAGAATGACTAATTGAAGGGTAATCTGATAAATGTATGTTTTAACTGTTAAGTTAAAATAGACAGCTAACTTATTCTCAATTCATTCTTCCTTCCACAAGAGAGGAGGGAGTCGGATGTATTTTTCTTATCAGCTTCCAGTTCTATCTATCTTTCTCATTCCATTCATAGACATTAGTGTATAACCTTATACTATGATCTTATGTAAAAATGAAAATCATGCATCAAAGGTTTCAAGCTAGAAAAACCTACAGGTAGAGATGAGATAGGTCCAAACTTGATGAATCGGAGAAGAACGTATTAAGACCCTGTAGAAACTATTACAATATAATCGACATGAAAAAATAATCCTCAAGTAATGGCAATATAATGTGAATGTGTTCATCATTAAACACTGTAGTCACAATAACAATTACTGCCAAATCTGCCTGTCTCATGAAGTATATAAAATATGTACTAGAATCTTAGAGCAGAGGCTAAGCAGACTGAAACAGAAGAAGAGCAAGTAGTTTTTAGATATCAATGGCAGATACAAGATCATATCTTCTTGTTGCAGAGAGTGTTGCATTGCTAGTTTTTCTACAATTCATTGCCATGCCATTAAACTCCAATTCCAGACCTTTACTAGATGCATTTTATATAAATTTCAATGAATAGATTATAAAATATAATAAAACACTCCCAATAACCAAGGTAAAAAGGCATGATACAAACTTAAAAAACTTATTCAACCTTCTTAGACCTTAAAGCAGGTCTTGATCCTTTACCAATCTACTGGAATGAAACAGAGTCACAGCCATTTTTCTTTAAGAAGGTAACTAAGTATGGTAATACCTTAGCTCTGATGTTTTTTTAAAAAAGAAAAGTATTCTATATTCTGGGACACTACGTCCCCTAAGAAAAACATGAATGTGACAATATAACCTTCTTTTTTTTTTATAACAATTTATTGAAATTTAAAACTGTACAAAATTTATACATCAAATAAATGTGATATTAACTATTACAATAGCGTGACAAAACTTGAAAAGAACTACTCATCAGTAGCAGTTTAATAAAAATTCTACACTAGAAGGTCTCTGGGCCATCTTATTTTCAGACGCCTCGGAGGATTATCAGGAATGGTGTGGGAAGCAAGTTGGGAGACTAGTGGATTGGAGTGGTTATGGAGCTTACTATGGAAGGATAGGTATCTGGTTTGGGCTAAATCAGAAACATATGGAACATAAAGATCTTTATGGATAAGTTTATTGGTCACAAAGTAAGGAACATTGAGGATTTTGGATTGTACGGATTGAATTCGAGAAGAATTGGATGGTTTTGTAGAGCCCCAAAGCTCAACTCCATACATCCAAATAGGTCTAATCACAGTCATGTAAATGAGTCTTTTGTAATTAATTGGGAGCTTTGAACGTTTTTCTAGTAAATGTTGAAGTAGTCTGTAACAGGCTGTTTCTTGTCGTTTTAGTCTTGTATGTGGATTCCAGGTAAGACGTTTGTCCAAGTGGAGTCCTAGGTAGCGGATCTGTTCAACAGGGATTATTGGAATATCATTAAAGGATACTGTAGGACAGGAAGTCGTGTGTTTACGACGAAGGGTAAAGGTTATTTGGTGAGATTTTTTAGATTTATTTTGATTCTCCATTTTTGACACCATTCTTGAAGGGTTAGGATATGAGATTGGAGTGTATGGGAGGTAATCAAGGGATCATTGTTTACTGATAACATACATGTGTCATCAATGAAAGTGGTGAGAACAGTGGTAGGATGAGTTGGAATATAACCTTAATTGGAGAATCCACAAAAAAAAGTGATGGGATGAAGAGAAGACTAGCACAAGAAGAGTATGGAAATAATAGAGTAAAGTGATTCAAGTGGAAAAGGTAATGTTCAGATTTTGTGTAAAGGTGAATTATTGGAATGCATGGATACCTACCAATATTTGGGCACACTGGTTAGTGGGAATGGTGAGCTGGATCGAGAAATTGAAAATCCATTCATGAAAACATGTGGTATTTCATATTAATATACGATTGTTGACAACAAAGCCATAATATTGGAAGAGCAAAGTAAACAAAATGAAGTTAAGGAAGTCAATCTGACCAATCCAATCATTATTGACCATTAAACAGAAATTAATCTTTTCTCAATATATATATATTAGATCATATTTATATTGAATAATCAGTAATGATTATAAATGAGATGAAATGATACAGAAGTAATGATTACATTTCATGATTCTGTTATGGCGAAATATATTTTTCAGGGGTGGATGCGGTCATGGAGGATGTGGAGGTAGACCAACCTACAATCATTACCCACGCCAAGGAGGATATTGCAACACCTGTGGAAATGGTGGTGGTGGTGGTGGTGGTTCCTGGTCCTACTCTTCCAGCAGTGCAGGATCTTGGTAATATTAACATATTATAATTTGAAACAATGTATCCTAATAAAATAATATAACATATTCGCATAATCAGTGATGGCTTTTAAGGCACTAGGCACTCACTATGATCAGTAAGGCAGAGGATATTGTTATAGTAAAAATAGAGCGTCATTGAAACAACTCCTTTTATAAAAGTTAGTTAAGAATTATTAATCAAGTACCAAGCATTCTAGAGTTGTTTTATTGGAGTGTGATGTACTATTATCAAATACAGGCCAAATTCAAAGGGGTACAATAGAAGAGAAAACAATAAATAAATTAAAATAATGTAATAATATGCCTTAAAAAATACTAAATCATTAATCAAATCAAAGTGTAAAATTAACATCCCAACGTCTATCAAAATCAAATTACTTTTATTTTTATGTTTTCTGCACAGCTTTATTGTTAATTGTTTGATTTTGTATATATATATATATATATATATATATTAACAATAAAGCTTTCTAATAATTGAAAGATAAATTCTTAATTAAGATTTCTTAATTATTGATGGCATTATTGTTTAAAATTCAATTTAATATTTTTTTAACAACAGGTTGGTGATATTAATTTTACTTTCAAAACTACCTTAAGCAGAGAAAGTGTGGATATTTTGTAACCATTTGTTTTCTTTTATAGGTTTATATTGTAGAATAACAATAATCTGTATCAGTGGATGTACAATTAGGAATTGATTAATTATCTGCCACTTCTATTCTAAAGTTACAGATGGTACATAATAATGTACATAATAAAAAAATAAAATAAATTTTTAAAAAACACCTGTACCACTAACAACCCATGAAGGATCTTGGGTTCAGTACTTAGGTAAGGTTGTGCTGTTACTAGGCCAATGGTTGTGAAAGGAGGAGATTTGGCCAGAATTCAAACTCAACCGCTAGGTTTTCCCCCCAATTAAGGGTACCCACTTTTTAAGAAATTGGGTGAGCCCCAGGAGGGTCTCCCGACCTTGAATTCGAACCCACAGCTGAAATAACATAAAATAAATTTTCTCCCTTCAATCGAACTTGGGCCCAGGAGCATGGTAGTCAAGAGACTTACCCACTGAGCAACCGCGCCTCCAATGCACATAATAGATGGTACATAATTCAAGAATTCCTGAAAAAGACAGCAGTTGAGTTATATATAGAAAATTATTATAACTTGTTGTCAATAACTGTTATGATAGAGATTTCAATTATAACAATTTTTTTCAATGAACAGCAATATTGAGAGTATTAAAATGGGAACATTGTGAGTGAAAAATGAATTAAAATAGTAAATTTTTACAACCAAAACAGAATAATGTTTATCAAATTCTGAATAAACATTTAATAACAACTAAAATAAATAATAAATGATCTTATTACTGTAATTAAAATGAGACATGGTTTTTAATCTTAATTAAATACATTTCATCATTTCTGTAAATTACAACAACTTAATTCAATTTTAATTTTTTAGGAGTGGCAAGAAGAAGTGATGAGATTTGCGCTCACCAAACTGCAAGACACACAATGAGCAGTCAATGACAATTCGAAAAACATATTTGTGAGGATTCAAATATGACAAGACTCCAATTATAGTTTAATCTTTTTTTTTTTTTTTTTAACTAAAGAGTTACATTGTACCTCAAAACAAAAATGAATAAAGGATTTTTTTTTTTTTTTTTTTTTTTTTTTAAAGAAACTAAATGCCATTTTAACTAAGAAAAGCATTAAAAGTACCAATTTATAACCACTGATACACCCTAGCTATTAAAATAAAGAATATAGGTGCATTCACACTACACTGATGTGACGCGTTGACACGCCAGCTGAAGTGTTACGAAAAAATATTTATTTATTTATCCAACGCGCGTCTGTGGCAGTTTAGCCATCTGACGACGAGCCTCCCAATATCGATTTATTATGTCTTCTTCTAGGTAGATGAGAGCAGTGCAAACCCTCAGATGATCTCCGTCCATGCATCCGAGGTTACATAACGGGCAAAAGTCACTGTCAGCAAGACCAATGTGGTGCAAGTAGTTGTGTCCTGTGATTAGTCAAAATCGCGCAACGGCTTCTGCTCTCTCGATGTTTCTTGGGATCGGCCCTACCGTGGCAAGTTCCTCCCATTTTTTGCCAGGGCTTGATGTCATTTCACTTGTAACTGAATGTTACGAAAAAATATAAACAATTATTTTAAATAGAAGAGCTCAAACACTACTGTTGTGTGGTGTCATGACATGTCTCTATACGGTCCCTGAAGCGTCAGCTCCAAATAAAAATTCCCAGATCTCTTCAGTAGGCATCAGGCCGTCAGTAATGAATATTGAGGAGCAGCTCATCGAGCACGTGAAGCGAGATGCAGATCTGTTTTTAAAAAAAATTAAAAAACGTTCTTTATGTTTTAAAAGCTTAGGGATCAGATACTGAAACTCCCCGTAAATCAGTATGCAACTATTTATAATGTGCACCCATATTCTCCTTGAGTGGTGAGCGGCTATAAAAGCTGCTATCACAGCAATATATTCTTTCTCTTAATCTAAAGCGTCTAAAATTCTTATATCCATTCTGCAACGATGTGCACCTTGTGAGAACCAAATAAAAACTGGCATGAATTCGCCACGAGACGTCAGAACAATGTGCACACACTGGCTGACGCTGACGGGTTAACACGACAGCAGTCATAGTCGTCAGCGCGTGTCAACACGTCACGTCAGCGTAATGTGAATGCATCCTAAATATATATATATATATATATATATATATATATATATATATATATATATAGGTTAAGTGAATATAAGTTATTTAATGTGAAAAAAAAAAAAAATTCTTATATTATTAATGTGATATGCATTTTATATTCGAAAAATCTATTTAAATAAAACAAAACTTATTTAAGAAAAAAAAAAATATATATATATATATATATATATATATATATATATAATCCAATCATTATTGACCATTAAACAGAAATTAATCTTTTCTCAATATATATATATATATATATATATATATATATATATATATATATGTTAATGAAAATTGCCGGTGCGAATAACTCGCCTCGGCGCAGTAAAAATGGACTGTATAGAATTTAATCAAAGCGAGGTTCTGCAACTTTGGGGAGATGTTAGCGGGAAAATAATTCAACCAAAAAATACAGATAAGCGCACTCACCTGGTTGCGGTCGCCGTCTCGCTCTCGCGGGCCCCTGAAGTCCTCACAGACAGGCGAACGCTCCTTGTGGCCTGTAAAACTTGATTGAACTCTCCTCCTCTGCTATCACCACTCATTAAAGTCAAAAGGAAAATTTTACTGGTTGTAGCACGAAAGGAAAACACTTTTAACATATAAAAGATTCTCGGAAGGCTATGTGAGCCTTGAGCATGAAAACTAGGAAGACTATGAAGTCTTGGACAAAAGTAGGTGCATCCAGGGCAGAGTGCAGGAACAGAGTGACCGAGAATGGTCCTGAGGGGATTAAGATTGCGATTAGAACTCCCGCATATTAAACTTTGCGAGAGTTAATAAAGTCAACTGCCCTCTGGTTGGCAATAGGAAAACTAAGTAAAGGGCCGGTTAATGAGGGAAGTCGGTAGAGGGCGTCACTTGAACTAAATTACAATTTTCTCATTTCCCCTTAACACAAAAGCGCCGATCGGCGCGAACATATATATATATATATATATATATATATATATATATATATATATATATATATATATATATATATATATATATACCGTAACCTTAGGCTACTTTGAACCGGTTTTGCACATTTTACACTGCAGCGTGATCGTTTTTGCGGATATTTTAAATTTTCTTGGACCAACTGATTGCTAAACAACTCAGCTTCAAAATCACGAACGAGCGATTCCTGTATCTTCAATACAAGGGATGGTTGAGTCATTTTTCACTTGTTCAACGTAGTCCTTCAAATAGAGACCACTTTGAAAAAAGATTATTTTCGCCTCAAAAACGCTTCTCTTCTTCAATTCAACCCTTTTAATAATCCTATTAAAGTTATTTAAAAATGTTTTTAGAGTTTTTCTTTTTTTTTTTTTTTTTTTTTTTATTCGAAAAACATTTTAAAAAATCACCTTTCAGCAAAACGCTTCCGTAAATCCGCCATTTGCGTTCATTTCATTACCAGATTTGTTGTTAACAATGTTGATAGCTTTTATAAAATATAGCTATTAAATTAACAACTTACAAACTCTCTTTTAACATAAACATAATTTAGTTTTCAAGGAACATTGTTCCTTACCAAACAAAACACACAAGGAAAACTTAAATAGAATAACAAAATTACTAGAAGCAAAGGAACAAAAGTGCGTAGGTAACTAAAAGTTAGCACAAAAGAGTGTAAATTTTTAATGAAAATTTAATTATTTTAGTTAGTTTTATTTCATTGTTCTTGATTTGTTTACTTTACTAATGCCTGATAAACTATATTCCTTTTTGTTCATCGTCAAATCGAACTCAATTTTAATTATATAATAAAGGCATAAATCTAAAATAGTTTTAATTATAAATATGAATGAAACTTGAAATTATTCATATTCACTAAATAATAAAACAGAAGATAGCACAAGTTTAAAGTAAAACCGTCTTCTAAAAGGTGTCAACAACTTTGTTAAAAGTATGACTCTAAGTTGCCTTTTTTTGTCTAATAAAATATCGTAAATTAAACAAATGAGTTAGACATGAAACAAAAAATAAAATGTTGCTGAATAAATTGGCAATCAATGTATTACTCATATGAAACAATCCTGCAGCCACATACGCTAGGCCAAATGAGGTTTGGATTCCTTTATAAAAACATCAGTTAACACTAGTACTTTAAAAAGGCTTACATCGACCAAGGACAGCCGGCATGAGCTCTTATCGCGATCGTAGCACATTCTATGTTTGATCCTTAAATGTATAGAACAAACTGGAGGATGCTAGCTTGTAAATTGAGCCCGCCAGAGCGATTTTCATTCTAAAAGCTCATTTGTTCAAAGTAGCCCCCGTTTACGGTATATATATTTTGAATATCGATTTTTAAATTCTTTAACAGGTGACTCTCTTACTAAATTTTGATATTTTGCGATTGATTAAATTTGTTAGTAAAAAATTCTATCTGAATATTATTTTGATTATGAATCAATGATTAAATTTTTGTTTCGCAACTTATAATGGCTTTATGATTTCATAAGATATCCATTCCTAAGATAAACTTTTCAGTTACACCAGGAACTATCAAATGGGACATCGCCATGATCATGTATATATTATTTTCATTAATTTTTTTCAAACCTATTTGAACTCCAGAATACTTCAACTGCTCATAAAAAATTCATAAAACTATTAAATTTCCAACCACACCATTAAACAGGTAATAGAATTTTGTTTGTTTTTCTTTTAAAGCTACTTAGTACCAAGCTAATTTAGAATTACAATAAAAATAAATTAAAAAATCTTTGTGGGACCCTATTCCAAAAGAATAAAATTCACCTATAGAACAAAATTACCTCTGGCCAGAAGAAAGATTGAAATAAATCAAGTCAAAATATGAATACTATCATTAATGCGCTAATAATAAAATTAAATGAAAGTTTGCCACAGAAATTGGAGAAAAGATTAAATAAATTATTTTAAACATACTGTCAAAAAAAAAAAAAAAATTAGGCAAAATTTAGGACTCCAACCGCAGCATCGTCCGATTAGCCATAGCAGCATAAAGTGACGTTAAACGAAATAAACAAACAAATCCAATATGTTTAAGCAGATATGCACTAAATATTAAAAAATAGTTAAATCAAACTTTTCCTATACTCTACCTCTACTCCTACTTACCAAGCTTATGGTCTGCTTCCTTTTTTCTTCCAAAAATCTGGTTACTATATTTATAAGCCATAAAAAAACAAAGCAGGGAATGTTTTGCCTAAGTGGAGCCCCCCCCCCCCCCCCCCCATATAATCTTAAAGAAACCATGTGATTTTGCAAGATTATTTTGGTATGTTTCTTTAAAAGCAATAATGGTAAAATACCAATAATAGCATAATGCGAAGTGATTTTTCATAGCTGGTAACTAATCAACATACATAGATGTAAAACAGAGATGGATCTGTCTCACTACTATCTTGAGAACCCCTGATGTAGAAGAAATAGAAAAGAAGCACCTGATGCACTGTAGCGTGTAGGACCTAGAAGTCTACAAATAGGCAAAATGCTAATGATTTAAAGCAAGTAAAGTGAAACAATAACAAATAAATAAAATAGTAACAGAGTAAACATCCCTGCTTCAATGAAGCCAACTATGAGAACCTTCAACCATCTATTCGAACAATAAATTTCGATAGTAGCAACTTTTAAAACTTTGAACCACACTTTCAAGATAAATATATATATATATATATATATATATATATATATATATATATATATATATTAAACACAGGGTATTCAATAAATATAATACTATTTGCTTGTGGTTTAAGAAACATTGAACCCTGCCGACCTTGTGTATGTGATTAACGACAAAAGCTCATTACTCATCAAATATTGATTCTCGATATTAGCAACGATTCATGGAAGAGCTTTTGATTAGAGTTTAACCACTGGCAGTGAGTTGTAAAATGTTGGAACAGATCGTTACTGAATAATGATAATGAGTCATTTCTTCAGAAAGACAAAATCACTATTTCAAAGTTATGGTTTGTCTGTTGATTACTTTTGTAAGTAACTGTTGTATATTGGGTATTGTCAATCATGAATAATGCGCTAATTCCAGTATCCAATAATTAATTAACCATTTGAAGAACCATGTGGCAAAAACTGCTGCAGTCCACTTTTTGTTTATTTAAAACAAATGCTGCCAACTGACACTAAAGGAAATGTAGTTTATTTTCTTATACATTAGAATTAGGGGAATCAAGGATGGTCTACATAAAACTGACAATTTAAAAACGATATATCAGTAATAACGGCTGTAATCCTGAAAGTTAGAAAATATCTTGAATTGTATTGACCTGTACGCTTGGACAGTTTGGACAGAATAAATGAGTATAAAATGCGCCTTTATTAAATTTTTGAATGGGGTTAAAAATTAGCTTTTAGGGACTGCGTCCGAAAGGAAAGGATTAAAGAAGAATTGGAGGAAATGGAATGAAAGTCGTTGATACCCAACATAAATAGTTCGGCCATATTGCTTAAGTATAGGAAGACAAAGACCTACTTCTTTTGCAGAAGTTTAAAAATTAAATGGTGCTTTGAACATATTTTTTTCTGGCTGAATCCAAATTATGAGACGTTTTTTTCTGACACGTACAGATTTCTAACAAAATAAGGGTACCCACACGTTTCGGGTCATATCCCTTCATCAGGCTGTTCTTTTTTGTGTTGTTAAAACACTACAAGTTTTAGTTATTGACATGGTGTGTTAACACCACAAAGAAGAATAGTCAGATGACACGTTGAGTGATTATAAATAATGTTTTGAGGAGTTATGCTGGTGAAAGTGTATATAAACATAAATTAAAAATACATAAATATAAATGAACTTTGGTCCTGGATTCGAAGTAAATTTGAAGGAAAATTAGAACTAAAACTCAAAATTGTTAAACAAAACTATAATTACAGAATAAGAGTAAATATACTTTTGGTTCAATAGAAGTTTAATATAGTTAATACGGAATATCACGCTCATCCACCAGGTTTTACCCCAAATTAAGGGTATCCACTTTTTAAGAGGCTGGGTGTGCCCCAGGAGGGTCAGGCTCCGATCCACGACTCTATATATATGATAAAAGTATAGTTGACTGTTATGATGAATAGAGAAGAGAAGATCAGTGATGCAGTCAAAAGAGCCATCGTTCGTCTCCTCACCAGTGTGGTTCGGTGGCCCTGAAGGACACCTGCAAGGCAGGTCGAAACGTTGGCACGTATTAAAGAATTTCTTCTTAGACGTGGTGTTCTTCTTTGATTGCATCCTTGATCATCTTCTTCTCTCTGAGAAAAAGAGAATCTTCTTCTCTCTCACATTGCCTTTTCAAGTCCCAAAAGTCGTCAACAATTTCTGTTCACGGTGACAATATCATGCAAATGCAATCCCATTAGACAATAAGTTATAGATGTTTTTAATTTTAACTATGACCCAAAAACATTTCATCCTCTTCTGTATGAAATGCTTGATTACGATCTTCATGATGAGCTAAGTTGAGTTGGCACATCGATATGACCTTTGGAAGGAATTGTAATAGGTATTGTGTCTTATGCAGAGTTGGGCAAAATTTAATCATGATTAAATATTTTATAATTAATCGAATCGATTTTTCAGTCACCTAAATCATTAATTGACTAAAAAATGAACTGGACGATTTAGTCATGATTAAATAAGGCGATTCATTTCGGGAAATTAGTTGACGAATGTTTAATCATGATTAAATTTTGCCCAATTCTGGTCTTATGGCCAGTGCGAAATAGACCTGATAGCAAGATTGGATACGCAATGAATTTTATTCATAGCTAAATAGCAAGAAACTTTCGTCGTGCGAAAATAACGGTCTTCAAAATGATTGGATACTTCCTTCCATTTCACAGAAATAACAAAAGACCACAATTTTTGTCAGCTGATTTTGAAAAACGAAACCTCCACACACGTGTGACATACTTTATCCCCAATGAGCCCATACTTTATCTTGTTTCACTCACCGACAAGCAAAAAGTACACATTGCCAAATACATATTTTGTGATATACTGCAATTGTTTCATACCCACTTAACTATCGTATAACTAACAAAACAGGTCTGGACTGATGAGTACTCATTTCAAATTCGAAAAAATAATGACCTTTTTTTCCCCAAAAAATTGGGAAGAGAACTTTAAAATACTGACGTGACATCCTCTGTGAATAACAGGACAGCAGGGCTAATAACATTCACACTAACTCTCATAATTTTCCTTATCTACATAGTAATTAATTACTTATATGTAATCGTGTAGCCCAGCAACTGAGCGTGTTAGGAAAATAATTTTCTATTGTTTTGAGCTCAACTTAAAAAAATAGTTAGAAATGCGCAACAATTTTGAAATTTTGAATTTCATGTAGCATTGTACTCATTGCAATCTGCCACTGCTGGACTCGAACCTGGGTCCGGGAGTGTTCCTGAGTCCTATTTTCTGAGCTTACCACACTTCCTCATTTATCACTTGAGGTACGCATGATGGTATAGAAGGACCAATACAATTAGGATTGATGAATTAATTGCCACCTCTAATATTATTTTATTAGAATACTAGTTTCGAATGCTAAACATTCATCTTCAGTTCTAAAACATACAAAAGTTTTAAAACATCAGCACTATGTTACATGGATTATATATACTAAAATTTATAAAAAATGTAAGACCAGAAATCAAATTCTGGTACTAACAGATATCCGAAATTAGATCTTCTCAGATGAGTACCAATATTTGATTTCTTGTTTTAAATTTTTGAAAACTTTAGTATATATAATTCATGTAGCATAGTGCTGATGTGTTGAAAATTTTGAATGTTTTAGAACTAAAGATGAATGTTTAGCATTGGAAACTAGTATTCTAATAAAATAATTCCAATAGAAGTGGCAATTAATTCATCATTCCTAATTCTTCCTTTATTATTACATCATAGTGTTCTGATATTAAAATATTGACAGTATCTCTCAGAAGCAATATATGCTCATCTTCGATTCATAAAATATAGATCGATTCTGGATAAAGATATCAAAATTAATTCTAGGTCTTAATACATGGCTAATATGATGAAAATGACAACAATTTCACTAAACAACTAATTAAGTCCAACCATTTCAAACGTTTGAAATTCCGATGAATACGCACATCACTGCAACTAAATTTTAAATATATTTTAATTTTATAGATAAATATTTTATCTTTAAAAGTTACATTTTGTTATTAGGGAAAATGTACACTTCGGACTCTATTAACTGGAGTAGTTGGGACCAAGATAATCTCGGATAACCGACACCTCGATAAACTGAGACCACAAAAAAGTAAAAGAAATACCTATAGGAGACTCGATCAAAAGAACAAGGAATTTTTGCGTAGGTTCCAACAACGACATTCAAATACATGTATGTATAATGAATTATAAGGAATATAGCGAAGTTTAGTTTAGAATGACACACTACCTGACAATTGTAATTGCCTGCATAACAAAATTAAGGCCCATACATCGCTCGGGATTCCCTGGAACGTCCTTGGCCGTGCGGTGGGGGAGTTGGGCTATAAAGCTGGAAGTTTAATGTTATTTCCACAAGACCAAGATGGAGTTGAAGTTACCACGGCCTGGGTTCGTCTGTCTGCTGGCAGTCATAGCAAGTTGGTCAGGTAATTCAAATAATAGTTACATTCGTAAATTAAAGCAATTCGTATTAAATCTAATTAGATAGAGTTAATTATTGAAAAATATAAAAGGCATTTAGCTAGTCAGAATAATCGGTATATTGAAAAATTACAAATAAAAAAAAATATAACATGGCATTCGCGGCAGTTGGAAAATATCAATGAGGAAAAAACAACCCATTAGTTAAATTAACCTAGTAAATAAAATTGTTAATAAATAATTGGTAAATAAATAATTGTATCTATAATTATATATTTGATGAATTTCAGATATTTTTTATAATATTCATTTTATTTTATGAAAAATCTATGATTCATATTTTAAAATAATGAAGAATATAGGAAACTTAAACGAAATAAAATAATTAATTCATGTTAATAAAGTAGCCATATATGTAGATAAACATACCGAACGATGCTTAAATTAAATTCATTTAAATAGTTTTTTGAATAAACAAGTTCTTATAAACCGGCCTCCGTAAACAATGGACTACCTATAGCCAGAACACTCAAAAATCACGTTTTCTGATCATATTTTAGAAAAAATAAAAAAATTGTTTTACTTTCAGTATCATATAATGATAAAAAATGTTTGAAAATATTAATTTATTCAGAATTTTGAAAATTCTATTACGAATCCGGTCTATAAATGTTTTATTAGTATGCGTATAATTATTATTAATTTATGTTTTACAGCTATATCTTTATTTTCGCAATTTGTTGTTGTTTTCAAACTTTAATTTCTAAGAAGCTTTAATTTCTTAATTAGTAATTATCTTTTCTTTTTTTTAGTTAACTTTTAATATTTTCTTTATTCTCAAAATTGGGGAATTTTTCATTGTAGTCATGGCTTAGTTGGCATAGGTTAAAATTGATAATTTCTAATATATGTGAATTTAAATATTTTGCACAGTTCATTAACGAACGACCTCCTCTCGAAGACGTGGGCATGGAAAGGAATAATGAGACTCTTCCGCTAACTGTCGGCAATTACAGACAATTGGAAGAATTTCAATAAAATAAACATAATTATGTTTGCCGTTAATTTGCATCTATTAGTTCACTTGATCTATTAGTTTACTTTGATTGTCAACATATAATTATCAATTTCCCAGTGGTATTTGTCTTGCTAATAACAGTATCGCTTAAGAAAATCGTGATTTAATGCTAACCACAGACCGCAGTTGAGAAATATTCTATTTTAACTTCTAAAATAAAAAAAGAAAACATCGCCACTGAAAAACGTTTAGCCCCTGTTACGAAGCTGTTTCCTTAAATACATGTTTACTACAATAATGATTCAATTTATTTTGTTTATTCAGTTTTTTTTAAGTATTTCTTTTACAACTGTAAAACGTGAAGCCATAGAGGAAAAACGTTTAAGATTCTTTAGAATTCACGAGTGGAACCGGAATAAATCACGACGTATCACATTGGTTAAAACTGTAATTAGTGTTTCTGATTGCGGATCTGTCATTTCTTTAGTTTTAACGTGCTTATGTATTCCAACCTTGGACCAGAAGTCCAATAATCCTACAGTAATTGTAATCCTACAGGTTATCAACATAATCAAGCCAAAGTGTAAAGGTCGTGGTTTGTTCTGTGGGCACGTTAGAAAATTAATGTCAACCCATTCTGATCGGATTCCAACCTGTGCCGCAGATAAAGTGTCTGACATATACAACACGCTCTGCCACCACGGTCGATAATTTCTTAATAATTAGTGAAAAATATACTTTGTCTAATTTTATTTTATCGAAAACTTGAACAAAATTGAAGATAGTTTGGTTTTTACAAAAAAAATAAAAAATCTACTGAAACCCACTGAAAATTTTACTTTTTTCACGTTGTCGGAATTCAGAATATTACTTTTCAAAGATAAAAATATCTTTCTTTTTTTTTCTACACTTTCCAGAAGTGTGATTTCTCTTTTTTGAAACATCATTGTGTTTCGTTTATTTTCAATTTAGTATCTATTTTAAACTTTTAAGAACTTGAATAAGAGTACAAAAAAAAACTAGAAGAATCATCGAACAAAGACTCAATTATGCTAGATAGTAAACTCATACGAAAATTGTTTTGCATGAAAAGTTACGTAATTATATAGTATATTGTTCGTTTTTTTTTTGTTTTTGTTTTTAGCAATCGAACCCACACTCTTTAGTGCCTGGCGCTCTGAGACCCTCTCTTCAACAAACACGGCCATCGTGGTCCCAAAATTATTCTTCATAGTATTAGAATATAAATTAATACCTTTTAACAAGTTTTTCAACTCACAGTTTCCACCTGCCCAGTGATATTTAAAAAAACACAACACTTTAGAGCATACAGACTTAGCCAGACACTTTACAATTCTCATAACATTACGAACCATGTACGGATCGCCATTTATCTCTTTGCAGACCCACGAAATGAATTTTGACCTTCCCACCTTGTCCTATAACAGGCTGATAACCTCTACGATTATCCGATTTTCCTGTTTCTTTTGCAGTACACCAAGATGTTGAAGCACTGTAAAAAAACAATAATTTAGTCTGAATGTTTCGGACAATCGTAAAAGTTCAACGAAAGTAAATATCCAATTTAAAAATTAAGTTTCCCTCTCTTTATTTTAATTTTAAAGCGGATTTTGTCCTATCTGGAAGTACGGGAGGCGAATAGGTGTGAAACGAAAAATAAATGTCGATTAAGTATTCTTCACGATTATCCATTGCAAACGAAGGTCATTAAGGTTGTCTTGGTAAAAGCTAAAAAGAAACTAGGAATAGACCTTCCATAATGCGATAATAATGTTATCAAGGCCGGGGTGTTATACCTACAGCGATGTTATTTTTTGGCATTATTCGACTTTACAATTTGGAGTCGATTATTGGCCCAATCCTTTCTATTTTTGTTGTTTATTTCACATAACTATTGAATAATATGTAACGGAGAGATAATTGGTACTAAATTGAGAAGAATAAAAACAATAAAGTTGAAATTATTTTATTGTTTGCTGTTTGGCCTTCTTCATCTCTACAAAAATAAAATAAGATAGGATCCTTTCAAGAGAGCTTGTGTGCAGACGTTTCCTGAGTGCTGATTTTTTTTTTTTTTTTTTTTTTTTTGTAATTCTCTTTTCTGTCATATATAGTTCTTAATATTAGAAAAGAACATTGTAAGCTTTATATTCGTCAAATTTATTTTAACTAATCGTAAAAAAAATCTTGACCTGGGTATTATTGAATTATTCGAGCAAAGGCCTCGAAAAAAAATTCGCATCCAATAAGCGAAACAAGATATTTTCGTTATGTTTTAAAATTTTAACAACTAATATCTGTACCTCAGAGCTACACAAGACTATGTCCTTTTTTTTGTACCAAAAATACATTATTACGTATTCTTATTCACCTTTTCCCCCTTTATAAAGAGGTATGGGTTTCTATGTCCTAGACAAATTAATTGTAAGATAAGTTACATAAAAATGTTTTTATTTATTTATTTTTTGGGGCAGGGCATAACTTCCTTATGTACTCCAATTAGGACAGAAAGCTAATTAAGCCTAATCTAGCCTGGATTGGAAAGCCAAGATTTATTTCGTACACATAGGTATAAAAACCGTTCAGGAAATGAAATCTTTATTTTTTTAAATTTCTCTCCCGTAAAGTTACGGAAATGTGACATAGCGTTCTGTACCTCCGTGGTACAAATATTATAAACACTGTTTCCAGAAATGAATATTGTGTTGAAATCGGAAAATTAGCAGATTAAATCTAGAGTAAACATTCTGTCATGCAGTCCATGACCTTGCATCAAACCAGTAATTAAGTCATACGACAGGAAGTTTGTGGCCTAATGTGTTAGAGCGTCAGGCACTTAAGCATTCTCGTAATCCCAGCAGCACCATTTCGAATTTATATCGTGCCGGATCTTCGGAATGAATCCTTACCTTCCCAAACTGGCTAAAATAGGTTGGCGACCTATAGGATAACCCGTCTTTCCTGCACTAAGTGAATTGCATAAGGACGTTAAGCCTCAACAAATTCATGACTAAAATATAGAGTAACGAAAGATACTTTCAAGACACAAGTGGTAAAAGGTACTATGTAAAGCCGCGTTTACACCAAAGTTAACAACTAAGTTTTCCACAAGTTGCGGAAATTTATTGCTTTTTCTACTAAATACAGCAACTTTTTCTGTCTTCCACTTGTGGAGAGACAAGTTTTCCACTAAATTCTGGTTTCCCGCGAAATGCCGGTAGATATCAAAGAAATTTGGCAACTAAAAGTGGAAGATTTGTTTCTGCACACTTTGCGCAAGCAACTTGTAGAAAACTAGTGGAGAACTGTTCCCCCTCCACGCGCCCCGGAACTGACGTTCGGCTGATGGAGAAGTCATCCCACGTTTCAAACCAGTAAAATACCTTCGTTTGACTCTATACAGATCTCTAACATACACTGAACACATAAACGATAAAGCAGACAAAGTAAAAAAAAAAAAAAAAAAAAAAATCATATACAAGATGTTTCCTTGCTTACACAAAAAATCTAAATTAAGTCCTAAAAATAAACTTATATTGTATAAAACAGTTATTCGATCCCAGATTATATATGTCTCACCTATGTGGAGCTCAACTTGTACAACCAACTACCGTAAACTCGAAAGGATTCAAAACTTGTGTAAGAGGATAATCAATTATTACCCTCGGTATATAAAAATATCAACAGTGCTTCACGTCTACAATCAAACAAAAACATACTTTGGAAAAACAACAATTTCAGAAAATTCGCTAATCTAAGAAATCGGTAATTACAATAAAACCTTTCGCGCCAATTCTTTGGAAACAAGTTTTCCACTTGCTCTAAATTTGAGAAGAGTAACTTTTAGTTATCAACTTTTAGTTGGCAACTTTTAAGTTGTCTAACTAAATTAAGTTAGTCGATACCATATCCACATGTCCCATTTTTAAGTCTTTTTGTAATTATTGTAATGGACACTTTCTCATATGGAAGCGCCCTCCCCTTTTTTTAAAGCCTTTTCACTTCGTCGAGGAGGAAAAGTTAGAAAAAACTTTTGTAGTTTTTCCCTGATTTTTGTCCGATCTACTACCAGATTACTGCACTGTAACTTCAACGCACTCTACTCTCTTAGTAGTTTGGTTTCATAAAGAAATATTTTAAGACACAACTTGAAAGAAATTAAATGTAGTTTATTTTTTTAGGCATTTACGTATATAAGTTAAGTAAAAGAAATACTATAAACTGTTCGATGATTGCCATAAAGGTGAGAAAGTAATTTTTAGAGGAGTCTGACAATGAACCGGAACAAGGGACGTCAGCCATCCGTTCCCGGCCGGGGAATCTCCGCTGAGGTCATGAGCAAATAAAAATAAATATAGAAGGCGTAGGCTAATTGACCACTTCTAAATTCAAGCAGCACATCACCCAGCTCACAACAGAGAATATTAAAAAATAAGATGAGTCCTAATACCAGAGGGACCTGCACTTGCGTCACTGTGGGCTATTAATAGGCAGAAACATGATGAGGTGAAGTACACCTTATCAGGTGAATTTTCTTCGAAAAAATAAAAAAAAATGTAAAAAGCTCACAAATGAGTAAACAGGAAAAGGCATATTTGCCTTGTCCTCTAGACGTATAATTGTGAACTAAAGATACATCTGTGGTCACAGATAATAAGTTGTCGAGTATACAATCACGACTTTCGAACCTTTCTTATAAATCCAGTTATGGAAAAAACAAAAACAAATTTTATCGATATCAATATAATTCAAATAACAGAATCAAATCCACGCTATTCTATAGCCAACAATATTGTCTTTTTATCATTTTTTTGGTAACGGTTCGGATCGGCGACACCAACCCCTAAACCCGCTCAGAATACCTTTTGTCGATTCTAACCTTGTTCCGATTTATTTCGATGTTCTAGTCGCTGCTTTTAGAGGGGGAAGGTTATTCTCCTACATTTACTGAGAAACTCTAAATCCCTGTTCAAAGTAATATTAACTTCTGTTTACCTTCTAATATTAAAATGAGAAAAAAGGAAATATTAAAGTGGAAATAAGGAAATATAGAAATATAAGACACTAAATCAATTTTTAATTAATATTATTTTAATCAACAATTAATATACTACTGAACCACCAGTAAAGTTAATTCCTGATGAACTTTCTCTCAGAGAAGTGAAAATAACAAATTATAAATATAAAAAAGACAAAATCCTTAAGTATTTATTTGGCATAACTCCTATTTATTTAACATTTGTAGCTACATGTTTCGGAGATAATGTTTCATCATCAGGCTTCTAATTTTTTTTAAAAACACATTAATCTATAACATTATACCAATAGTTCTACAATTATATGGTGATGTGTCATTTACCTCTTAATCTGTGATTATTTTCACATTGTCAATTCTCCATGTTATAAGCCATTATATAATATAAGACAGAATCCTAGTTGAAAGTGAAGATGTTAATTTCTGCTATATTTTCTAATGGGAAGTGGAAATAAGAAAACATAAAAAACCTGTGATATACTTTCTCACATTTATTTATAAACTGATATGTTTTATTGAATTAATTATACAATCTGTCTCACTTTAGCACAAAAAGTAATATGGATGACAAAGAATCCATTCACAAAATATGTATACTGAAATTGAAACAACAAATACAAATATATAAAACACCAAATCCATGTACAAATAAATCTTGTTAAGTTTCATAACACTTTTACAAGTTGTAAATTTTATCACCTAAATTGATAGAACAAATATAAATATGTAAAACACCAAATCCATGTACAAATTAATCTTCTTAAGTTTTATAACACTTTTACACATAAGATTAGATGAAATAAGAAACCATGAATTCATAAAACACTTAATCCTTTATGAAACTCATTTTGTGAACTTCTGTTTCACTTATTTACATTTAAGAAGTCTAAATCAAACTAAACAACACAATCCAAGTTGAAACTGTAGAAGTGATTGTTTACATGTGAGGTTATAGGAATGAACTATCGAAAAATGTAAACATGAAGTGAAGCGTAAGGATCGAACTGGTCGGTGTAGCACGGGTCAACCTAGTTTGGTGGTGTCGCCGATCCGAACCGTTACCATTTTTTTTTTTCATGTATGTCTTTTGGCTGAGTCTTTTTGGTGTAACGTTTTTTTTACCCACAAAATATAACATTTTGGCACACTCTAGCTGTGGTGGTGTAGCTCCAATCGAAAATTTAAAGACGATATCCTGATCAGAAATTTAATGGAGAATATATTTGTTATATAGCATTTGTTGCTAAGAACTACCATTAAATAGCTGTATTGGTTTGAATTAAAAATGTCATGTTTGGATCCCTTATATTCTCTCAATTTTTGTATTTTGAATAACCATAAATTGTTAATTTAATATAATTATTAATTTATGTTATTTTATCGTATATTAGTCCAGTAATAGAAATTTGATTTATTAGTATTAGGATCTTGGCTGACTCAAGAATCGCTTTCCACTTTACTCTGTCCCTACTGATCAATCTTATTAGCTCTACCCTTAGTACATTATATATCATTATATAACATTTAGAGAAAATGTTACTTATAACTAGAGACCGGATTTTTGTGCAGTAAAAAATCAAAAAATGTGCAGTAAAAAACTCAAAACGTGCAATCCATTTATTTACAAAAACATGCAAAACCTAACCAACCTTGCATAAACTGAAGCACATTTCGACAAACGTTCCGTTTTAGTGTTAATTCAATCTGAAATACTTTAAAATTTGGAAAAAAAAAAATGATTTGAAAAAATTTGTTCATTAAAAAAATATATAAATATATTTATTAAAATTTTCTTTTACGTGAAAATAATTTTTTTGAGAATTTCAATAATTTGAATTTGGGAATTCCAGGATTTATTTCGGTATTCCAATCGTATCAGAGCGTTTGTAAGGTTTAACAGGTGCGATTTAATAAACGTTAAATCGGATATAAATGTCGGTGTATTTAAAACATTGTTTACTTTCAAAATTAATTTTATCTCGTCTTCTTCAAATTTATTCATAAATGTTTTGACACTTTAGAAATTATCCGCCTAAAATAGTGCTGCATTTAACCATGTACCCCATCGCGTTAAAACAGGTTTTGGCGGAAGTTTACATTGCATTTCATTGCGATACTTTACCACATGAGATGGGGATATGAAGAATACTTTTTTCCGTCGTTTACCAGCTTATTGACTTCTGGGAAGATTTCCACGACCAGTTGCCATCTTGCTATTAATCTGTAATTAACAGCAGAACTTTGTTCTGGTAATGGGTATTTAAAAAAAAAAAATCCACTAAGCTGTCGTTAATGTAATGTGAGACCGTTTCATGGTTTGTACTCAAAATTACTTTACTTAAAATCAACGATGGTGTCGGTTCAATCCACGGATGAAGAACTGCTATTAAAAGATTACAAATGTAAAGGCCTCTTTCGTTGGCTTATAAGTAGTGGTCTCCAATTTTTTCTAGAATTTCCATAATTATCGAGTTAAAACAACTTCTAAATAGTTTTCTCAGAGTACTTTCGTCCGGTATGATTTTCTGAGAGTTGATAAAAATGTTCAGAAAGATGGTTACTGAAGTTTGAATAAAGAGATATTAGCCCCTACTAATGCTAGACACAAGCCAGAATCTTTTTTTATAAATTGATAAAAAAAAATTACCTTATTTGCAATTTCTTGTCATGAAATGAAATGAAAAAAAATAATCTTTATTCTGGAACGTATTGTCCCCTAAGAATAACAAAATTGTGTCATAAAATAGTACAATGGTCTGGCATATATATTTTCATACAAAGGTATTTATATATGAGTATAACAATAGACATGCAAATACAGTTAAGTACATAATTGTCTAAATAAATTTAGTAAATAAGATAACATAAGAAGGATAAATGAAATAATACTAAAAAAAAAAAATAAAAAATAAAAAAATAACCCTGAGAAAATGAGAAAAGATATATACAGGGGATGAGCTATGTCTATATGTACATTGGATGAAGAAAATATTTACAGAGATTACGATATATACTTATATACACTGCACTCATTCACTTATACACCTATACACATATGAATTGTCGATAGATAAAATTTCTTTGTTTAGGAAAAACATTTAAAGTAAAAATAAAAAAAATAAAAATAAAAAAAATAAGAAAAAAGAATTTTTATAAAAAAATAAATAAAATGATAATTTACCAATGTGGAACAAATAAAAGATTATTATTATATGAAAGAAAATTTATGAGTCAATTCACCGGTATCAAATTTATTCGATTTGATCATATTTAATAATAATTACTGTTCATATTGACTGGCATCTGACTGGGATAAGAGGAGATATTGGAAAAGGAGTGTTTTAAATGAGCTTAAGGAAGGGGCATGTCTTATTTCAGGAGGGAGGGTGTTCCAGAGGGTAGTGGATCGGGCTAGGAAGGAATGCTGGTATAATGTTGTCGTGATCTATGGTTTTCACACTGCAAGAACAAAACGCCACCTTCCCATCAATTTTTAGCTGTGTAGAAACACTCGCGGCCGTTTTTTGGCATTTTCAAAGTTGATAGTTTAAAATCTTGTCAACAAATGACCCTGTGTGCTAAATCAGAAATGGGAAGCAGTGAGTAAATTTTTCTGAGGAAACTTCTTAGTTCTAGGAAGTACGTTTGCCTAAATCCTCAAAGCTCCTAATTCAAGACGATCATTTAAAAGTAGTAGGTCACAAATACCGTTGTTTTAAGCGACTTTTTACTTTCAATTTAAAATTAATTAACCTATTTAATATAAATATGTTACCTTATAATCGTAAATAAAATTTTTTTAAAAATAAATGATTAATTGAAAAAAATTAGATGAATTTGGTCCAATTGTGCAATTTCATGCAGTAAAACCAGAATTCGTGTAATTAAGCTCCAAAAGTCAAATTTGTGCAATTTCGTGCAAAATGAAATTTAAGAATAAGAATCCTTAGGTCATGAAGGAGATAACTGCTTGGGTTAGAGAGCACTAAACCAAAGCGAACTAAATGTGCAATAACACAGAGATCTGGCCTCTACTTATAACTATGTTGTTTTTAATCTTTGGATTAAACAATAACTCTATAAAATCCTGATTTCCTTCCTGCAAAGTTTGAACTAAAAATCAAGTTAAAACTTGAAAATGATGAATTGTTTAAAATAATTAATAATGTTTAATATCATTTAATGGTTTAATATATGCTACCTTCTAAATATTAAATCCGCAAACAACAAATATAGTAAATTAATGATTCTACCTAGAGCAGTTGGGATTATCACCTTAAGGATAATCCATGGGCCAAATTTATCTTGTAAAGATTCATTAAATTAAAATTCATTTTTACTCTCCATAAAAACAATTATTTTTATATAAAAAATAATTAATCTACATTTCAATTTATATCATAAACACAATGTACCTCACACCATTTATTTACTCTGTTTAGAAGCCACAGCAGATGAAGAATTATCCCTCTCCAAACCTAAAAACATTGACACAAGCCCATTGTTGCATATACTTCAAGCAAGTGGAAATGTACCTGTAAGTGTTTGATTTAAAAATATGCATGCATGTATTACTTATTTATTTTTTGTATTTCTTATGATCCTAAACCAAAGAGTTGTCATCATTTTAATTCTATGGACAAATTTGGTTTATGATGTTTTATTTTGAGAACTCGGCTTGCCCTTCTTCATGGATATCTTTTTTTTTCTTCTTAAAGAATATCCATAATGCAAGATATTTTTCTCTTGATTAGAACCTCTCCCTCCCTGCTAGTAAGATTGGGTAAGACATGGTAGCCCCCCCATCCACCTCATGTTAGATTTACCTCGCACTTTTTTAAATAATTAAATTTTTTTCAAGTGTAGTATATATTTTGCAAATAAAAGTAATAAAAGCCTTTTAATATGTTCATTACTCGACTGTAGAAAACGAATTAAATTACTATACATATTTATGAATAATAATAAATAAATAAAACAAATAACTATTACAATCCGAGAAACGTCCTTGTGTGAGCCTAAACATAGGTCTTCTCTCAGGGAGTATAGATCTAGGCTTTTTGAGATGACCAGCCTACAAGGAAGCCGATTTCACAATCTGTATCCATTTCTTTTTCCAGGCATCTCTGTCCCTAGCCAATCTTCACCATAGTGGTCCAGCTATCTTCTTGAAGAAGTCACTTCATCTTTTTATCTGTCTTCCTCTACACCTTTCATAACAATGAGTGTTCTAGCAGTTACCTTAATCAATCACCTGTTATCAGTTCTTCTAAAAATTTACCCTGCCAATTACCTTTTTTGCTTCTTGACATGGTAGATTATGGCTTTCAGACCAGCCTTCTCTCTCATGAGACAACTCCTGACATATATTTTGCTATGTATCATTAAATAAATCAGCATTAATAATTATAATATATACTTGTATTATAATTACTAATATTACATACTTATTGTAATATCAGGTTGATGTGAGAGTTTCAATGACTCCTTGCTCCCTTAAGATAAGATACGATGTGGTTTTGCTTTACACCTCCTCTCCATTATCAGCTCATATAAATAATGTAACCCCTTTGTTGAGAGAACTCAATTCCCATGACTGTTGGGAGTTGAGCTTCCAAAGCATTGTGAACAATGCATTAGTAAAGAGGTTGGTAAACTTAAAAATAATTAAAAGTTAAAAAGTTGGTTAAACAGTGGCTTTTCCCTTTTGTTATCAATATATTCAGATAATTATGGCTGGGATTTACAGGTCATCAGATTTTTGAAGTTGATTTAACTTGTGGTTCCAAGGAGTCTATTAGATTATTATTCCGTAATCAAATCTTTCTTAGAGTCTTGATACAAGACAAAAACGAGAAAATGGTCATCATTTCTGACTACTTCAACGATTACTAGACAGATAAGCTAAGCTGCCAATTAATTACAAAATATTCCATTTACATGTTCAAAATTAGACCTATAAAGAGCAAACTAGATTTAGTTTGTTGTTTGTTGGGGTTTATAGGCATAAAACCCTAGGGTCATCAATGCCTGTGTAGTTCTATTTATACATTTATTTTCACAGAAGATTAGGGTCAGGAAGGGTGCCACGAACAGAGGTGCGCAAGGAGAGATGAGCCGCACCCGCCGAGCAGGAAATGGCCCACGGCTTGCTTATTTATATGAATACATATTTTCTTATCTTTAAATTATATACGAAGCTTATAAGTAGAATGTGGACCAAAACCAGATTTAGTTTTGGGACTCCACTAAACCATTCAGTTTCTTTTTTATCTAATCCATATCAACCAAAATACAAAATGCCCTTTTTACCTTAAAGCTCAAACCATATTATACCCAGCCTACCATAAAGAAACTAAGAAAAACTAAACTCAATTTTTATATAATTTAACATCCCAATATCATTTTACATTTAGGATTGATCCATCTATACCATCATGCGTACCTCAAGCAAGTAATTTTACATAGTCTGTTCTTTTATCAAGTTCATTAAAGGACCAACATCATGCCTAAATATCAAAACAAATCCACTCAACTAAAACCATCAACATTCATATGTTCATATGTGCTCATGTCATTTATTTATCTTAATTGTATATATGTAATTTGATTTTTTTTTAATTAGTTTAGGTATGAATGATAAAAAAGATGAATCAATACCAGTATGAATGATGAATTATTTGCCACTTCTATATTTTATGGCCAAATAAATATTTCCAATTATCCAATTTTAAATTTACTTCTATTTGGAATAAAAAAACAAAACTCATATTGTGAAACTATAATTATTCTGCCTTTTCTAGCAGCAATTAAAAAGTATTTTAAATAGAATTAAAGAGTGATTATAAGTTCTTTTTTTTCTTTTTTTGCTTATTTGCCACCTATAATTCCTGTATCTACATATTTCTTTAACAATGTTTCTAACTATATTCAATTATTTCTAAATTGTAAATATGTAAATGTTAATGAAATAATTAATATCTTATTCTTTAACCTAGAATGACCATCACCATGGTGATTTCAGTGTCTAATTTTGTTTGAACATTGCAGGTAGAAGATGCCGGCCTATCACCACTTCAAAGACAAAAAAGAACCTTCGGAAAATGGCTTGGAGGAGGTTATGGTAGGGGATATGGTGGAGGGGGCTGTGGCTATGGCTGTGGAGGAGGAACTGGTGGTGGCTACGTTGCCTACCCCAAAGTGATTGAAGTCACAGTGGTTAAGGATGGCGGCGGAGGCTGGTATGTACATAATTATTAATCTTCATACTTCAACTGTTCAAAAATATATTTATAATTAGCTGGAATCAGATTAGATATAAATAAATCATACTAGGAATGTTTGTTTTAATAAACTGAGAAAACAAAACTTTTATAATTTATATTTATTTCTAAATGAATAAAAAATGTCATTCAAGAAGAATTTTTTTAATTAAGTTATACTTTACTACTAAAACATAAGAAGTCATTATGACTTCAAATATTATTAAAAAATATGTAACTGAATATCTCCAAAATACAAGAATTTCATAATAAATGTTATAATAAAAAAGGGGAAATACTGGTGGATGCGGCTATGGTGGGTGTGGAGGAGGCGGTGGTCCAGTTAACACTCACTACCCAAGCAGCGGTGGCTGTGGCCCAGGAGGATGTGGTGGTGGGGGATATCCAAGCTATACCCAATACCCGTCTGGAGGAGGGCACTGTAGTACCTGCGGAGGAGGAGGAGGATCCTACTCCTACTCTCAAGCTTCAGCATCAAGCAGTTCAGGATCATGGTAATTATTTGAAATATTAATAACATTTAAAAATGTATGTTAGTGATAAATAAAAAAAAAAAACCTGTACCACTTACAACCCATGAAGGGTCTCGGGTTCAGTACTTAGGTAAGGTTGTACTGTTTCTGAGCCAACGGTTCTGAAAGGAGGTGATTTGGCCAGAATTCATGCTCAACCGCCAGGTTTTTCCCCAATTAAGGGTACCCACTTTTTAAGAGGCTGGGTGTGCCCCGGGAAGGTCTCCCGACCGAAATAACAGAAAATAAATTTTCTGCCTTCATTCGGATTCGAACTCAGGCCCGGGAGCATGGTAGTCAAGTACCTTACCCACTGAGCTACTGCACCTCCCTGTTAATGATAAATAAACAGCAAAAAGATAGTTGAGGTTGTGAGAAATAAAAACATAGTATGAGGACATTTTGTTTGAATTTCCACTAGTTTTAGTCATATACAAGGTGCAGCAAAAAATGTTGCTAATTTGAATTTGTATTAGACAAGGTAGGAACTCGCATCTTCCATAGAGGCCTTCTTTTCTAATGGCCACTCTGTTGTCGCCACACAATAGGCATTCCAAGTGAGCTTTAGTCTTTGCCCAAAATCTGTAGTTCCTAACAGGCTATCCATTAATTCCCTGGGTGAAGATATTTAGATAGAATGGAAGTGTGCTGAAGAAGCAAGCAGGAGATCAAAGGCCTGCCAGAACACTGGACGAAATCGAGGCAGTCTGACAATCTGTTATGCATTCTCCCCGTGTTTGGTGCACAAACACGCAGCTGCCTGGGGTGAGTACATACAAAATCTCCGTGATGAGCTGCAATTTCATCCATATAAAATGGCTGTGGGGCATGAGCTTCAAAAATGCAATTATATTGCCCCTTCGATTGCTCATGAGAACATACAACAGCCCCCTTGAGTGGTGACAAGAAAAGAAATGCGGCCATTAAAGCAGTAGGCCTCTCTGGCAAACACATGCTCAAACACATGTCAAATGCATAGTGGTGACTGAATTGGTGAGGGAACTAAACATCTGGACCATGCCTATTAAACAACATCCTCTCCACCATCCTCCTACTACTCAAATTCAAATCAGCAAATCATCTCTCCACTGTAATTTTTTTTGTAGCCCTGGTGAAAACTTACAATCAAACCGAAACTTTGGCACAGTAAACCTTTAACTTCAAAATGTTTTTATCGACCAAATCTTGAATCATCTCTTCCAGTGTAAATAACTTTCAGTTCCAGCAAAGAAAACTAGAAAATACTAAAATTGTAATAGCTCTCTTGAAGGACTAAGATTATAATGATGCCTAATTTGATTTAACATTGAGCTTTTTAGCTCTATTAAATTCTTCCAAAATTTTTACCACTTAAAATCTTTCAAAAAACTCAATACTTTCAAATAAAATTATCAAAATGGACACTTGGCTCTAAATAGGAACACATCCTTTCATTTTAATCTCTGTATGCACACAAACTCTTTAATTCCTAAATAAACCGAGTATCTAATTTTATATAAAATATGTTAATGAATATAAAATATAGTTACCCTCAAAAGTTACTTTTAAGTTATAATGATTCTGACTACTCCAACATCTACTAGCATAGCATAAAATAACATATAAACTGGGCGACACTTGTGTGGGAGCTCAAATGTCAAGGTTTTTTTGGAATTGTAGCTGTAGAGTTGTACTACTATCTTTATGAAATAGGCCCCTGGAGTCAATTTAAAAATGGGTTCATACGTCATAGAGTGGACCTAATTAATTGTCAAAGGGCCTGGGATCATTAATTGAAGTAGGAAGTTCCTGGTATTCAACCTCACAGACCATGTTAATTAAGAGTTAAAACGGCCTAAAAATGTGTCATTTGACACTTAATTTTGAAAATTTTTCTGGGAAACCCCCGCCCTACCCCCTATACTTTTCCCATCCCATATGTCGCCCAGTCAAAATTCCTTAAAATATACACTGTCTACTAGACAAGCATTCTAAACTCCCAATAAACTAAAAAAGACTTATTTGCATGGCAGTAATTAGACCAATTTGGATATGCGGAGTTCAGCATTGGGGCTCCACCAACCTTCCAATTCTTCTTGTATCCAACCCTTCGTAAAATCCTCAATGCTCATTATTATGTCACAAACAAACTTATGCATAAAGATCTTACAGTTCCATATGAGTCAGATTTGGCCCAAACCAGATACCTATCCTTTCATGATAAACTTCATACCCACTCCAATCCACTAGTCCCCCAACTTGCTTCACACTCAATACCTGGTAATCCTAAGGTATCTGAAAAGAAAATGGTCAAGAGACCGTCTATTGTAGAACTTTTATAGAAGTGCTACTAGTGAGTTGTTCTTAACATGTTACCGGCATGTCATTGTAATCATTATTCTCAAATTTACTTGTTGTATATAATATATACAGTAGTAATTACCAATAAATAGTTAATAAAAAAAAAAAAAAAGAAAGTATAATGACCTGATTTAGCATATTTAAATAAATTTTCTTTAAATTTGAGGAGCAATCTTTATTAATGTAACTCTTAAATGATTAATAATTTTATATCTTTATGTTTATTATATTATACAGAAAACTTAATTTTTATTAACAACCCTATTTTAATTTTTTTTTTAGGGGTTATGGCAAGAAGTGATTGCTGTCAGTACAAATCACAAAGATGAACCGCAAAGAAACCAAGCCACTTCTAATCACATTGTGATTCTTGTGAACAGCTCCAGAAATGAAGAAACATGTAATATATGAAGCTTTATACTTAAAAATGAGTAAAAAAATTTATAATTGAGTTTTTATTAACATGAGTTTAACATAACCATACTATTCCAATATTCTGAATAAAGATATAGAAGAATTTCAATTATTGGTAGAAGCATTAGTAGCACACCTGATTTGCAGATGATTTACTATTTTTGTTTTAAATTTTTAATTGTTTATTCATAACCGTAAAATAAATTGAACAAACAAGCCTTTAATGGTTCAGCAAGACATACTTTACCCTAAATGTGAAACACCAAATGTAATGAAAAAGTAATAAGTAACTACAATCTTTATTAACTCATAATTTTATTTTTAGAACTTTTACTTTAAAAACAATAGTATTAATAAAGTATTACTGAATAAATTTAAAAATAGGGTTCAGGATTTTTTTTTTTAATAAGGGAAAAGTATAGGTTACTTTGAGCATGGAAGCAGAATTAAATTAATTAATCGATTAGAAAAAAGAATTGATCTATTCATTTCTTTTTAGCAGGTCCAAGATGGTATAGAAAAAGTCCTTACTAAGCAGGGATGTTGAAAGTACAAATACAAACTTCAAATTATTCTTCAACTTCTTCTTCCAGTCCATATTACTACTCTATCTCTATATAGTTTTCTAACCTTCCTTACCATTTTAGCAACACAGTGTTATCCTGTTCAGGAAATTAATTGTCTTGAGCAATTAATACAAACCTGCCAGAGCCCAAAATTTGAACTTTCAAACTTCAGTTTTTCTGATTGTTAGGATAAAACATTTTTTACCAAGAGCATTAACACTAGGCTATCACCCGCCTCACATCTTTCCAGAGACCTTCCAAGAATAGAGCCTTCTTTCCTCCTACAAAGAGAAATGGGCTCGGTCTAAAAATGCTTTCCACCTCAACCAACTCTCCTCTTAAGCTGAAGGAAATTATTTAATTATCAGAATAGACCCCTATTTCCCGATCAACTTGGCCTTCAATAAGCTTCGGAGGTTTCTACAGTGTGTTCAGTGTGATAACTAATATTCTACAACAAAATGAATGATCCAGAATTCAGGAAAAGTAAGTAGAAACTCATTTTATTTATATTTATGATCAGTAGGCAAAATATTTTTATTTTTTTTCTCACTGAACTTTATCATTATTTCATAGTTGTAGTTATAAACAAGAAGCAACATAATCTAACAGGATTGTATAAAACAATAATAAACAATTTCATTTTTATAAATTTATTGTAACACATTTTTACATCAGCAAAGTGATTAAACACAACAAATAATGCTCCGTAACTTTCAATATTATTTAACACATTTTAACAAAAGACATAACGTCAAAAATCCTGGATATCCATTTTCAGTTCACAATTCATAATAAAAAAAATTGTAATTTCTTAAATAAATTTGTCTTGTTTGTCAAGTTTTTATTCAACATATAAACAAATCATTTTCAATCAAAATAATTTCATGAATAATAATACAATGTTCAGAGCTTAATGTTTCGCATAACCACTAAAAAATTACAATATATTAAAAAGTCATGGAAAATTACATTTTGGATTTTTCAATCTGTTCAATTCATTTTATAAAATACATACTCAAGCATAGGAAAACAAACAAAAATAACAAAATATCGTTTTCATCATAAGAAACAATACTTCTAACATTGGTAACATAAGAATTTCTTTTAAAGCTATAAAAAACCAACTGCATTAAATTGTATAAAATACCTAAATCAAATATACTCCCAAAATAGTTAAATATTTTCATTTAATAATATATATGTAGCAGTAAAGGTATGAATAAAAATTATACATTTTAATAGCATGCAATCGAATAGAAAATTTAGTGAATTGAAATTTTAATATTTTTCAAATATAATTCAGAGAGGTTCATTTCAAAGTTTGTAAGTATGACTAAAAACAGATCTCAAATGGGATCAACAGATATAAATCACAGCATAATTGATAATATAAACAAAAAATGTTATAAGCCAAATGGATTAAAACAAAACATTTATATGCGAGAATTCCTCAATTTTATCGATAAAATAAGTACGCTAAAAGATAATTTATAATCAGTCATTTACTCGGTGAGGAATAATAGGATCTTCGACAACAATAGTGCTACAAATCATATCATAGCCTGTTCTGTTATGGGGGAAAAAAATAAATGCAAAGCTGGTTGGAACTAAAAGAGCCAGAACAAAGTTTTTAGCAACAGATCTGAAAAAGGCTGTTGTTAAACCAAGATTAGTGCCAGGCTTAACCACTATAATTCCTTCACTTTCTCTAATATAAGCTGAAGATTCACAATGGATAACACGCAGACCCATAATACTCTTACCTGGTGTAGCACCACCAATTTGTCCATTACTTCCTGCTCGTAACCAAAATGTCTAAAATAAAATAAATGATGTTCATTTGCAAAAAAATAAATAAATAAAACTTTTAACAAATATGTTTTTAAAATGAACAAATTTTAAATAATTTAGATCGAATTACATAATTTTTAAAAATGCAAGCTAACCAATAATATTAATTATAATCAATTTTAAGAATTAATATTTAACGGTGAAAGAATAGGATTATATTTGATTACCTCAAAGACACAAACAACCAATCTATGAATCAGCTCTAAGATGAATATCTCTTGAGTAATTTGAATAAATTGTTTATAAGCCAGTTTTGAATCTTTTTGAAGGATGTCTAACTGATCCAGATCTCTAAAACATGACCAAGAATTTAGAAGATATAATGTGCTCTTTCTTACTATCTACTGATGCCAAAAGAATACTTACACTAAATGAAAAAAATCAATAGCAACATAGGTAACAGCAATTTTAACAAAAAACAAAATCATGAAATCGATAAACTCAGCAGCAATACGTTTCCAAAAACTTGGTATCCGGCATTCAACACCTGAAAAAATATGTATAAGTTAAATACACTAATTAAAATATTAGGACTATTTAGAAACTGAGTAAAATGCAAGAAAAAAAAAAATATGAGTCTGAAAATCAAAACGAGACAGGCAAATATAATAATCACTATTGAGATAAAACACAATATCACCTTATAATGTTTAATTATACAACCATTTTTATTTCATAAATAGACAATATAAAATACTTACCATCAGTGACCTGTTGTCTAGTTGAAGCCTGTTGACTTTGCGTTGTTGAACTTGCAGATTGGTTAGCTTGTTGGCCTGCTCCTTGAAATGGTGGAAAAGGGAATGGAAATTGTGGGGGGAAATTGAAGCCTGGAGATCCCTGCTGATTAGTAATCTGTCCTAACTGCTGACACATAAGAAAATAGGGAAATGCAGCTGTCACGCTCTGCCAAAAAAATGCTTGTTGGAGCCAAAGCCGCAAATCAGAGAAATATTCCTCAGAAGAATTATATATTTTCTTTTCAGGCTGTACAAAATTAAAAGATGGAGTATAATTTCCAAAGTTTGGATAATGTTGGTTACCAACTTGTGGATTTTTATTAGCCTCATTTTGCTCACTTTTTTTTTCTTCAGACTTTCCAATATTTTTTCTTAATTTACAGTCAGATGAGGCAGTTTCATTATCTTCTTTTAAATAATTTTGTTCACGTAGTTCAGATAGGGAATTATCAGAATTTAAATTCCCAGTAACTTCAATATCCTTTTCAGTATCAACTTTCCTAATGATCTCTGGGTTCTCTTTACTAGTACTAGGTTGACAAATGAATTGGTCAAAAAATTCTGAAGAAAGGAACTTCATGTTATTTGAACCATTTTCTGATTCAACAGCCTTTATTTTACTGTCAGTCTGATCACTGCTGCCAGTTAAATCCTTGGAATGATCTTCAGATGACTCTTCTTTACACTTATCATTTTTTTCACAGTCAGTATTAGAACTCTCCTTCTCAGTTTCAATATTTGAAGTGAGGGTAGGAATACTATCTTCATCTGATGAACTAGAATCCATTTTTCTAAGATAAACTAACTTTACTACTTGATTTTATTGGTTTTGTTTTTATTTGACAACTTGATGATAAATATAACCATACTATCAACTTCCTACAGTCAAGCCATAGAGGTACAATAAAGAACACCTGACTTTAGTTTCGACTAACTAAAAAATAACATAGTTTAGTAAGAACCCATATTCCTCAACACAAACCTGGATAACATATAAAGCTTGATTTTATGATTACTAAAGGTAAAATTCTACATCAACAAAAAAATAAATCAAATGAGGGGATCATAAAACACCAAATAAGTACCTAATATTACATTATTTATACTTAAGATTTGAATTTTATTGAACAAACTTTTATATTTCATTTTAAAGAGATTAATTGGAAATTGCTGGCTCTATTCGGCATTTTCCTGTTTAGCAAACATGCATAAACCTTCTTATTTTTATTAACCTACTTGTACAGTTGGGTTCTTATAAGTCTTTTGATATCCTACTTTCCGTTATTAAAAAAAAAAAGGTCAAGAACAAATCAGCTTAACAAATCAAGTCCGAAATGTATTTTAACCAACACCGGCTACATTGAACAACTGGTTACGTGCAAAACTTAGGATCCTGAAAATATCATGTGCGATTTTAGAGGGACTCGTTTATAATGTTAGCAACAAAAAAATTGTCCAAAGCGGTCTAATTAATTCCTCTTTTTTTACTCTCTCGTTTTACAAAACCTACACGTGAGGCACAGTTTGGTTATTATAAAAAAAAATGACCTACAGCGCGTTTTGTATAGAAATCTTTTGCTCACGCCATACATAACATATCGCCATACAATTCGTTCGGGAAAATCATGGTTAAGCCAATGAGAGTCAATTTGATTTGACTAGAGATTGATTAGAAAATTTCTCGCTTAATATTAATGATGGATACATTAGACATCAAAATTTTAAAGTACACGAAATTAGTATCTTCACTGCTATTATTCCAATTAAATCACATGCGGTTTATATTAACCTCTAGCTTTTTTCTTACAACGCTTTTCTGCTGGATTTTTCAGGAAGGAAGGAGAGGAAGGCAAGGTATTAATTGCCTAAGCAATTTGGCTGGATTTTAACACACGATCTTCTGTTTATTCGATTGCTAGGATGATGCTCTTTCTGGCCTAGTGAGGTATCACTAGACTGCACCCGTCTCTAAATCTCGATCTAACATAAATATGAATGGATTGAATGTAATGTTCTGATATAATCGTTGACTATAAACAATAAAGTGGTTATAAGAGAATAACTCTATGTCTATTTATACACCAAATAGGGCTAGGAGGACTGGTTACCAACCTATTCTAGTCAAATTAAGATAGGTATTTAATATTTTTCATTCAGAGACAACGAAATATCTGTAAACTCGAATTGGCGCTACTCCATTTTCAAGGACGCTAAGGTGCTTAACATGCTCCATCATTTTGCTCCCTGTTGCATTCTGTGTATCTGTCATAATAGAGAATTATACAAAGAATTCGTTTCATAAGTCACTTGTCTTGGTGTCAATATATATATATATATAAACAACTATTTTATAGTAATTGGGTAATAGGCTATTACCCGATTAATATTAAATAGTTGTTTAAATAATTTCTAAAGGTTGACAAAATAGAATTTTGATATATATATATATATATATATATATATATATATATATATATATATATATATATATATATATACACACACTCTGCTGTTAGTTTTTAGCTCACAAATATATTTAAAACATTAAGAAATCGTAAATAAAAACAAGGTTTTATTTCAGATACAAATTAGTGACGTCATTAGTACCTCTTAGCTGTTTACCTAAACTAATTTGTATCTCTATCCTACCCAAGCATGCCAAGCCTGAAGAAGGTTTCAATACCACGTTTTATTTAAAAACCGCCGTGTTGTTGTGATGATTTAGTGTTAAGTGTTGTTGTTATTATTAAACTTATTATATAGTAGTTACAAAATGTTCAGGGGTAGGGGAGGTAATAGAGGTGGTGGTAAGTTCAATTATTATAAAATTATATAATTATATTACATTTAAAACATATTATTACTAATTTCATTGCTCAAGTGTTACCGTTCTTTTATTGTTGCTCCAGTGGTCTTGTATACCAAAACTCTTAACTATTACAAATCTTATTTAGCATATTTTTCTGTCAAGTTCTCTCTCCTATGGATGTGTATGTTTCCTTTATATTCTTATTACTGTCGACTATTAAATTTTGTTTGTCAATGATTATGTTCCCCTTATAGTTTGTTATAAAAAAAAAAAAAAATACTTAATTTCCTTAGTTGATCATAATATTGGGTTTTAATAAAAATATTTTTAGTTATGAGAGTTGACATCTGGAGTACATCATAAATTAATGAAGTATAATATTTTTAATATAATTGAAGCAATTTGTTTTTCCTACCTATTTATTCTGTTACATCTTTAAAACTTACATTGTGGTTAATCTAATGTTTAAATTTACAGTAACTTTCTCACCCGTAATTATGTAGTCTTGGTGGATGAAACTCCTGCTTTTTAATATCCAAACATTAATTATTGGATTATCCAATCCATTACAGTATTGTTGGATTAATATTCAAAAGTATAACCACACATGTATAATTACGTTTTTATTCATGCCTAGTAAGATGATTCTCAATCAATTTTCATTTATTATTTATTTTGCAGGGAGAGGTTTTGGAGGCGGAAGAGGTGGAGGTCGAGGAGGTGGAAGAAGATTTGAAGATGCTGGACCACCTGAATCAGTAAGTAATTACATATTAAAAAATTATTAATGCTAGTAGGGGCATTTTTTGGTAATTAAAAAACAAAAAATGTTTTCTTAAAGATTTACCTGTATATAATTATGAATTTTATTATCAGATCTGCTAATGTTGAACAAAGTAACTTAAATTAATTAGATTTATTATTATTATAACAAAGTTTTTATCCAATTTTGATATTTTATAGATATTCTATTATTAGGTTTTCCCTTGTTTCTTTAACCCCTTAGCAGGCGATGTATCCTGTAGGGTACTCATATTTAATTCCTTTTGCTCAATAAATGACGTAATGTCCGATGCTTTATCCAACTCATTATGGTCTAATATCCTTTATTCAACCTTGAATTTCATTATACATGTGTGGGGGTTAGCGTGGCTATTGCTATTTGAAGGGGAAAAGAAAAGAAGAAATGCATTTAAAAGTTTCCTGGCCTGCTGTTAAAGGGTTAAGATTTTAAACTTGCTTTAATTTAGGGGTTTATCTTTTAAACAAGCATTGTTCATTGCATATTTTTTTTTTATTTGTGTTTAAACTTCGTTTTAATAGATCCTACACTGCCAGTAGCATTAATGAATTTGGCAATGATAGCATAAATGATTGCACTAATCAATGCTACTCTAAATAGTTTCTTGAAAAAGAGTTTAGTTTTGATGACCATGTTCTATGAGCTTTTTTCAATCAAAATTACAGAAAAATGCTTGAAAACTTGCAAAGAAAGTTAGCTAATCAACCATCGGTGACCATCTTTAGGAAATTGGAAAAAGTGAAAAAGCTTGAAACTTGGATCGCTTTGTTCTTCTTAGCCAATATGGGTGGTTATGAGATTTTGATATACCCTCCCTTCTCTCAAGACCTCTATTTAACTTACAACCATTTTTTAGACACCTTTTATTAATTTTTGTTTTTTAACTAAATTATTTAATGATGTTAATTGGGTTAGTATTCAAGATTTAATATTCTACGTATTTTCTAATATTTTATTTTACGATTTCATTTTTAAACCATAAACCTGCATTGATTTCTGGACAACCCAATAGAAAAAATATTACATGTTTTTGATCTTTATGAAATTTATTCGAAATATGTTAATTTTATATTGTAAATTGACATTTTTTTTAAGCATTATTAATAATGATAATTATTTTTTAGGTAACATCTTTAGGGCATTTCCTTCATACCTGTCAAAATGACATTGTTGTCAAAGTTGATCTGCAAGAAGAAGTACCGTACTTTAATGCCCCTATTTTTACAGAAGATAAAAATCAAATTGGTAAAATTGATGAAATTTTTGGACCTATACGAAACTACTATGTTTCAGTAAAGCTTGGAGAAAATATAAAAGCCAGGAGTTTTAATGGCAATGACAAGGTATGTAATAAATTCATTATAATATATACCTGATTTAGAATATTATTTTAAGATTAAAACTTTTTTGGCATTAGCTCCAAACTCTTTTGTACTTAAAGTAACTACTTAATCAGTTAATTGTTTATCTATCTTATTATACAAAAGGACAAGTCATTTTTTGTTTGTAATCACTAACCGCGAAAACTACTGAACCAATATGAACCAAATTTTAATCACATCATCTATATAGCTCCAGAAAGGTTTAGCAATATTAAAAATTTACTAAGTTTCTTTATTAAAAAAGGGATAATATGTGGATAGCAGTGAAGTTAGATAATTGACCGATTGGTAGTTAGCTCCATTTTATATGAGAGGTCTCAAAAGTACAGTGTTATTTAGAGTTTAAAATTGACTTATATTCAATAAAATTATGAAGAAGATTTAAATATCTGTTTCAACGTATGGTTAGCGCAATTCCACAGTTGAGTTTCTATGTTTAAACTACTGAACCTATTGGTACGAAATTTTAACTATATACTTTTACTTATGAGAGCAGGCGAAACCGGAATGGGGGGATGCTAGTTTATCAATATAATCATAATTTTAATCAACTTAGTGTGTATGAAAATGTGCTGTTTCATTGATTGCTTTTAATTAATTATTCAGATGTTATCCCTTAAAGTATATTCCTTTTTTCTTATACTCAATTTTTTCTGACTTATTCAGTTGTAAACAACTGTATACACTGGAGCAGATGTTAGATATATTAGGTTGATGCAATAATAATGAAGGATTTTATTTCCGTTTCATTATTAATTCCAATTATGTAAACAAAACTAATCCACAATGCTAAGCTATACACATCATTTTAAAGCCTATTTATCTCGCTTACTTTCTTATATAATCCTTTCTTTTTTTTTTTTTTAACATTTAATTCAGTCCATTTAGTGCCTCCAGACAAAATGACGTCTAGGAGCAATTTTCCGCAAATTTACTTGTATGAGTTTAAACTCGTTCGAAGTGCTGCGCAAACGGCTCAAAATATTAATGAAGTTTGGGGGCCAGGTACCATTAATAAATCTACAGTGTAGCGATTGTTTCAAAAGTTCCGTAGTGGAAATTTTGACCTTTCAAACAAAGGTGGTGGCCATCCCTCTGCTATTGACAATGACCAGTTAAAGGCAATAGTTAAACCTGACCCCACCAAAACTACTTGAGAAATAGCGGAAGATCTCTATGTGGATCTGTCAACGCATCGTACGCAACAATACCAAAAACCTGCATTATTTTTGCATCAACCTAATACAACACAACAGTAAATTAATTCAATAAAGATGAATATAACTGGAACTTTCTAGAACAAAAAATGGCTTTCTAAGGACTATCTAGTCATGATGCTTTATAAGGACATACTGAAAATCTCTTGTAAATTTATTTTGTTAAGACTCATTTATTATTCAGATAATTAATCTGTTATTTTATTACTTTTTTTTAGTTTTTTATCGACCCTAACAAATTGCTACCATTAAAGAGATTTCTGCCCCTACCACCTGGAGTAAAGCCTCCACCAAGAGGAGGTGGAAGAGGAAGAGGGGGGCGAGGTGCAGGTGGAGGAGGTGGAAGAGGTAGAGGTGGATTCGGAGGACGAGGAGGCGGTGGAAGGGGAGGTGGCTTTGGAGGAAGAGGGGGTGGGGGTGGAGGTAGGCATAGCTTTGGTGGTGGTGGCGGCGGTGGAGGATTCAGGGGCGGAAGGGGTGGTTTCAGGGGAGGTGGTGGTAGGTTCTCTAAGTAAATTATGTAATATAATAATTTTAACAGGATTCAATTTTTTAATAAGAGGTATTTTTTTTTTTTTTTTTTTTTTTTTTTTTGACATAAATAATTGTCTAATACTTTCGTTGTAGAAAGGAAACAAGTTATCAATAAATATATTGTATATTTTACGATTTTTTATAGTAATGAACTGTGCTATTATATTCAATAACAATTATAATGTATTGTAACAGATTCATATGCAAAGATTTATTAATAGCTTAACAAATGTTTATGATAAATTTTCTTTTTGTTTTAAATTCATTTATATATATATATATATATATATATATATATATATATATATATTTTTTTATTTTTTTTTTTAGATATATATTCATTTATTTCACTTTATTGAATTATATTCTTAATGTAATTTTCATGTCTTTTTTTTTTTTTTTTTTTTTTTTTTTTTTTTTATGTCAATATGAAATGTCAATTTTTCTAGATAACATGAATGTATGGAATCTATGTATGAACTCTTTATGAAATAGCACAATTTATTTTATTTATTTTTTTGGCGAGAAAATTTTACTGGTGGATACTGAACTATTTCAGTTCTTGGTTACCCCCAAATCTTGTTATTTCATGTGCACAACTAGATTTATGTTAACTACATGCCATTTTATATATTCAGGTATATATGTAAAAATAAATGTTTATATAATGTATCCTTCATTTTTTGATCTTATATTTAATACTTATTTTTACTTATTTTTAAATAAAATATTTTAGAATATAACACAGCTCTGATTTATTTATTACCTTACTTTTATTATACTAGGTTGTTACAAAAGTCCTTGTGCATAGATATTTATAGCTTTATGATCAGATACTTTCACCAATCTTAGTTAATAATTGGAATTGATGCTGGGTACTACACCTTCGGTTTTGAGGCAAAGAATTCTTCATATCCAATTTTTACAACCTCATAATTATTGAAGGTCTGATATTTAAAAAATGAGCCTTTGATATAAGCTAATCATAATCTAATGGTGCTATTCCATATCTGGGCTTTACGTTGAGTGAGGTAAAACACTTACTCATTGTATTTCCAATAGTTTTTCCTTGATCAAACAATACAATGTGCAGGGGCATTATCCTGTTGCAAAATGGCTTGGTTGCTGTTGACGTAAGTACTTATTTCCACCATTAATCAGAGATGGATAAGAAGCCATCTTCCACTTGCGAACAGGGCATATAGATTCTGAGCTCACCAGTTCAGGAAGTTTTGTATTGGTTTCAGTCCACTCAGCGAGTGCTGGATAGAGTCAAAAGCAATAATCTCTGACTGAGATAAGCAAGCTCTATGGGAGCCTGGAGGACCACCCAATTTCTTTGGGCTGCTTAAATTGTGTCAAGCTGTTCACAATGAGGGTTTGAGTCCACTACCCAACCTTCAGGAACAAGCTCAAAATGCAAAATGTTACATCAACTATAAAGCATCTCTTTTTTTCTGAACAAACCAAAGAGCAACAGTAAGTTGATGGATAACTTACCTCTATGACACAAATTTCTTCAGTAGCTGCCTTTTACTTAACCTTTTTTTCTTCTGACATTTTATGTGCATGTCATTGCATACCCAGCCTCAGGGCCACTGACAGGAGTGTCAAAATTGCTGGGGTCCGGGGGCTAAGGAGTACTGTTGGGAGTGGGGAGTTTTAAGTGCCTGCATTTGCCCCGGGGCCCAGTTTGGCTCTCTGCGGCCCTGCCCAGCCTCTAAAAAGTGGGTACCCTTAAATGGAAAAAACCTGGCGGTTGAGCATGTTTTAGGCCAAATCTTCTTTCACAACCATTGGCCTAGTAACAGGTAAATCCTTTAACCTAAGTACTGAACCCCAGACCCTTCATGGATTGTTTACTCTTTTCATGGAGGCTTACTTTTTAGTAGGAACAAAAACATTCTTATAGGATTAGTTATGAGATTTGGAATTATGGATTATGTTCTTGCACAAGGACTTTTGTAACAACCTAGTTATGCATTTAAATGTTGACTGCTTGTACATCCTTCCAATACATTCCCTACAGCTCTTTATTAAAACTTGTAGCAGTTGTATTAAAAAAAAGATCTTTTTTGTTATTAGTATATGTGATTAAATAATAACTAGCAGGTTTAAGGAGTATTGTTTACAGCCAAACTAAGTCTGACCATCAATCTAATAACCATGATTTTCTATCAAACAATATTAAATTTGTGAAGATGTCTGTTGTTGGGGTATACAGTAATACATACACATACATTTAAAAACTATATTTTAATTAATATTGCCAATTTTTCCGTTGCCGATCTCCGTTCATGCATCCAAGCATGATGCAACGGGTTGGTTGAATTAGAGTGGCACAATAGGCTGGTCTGACTCTGCTCCCTGCTTAGCCTTGGCATCAGCACACTCGTTACCATGTAGCCCCATGGTACCCACCCATTGTAGGAAGACGACCCACCCAGTCAAAATGAGTTCTGAAATTTTTCTGCGACACTTAATTGTCTCAATGCAGTCCGTGGTGGTATTGCTGCCTGGGAATCGACGAGGAAGACTACTCTTCCTGGGTTCACGCTGTTGGCTAGGAGTTCGTTGGAGGCTTCGTGGACGGAGTTTTCGAATATTCAATAATATAGACTGTATAGAAAAAGAAAATTATATTTACTTATTTTTATTATCAGTAGCTAAGATATACACTGTTCCCGAAATGATACCATCCCATACCAATTGACTGGTTACTTGCTCTTTTATTATTATTGGAATATTAATTTGATTTATGATAAGAGTTATCATTATTCATATTCATTTTATTTCTATGTTGTTTATGTATTAATTACTAATTTTGAATTAAGTAAAATTATGCATTTAAAATTTTTTTAATAAAGTGTAGTATGTATTATAGTGGGATTAATATTATGTTTACATTGCAAACTTCAACAAGATGTGTAGTCAGCAACTCATAAGAAGCATGTACATAAATTGTTTATATTTTGAAATATTTGTACAAGAACATGTTCTTTAACAAATAAAGTTATTATTATTATATATGTATTTATATACATATTTAAATTTATTTTTTTAATTTATATCAATTAATATGACAAAATTCAGCACAGCGTAGCCTGTGAGCCCCATTGTAGAGATACGTACCCAGATACGTAGAATTTCACAATAATTCCTTTTATGAGAATTAATTTTTAAACTCCTATGAAAAAAAAAAAAAAAAATGATATTTTCAATGCATAATGGAAATGGATAAGATAAGAGGGAGGGATTCACTAGTAAATTAACCTTAAACTCTTCCAAGAAATTCATGAACAGGTCACAGTGACACAAATAAATGGAGTAGTGTAAAAATTGCATAGGCCATCCCAAAGCTTATAAGCTGACCATAACTAGTGATTTAACATACCAATTCTACTGGAAATATAATTCATATATCCAAGGGTATAGTCAATAATTTTATTATTAAAAATAAAAATTGTTAAAACTTTGTATGATCATATTAATTTGAAACAATTTATTAAACTTATCAAATACATTCAAAATTAAAAAAAAATTGCCAACTACTGTTTCGTTTATTTATTTATTTTAAATGGTAAAAAAAACAAAACAGCTTATTAAAACATGAAACAAGTATATAATATACTTAAGTATTTAATATTATATTTTAGCTGCTAATTTATTTGAAACGAAACAGCAAAAAAATATTTAAAACTGAAGTAGGAACTTCTACACAATATTGTACAAATTGCATCAGTGTAATAGGTGTATACCTCAATACTTTTTATTTTTATGTTATAATCAGGGACCGAAGCAGTTATCAATCTGATACAAATCTCATTAGCTTCATTAATTTTTTTTTTTTTTTTTTTTTTTTTTTTTTACTTTTATAATAACTGTTGGTTTTCAAGTTTTAGCTAAAATTAAAAAAAATATCAGTTAAATATGATTGAAGATAATCCATGTTATCATTCAACTGGATATGTTTAATCTGTTTAAATGCGCAACACTATTCAATAATAAATATTAATGTTGTTAGCATTAGCTACTATTGCTAAAAGCACTATATTACTTATTTATATACTTTATATTTCTGAAATGTATATTATTTGAGTCCAAAATTATTCTATTGAATATGTATTAGAAGTATTTCATGGTTTGTTGATTCGTTTAAAATAAAAGTTTCTTTGAAGAATAGTGCACATACTTTTTAATAAAACTTTTATTTCATCAAACTTAAAGTAAAATTAATACTCATTTTATTTTTTTTAAATTAAATTTAACTGTCTGGATCGGTCCCTGGTTTAAATTCAGGATAATTTTTCAAATCTACCATGCTTAATAATATCCTAAAAATAAATACTTAATAAAAAAAAAAATTATATGTACAACAAGATAAATTACAGATCATTAATCATACCTTCTAAAATAAATATACATGTATAAACAATAATCAAATGGTAATAAAAAGTTTAATTAAAAACTATACAATAAAAAAAAATTAAATAAAATAAAGTGTTCCACATAAAAGTCTATAATACACGTGAACACACCGCGCACTGTAGAATGATAACTGCATAGATTTTTTTTTTTTTTTTTGTCCCTTATATAAACATAATTCATTTACACATTTTGTATTGATATATAAAAATATAGATATATATGACTATACACACCCTATAAAAACTAAACAGACTTAAAGACAATTAATCAGGTCTATGTCCGAAATAATCAGCGGCAGCAGCAGAAAGTTTACTAAGAAAATTAAAAGTTACAAATGGTGCAGCCCTTTTTAAAAACACATCACTTTGGAACATTATTCCTATTTCTTCACGAGTGGGTATTTTAATATCTTCTTGAGAATCTGGATACAATTCAGGTTCCCTGACACAAGGAGGTGTCAAAATATAGTCTTGAGTATTCTCCGGGGCCTTCTGACTCATCTGTGGCAGAGTAAAAGTGTCATCACTACATATCTCCGAAGGATCGACCTGTACACCCATCTCAATGCCCAGGGTAGTAATCTCGATCTGAGTTTCGACAAAATCCATCTTTTCACCATCTTCCAATGACTTAGATGAGTCATCAAGCAACTTGGCTGAAAAGTAATGTTTTTATTAGTAATACAATTAGTAGTTACTAAATAAAAGCAAATTTTTATCTAGTAAAAGCACACAATCTAAATGTCCTTAGAGCAGAATCATTTATATCAAAATTAATTCCTAATCATAATAATAAATAAAAAGTTCCCAGGAAACAAAGGAGAAAAAAAGTGTGTTTGAAATAGGTATAATTATAGATCAAATGATACAAATTTGTTTTGTTTTTTTATAATTGCAATAAGAAAATAAAACTTGGAGATTTAAACTTTTTTGTTTTTTTAAACTAATGGAAACATAAAACAAACAACATATATTTGGAATTCTTAATTAACGAATTTACAAATTGTTTATAAAATCAAAGCATAAGAAAAATAGAATAGACTAGTCAGACAACAAAATCATTGATAGTTTGAAAGGCCTTTCATTGGAAAATGAAATGTTAAGGCACGTTAAATGCTTGAAAAATTGTTAAAAGATCGTAACTTTTAATTTTATTTTGTTCACTGATTACACTTCATGAAATAAACTTTTTTTGGATTAAAATGATTTTATATGGGGATCTTGGGCTAGATGGCCAAATGGGTAACAATGGTCAGGTCCCAGGCATGGTGGGGCCCCAGATAAGATAGTTCTAATATGAATTGTACCTTATACTTTATACAATTTTTGTTTATAGATAAACTATTTGACGTTAGGGCATGAAAAGCAGCCTGAACAATACAAACCTACTACTATTAATATTAACAACTAAAATGAGCTACACATTTAGAGTATCAAAGCATAAGGCATCAATTTTTATTTATTTTTGAAGAATGGGAAATTAAATTATCTCCAGAAATTAAGCTAAAAACAAAAACCTGTTCTCTATATGATTAACTTTAAATAATTAAAAAATATTTTTATTTAGGCCATAAGTATTATAAATATATTACCTGTTGGAGATTTCTTACTACTTGATGGCTGGCACTGGAAGTAATCCTTAAAAAAATTAACATCAACAATCAATCTTTGGTATTTAATGGTTTTTTTGGGGGTTTTTTTGTTGTTTTTTTTTAAGTTTAGTGATGATAGATAGTCAACAAGGTAAACGTTTAGTGGTGTTTAATTTAACATTATTTATATCTGGTATGTATTTTTCAGTTAAGCCTATGGTCTGCATATAGTTCAAGAAATTCAACAATTTTTGTTGACACTTACTCAGCAACTTTTTTTTTTTTTTGTTAGTTCAAACAAAAATAATTTGATTTCTGAGGATCTGAGATTGAATTAATTTGAAAAAAATTATTTTTATCACCAGTTTTTAAACAATTGATTAATATACACTAAATCATAGTCAATTCCACTATCACTCCAAAATAAAAACAAACTTCATACTTCTATATAGGCAATCTGAAACTTATTTAATAAACTTTCATAAAAATCAATAAATTTAGAATTTGTATACACATGCAGTATTTACTATTAGTTTTAATTTAATCCACAATGGCTGAAGGCAGAAAATTTAATTTGTTTCTTCGGCCACGGATTGACAACGAGGTCTTGAGACCTTCCTGTGGCACACTTAACCTCTATAAAGTAGATTCCCCTTAATTGGAGGAAAAACCAGGTGGTTGAGCATGATTGCTGACCACATCACATCCTTATGTAACCGTTTATCTTGAAACAATACCTCCTTACCAAAGATTTTTTACTTTTATACCAAGGATTGAACACGACCCTTCATGGGTTGTAGCAGGCAGTATATGGTTTTTTTTTTTTTAATCCACAATATAAAATATTCTTTTTCATGGAACATAAATATAATTTTAATTATAAAAAAAACATACCTTAAGTACATTGTAGAGAGTGGAAACTTTTGCTGGACGAATGCTTAGCTTCATAATATCTGAGACTGTCAATGAGCAGAAGCCTCCAATAGTATGTATCTTCAACCTTTGCAGCTCTTCTGACAATATTTTCTCACTTAACAGATATTAAAAAAATTATAAAAAAATAAATAGATATAATAAATAAGATATATTAGAATAAAATATCACTTTGATGTTTGATTACAAACACATATAATTTACTAGAAATATTGTTAAACATTTATTTTCAACAGCAGAAACTAATTTAAGTCAATGCTGGTCGGTGCGTTAAGTACAGGTACAAATTTACTTAGTGGCCAAATTAACACTAAACCTACTGACATTTTATGTGTACATATTTTTACCACAATTTCTCGGTAAAAAACGATATTAAGAGAAGAATGAATATTGAAAAAACACTTTTGATGTATTTTTTAATAGAAGTATTAAAGCCAAAAATCAAAAGAATGAATGTTAATGTTGTACCCAAAAGTCAAAAAATCCGAAAAGGATCATCTGATCCGTCTGGGTAGGTTTAGTGTAGCTAAAATTCCTTTAACACCATCTATTAAAGATGAATAATAAAAATAATATATAATTTATTATCAAATTTCACGAATTAGAAAATATTCTAGAACACCAATCAAATTAAAAATAAATATTAAATTTTAGTGAATATTAAATCAAGGATTTTGATATCCGCAACCATTCCTTTGTAAATGAAAACAAAGTTTACATTGATTATTTAGAACCCAAACCAACCAAAGTAAAAAAAAAAAAGAAAAAAAAAAAAAAAAAAAAAGATAAATAATGAACACTAAGCCGTTGAAAAAAGTGATCTCAAGGTGAGAATAGCAGGTAGTAAGTAATGTATCACCTAGAGCCATCCAAAGAATAGCAAAAAAATAAAAATATTTTCAATATATAGAGGTCATTCAATGAAAACTTTTATATGTAGAGGTGTGGTACAGAGACAAGCAAGCTAAAAATTCATTATGTGAGGTCTTCTAGACTATTCCTTTAACCCTTTAACAGGCAATGTATCCTGGAGGATACACATATTTAATGTCTTTTGCCCAATAAATAACATAATGCCCGATGCATTATCCTAATCATAATCGTCTAATATCCTTTCTTTAACCTTGATTTTCATGATACATGAGTGGGGGTTAGCGTGGCTATAGTCATTCAAAGGAAAAAAAAAAAGAATAAATGTATTACGAAATTCCCGGCCTGCTCGTTAAAGGGTTAATATGTAGAAGTAACATGAGAGTAATAGTCTGGTTCAAAGAAAATGGAAAAGTTTTGATTTATCAAGGAATTCAGTCTATCTGAGCTTCCACTGTAATTAACTAGATTATCAAGGTTTTAACTAAAGATATATATACACATAAAAGTAATAAAATAAAACAAAACCAATGTGATCCAGTTTATTAAAGAACACCACATAGAATGGCCTGGCCATATAATAAGGATGCCTCAAGACAGAATGCCGAGCAAACTATTGCATGGAAATATGTTTGGCAAAAGAAGAGTAGGCCGATCACAAAGACGATGGCTACAGAACCTGGAGGAGGATCTGAGAGTTTTGAGAGTCACGAGATGGAAAACAAAAGCAAGGGACAGACAAGTATGGAACAACACAGTGAAGGAAGCCAAGACCCCTCCAGAGTTACAGTTTTAATTAGTAAAGTATTGCGAAAATTGCTTACTCTCCCGCTGATGCTATCCTGGGAATAATATTATTAACTGGGTCAGAACAAGACAGTATCCCAGGAATCTTGGAAATATCACCAGCCAATGGTGTGTCCTTCCAAGGAGCATCAGGAGTACTGTTCAAGAACTCTTGGATTGCAGTCAGTTCATCTTCAGCTTCTACTGCTACTATATCTTCATCGACTTCATCTGGCTTTGATACATTCAAAGATGATTTATTTTCTTCAACTTCACCTTCAAAACCTTTCCAGACCGGCTTTTTACCTGAACAAAAATTACATTTTCATTGATGCACATATCAAATTAAAAACAAAACAAATCAATATTCTCATCGACTAAACAATGAACATGAATAACTTACCAGGTGGAATATTTGCATGTTGGACTTGACCAATATTATCAGATCCCTTCGAGTAAAGCAATCCCTTTGATACTGGAGGATCTAGAAAACTAACCCTTTTTTTCTAGAAAAAAAGAAGACAAAAATTCAATATGGCATACTTTTTTTCAAACAAAATTATTTAAAACCAGAATAAAAATAAAATGTTGAACATAAAATAATACCATTAAATACATCACATTAATTATTAATTTGAAGATATTTACACTACTGAAAATAGGGGAATTAGGTGGTTTTTTAAGAAAAATTACTAACCCCCATTGCCTAAACTAAAGATCTATTATTTCAAAACCTTAACAAAATGCGTTCAAAGTTTCTTACTTACCCTATTAATTGGTGAAGAAGTTGGTGATACAACAGGTGATACCTTCCTTTTAAGTATGCTAAGTGAGGGACTTATCCCAGGAGGTGTGGGCAGGCAAGGCACCCACTGTTCGCATCTCCCCTCGGGCCAACTGAAATACATTATTATCTTAAGATAGCTTCAAAGTAAAAAAATTAATTTCATTCCTCTCTTCAAACTTTTTGACGGCTCGCTAATACTCCGAAAAAAGTCAGTCTCTGGGCTTGAGTCAAAGTACCTGAGGGGACAGACAGGAGGGTTTGAGTACACGGCAAAAGTGTACTTATACCACTTATGTGCATACTTCCTTTGCAGTGGTCTTGTTTTGGACACCTTGGCGAGAGTGTACTGCTGGCATAACGTTGTTTTTCTTCTAGAAAAGACACCATATCATAAGACATTTATTTTATGGCAATCCCTCAATTTTGATCTTCTGACTTTGGTTAGAAAATATTGGTAACTTGCAGAATAACCCAACCTTACTTCTCTAGTTGGAATAAATACATATTGTTATGATATTTATATAAAGGCACTGTGAGGATATCACTGGGTTTGACAGCAGGTAGGAAGCCCCTGACCTTTGGGTAATTGAAGGATTAGGTATAAACCCTTGAAGTCGGCAGGTATGAAAAGAGCAAGAGCCAGACCATGAGTTATGGGAAAACCAAGATGCAGGATGGCGAGTCCAAGAAAAGGCGGTGCTTGAGGGAGTTATGACGTGAACACAAGAAAATTAAGAGATGAACAAAGAAGAGCGAATAAGTGAACAAGAAGCTCAGATGCTCAACACCTGAGGTTACAAGAATTCAGAAGTATCAGAAACTTCAAAAGGCTCGGCTACCAAGGCCTTAAAGACATGTCTTATGATATGGGTCCTTTCACCGCTAAAAACATATTGTGGTTAAGAAAAGTAGAAAATCTGGAAATAGATAGTCTTTGTGTGTTTCAGTAGAAATCCCTAGCTAAAGTTTATGGATGTTGTAAAAACAAAAATTTTGAATTTTACTGCATTAACTTTTCATATGTACTAATGAGTAAGTTATGACAGAGTTACTGTAAAATGCAAAACAACAAAAGAAAATGAATAAAGTATTAAAATCTGTCATTTGAGAAGAAAAAAAAAATTAATCAAAATAAATATTTTGGTTCTTACGATTAAACTATCTAATCTTTACCGTCAGATAATTTCTATAAAAATAATAATACAAAAAATCATGAGTAACTCACTTCTCAGTGAGGTGGAGTGGTGTGATACTTCTTCTCCTAACGGGCGTGACAGGAGGCTCTTCTTCGGAGGTTACCATCTTCACCATCTGAGCTGATCTCCCACCACTGGGTCGGAATGGTGTCGTTAACCTCTCTCTTCTCTCATCGAATGTCTCCTCTTCCTCTTCAAGTTCTTCATCTAGTTCATTTTCATCATCTGATTTTTTAACTCTTCTTAGGAGCCTCTTTCTTCTACGAGGTCGTCTAAGAGTAGTCTTGTACTTTGCATATATCATTGACTCAAGTTTTAGTTGTGAAGCATTACTATTCCTGTTAATTTCTATCGAATTCCTCACAATTTCATTTTCATCACATTTCAGACTTTCAGTTAATAATTCTTCATCATCATCATCTTCTTCCTCTGAGCGTCTTTTGTGCTTAGGTTTTGGGAGATTTTCTTCCTGAGTTTTTTGGTTATTTTCCTCTTCCTCCTTGGCTCTCCTCTTAATTGCTTCTAAAAATTGCCTTTCTATGGTTTCAATGTCATCCACTGGATCAGGTACTGTGGACTGAGGTACTACTTCAGGCTCAAGAACACTAGGGATGCCATCATCATCACTCAGATTTAGAACCACTGAATCATTTAATGACTCTTCACCTTTGTCTACTTCCATTTTAGAGTCATCCTTCTTTTCTTCAGCATTTATTTCAGGCATTGATTCTGTAGCATTAACTTCAGAATTTTTAGGCGAGGTATCAATACTAGTCGAAACAGGAGACATTTCAACGATAATCTTCTTTGGTTCAGAAGAGCTTATTTGAATTTCAGAATTATTGTTGATTATTTTAGATTCAGACTGAACATTATTTTGATCATTGGAAGAGAGTAGAGAGGTTTTCACAACAGCTTTCCCTGATCTAATCAACCACTGTTCCAGGTTATTAGGAGAAGCCTTTATGTTTGATTTAATAATTTTTTTCTTACGAGGTTTAACATTATTGTTTTTCAAGAGAGCCAATGATTCTTGGCTTGCTTCTTCTACGTTAGAATCAGTTTTCGCTTTCTTGGGTTGAGATGGTGGAGAGATAACCTGCTCGAGGTTCTTTCTTTTGCTGGCTTTTCGTTCTTCGGAAGCTTCTGTTTCAGGGGATGAAGCCTTAGAATCCACATTATTAGAAGCATTAGGTTCATCTGAAACAACACTTTCATCAATAGCTCCAACGGTATTAGTTTCTTCTTTTGTGGATGATTTTTTTGACTTAGTTTTATCTTCATTTGTCTTTTTGTCTTGAGTTGTATCAGTTTCACTGATTTTGTTTCCTTTAACATTAATATTATTAACCTTTGATGCACTTTTAATCTTTTTGTTTTTTTCCACAGAGTTATCGGGAGTAATTTTCGTCAAAGACAGTCTTTTGCTCCGGAGCAACTTAGGACTAAATTTCTCAACATTGTTGACTTCGGAAACTCTCCTTTTTCTGCTTTTCTTCTCAGGAGTTGCCATCGACCAGCCTGCAACAATAGAATCTCCACTAGAGTTATGATCCATATCCATGTCCTCTTGTTCTTCTCCCTTCGTTTCATTTTTCGCATTATTTTCATCACTAGTACTCAAATTTTCAATATCTTTTGTTTTTAATTCTTCATCTAAAATCACCACATCTGGACTATTAGATTGATGCACTAAATTGGAAGATTTACAATTATCTGAATCGTCAAAAGAGTGTGCCATAGGTGATATTACATTAATTGCAGCGCTACTACTCACATTATTTGATTCTACTAATTCCATTTCAATTCCTGAATTAGATTCATTGAGTGAAGAGATTGTTTCCGAATTCTTATCAGTTTTTAGTACTTTATCAGATATCTCATCTTTTGTTCCTGAAGAATCATTGGATTCTTTTTTAGAAGTATCAAATTCATTAGAAATTTCATTTTTACAAGGAACGCTGATTGTTTCTTTGGAAACATCAACAACTGTAGAGTTACTTCCAGAGTGTTTTCTGGACGGTGCTTCCTTGATTTCAGTGTTGACACACTCAGTTGAAGACATAATAGAAATGATTTGTGTTGGCACATCTGTACAATCTTTTTTAGAAGGCAAATCACACATTTCACTTATAATTGTAGGTGTATCTAATTTATTATCCACTGTTACAGTCTTTGTAACAAAAATGTCGGAGGGTTCATCCTCAACTTTGCTAGTAGAATTTTCACTTAGCTTGATAATGTTATTTTTAAGTTCAGTTTTATCTATTTTAGAATCATCGCCCACCATTGTTTCTTCTTTCATCTCCAAATCACTTTTTGACAAACTTTCCTCAGAAGTATCCATACATTTCCCTTCAACACTTGAACTTTCACTTTGGATTATTTCATTTAAACTATCTTGCGAATCAGGATTTTTTACTTTTAGGGGTGATGCATCACCCGTATTTTTCACAATTGTTTCTGAAATCTTCTTTGATTTTCCTTTAGGTATTAACTCTGCACTCGCTACAGAATCAGAAGTTTCTTTCTTAGTTTTGGTTTTAGTTTCTTCAGCTTTTTTAGTTATATATTTATTTGTGCTTTTTCTTGTGGATCTTCTTTTGATAGGGGTCGGTTTTTGTAAAGCAACTTCTTCGATGTTAACTATTTTATTTTCCTTCTCAACTTCGTCTTCTTCATCAACCTTTTTACTGTCCCCATTCTCATCACTTTCGAGTAAATTAAATTTACTGAGTAGGTTCTTCTGAGCCGGAGGAGCAGTAGTATGCTTGGTTGGTGTAAGGGAAAGGTTTATACCTGAATCATAATTTGGCTGTGTATCATTAATTATTTCTTCCAAATCATCAGCAACGCCATTTTCAATCAATATTTTTTCGACTTGTTCTTTCTTATTATTTTCTTCATCAGTCTTAGCAGGGGCATTATTAGTTTCATCATCTTTGACAGTGATTACATCTGATGACTTGGTTGTGTCGTTTAGTTTGATCTCCTTTAACGTGATGATTTCTTTGATGCTTTGGCTGAAAAAAATAAATAAAATTTCACATGAATATATTTTGAAAAATATAAAACAATAGTTGTAACAATAATAAATTAGTCCCATAAAAAGGCATACACTAAGAAAAGGTACTCAGTGCCTGCAACCATATAATAATCTTACGCTGTAATATGGTGAGGAACAAGTGCCCTCTAGTAAGGACAGCCTATTCATCCTCGGACTAATGTTCACTTGCTATTAAGCGAATCCTATATAATTAAAAGTTAGTACTGAAGTAGATATAGGGGAAGGTGCTGTACCTAAAGCACAGTTGTACCAGTGGACATTTTTAATTAAGAGAGAGTGGGAGGAGGGAAATTGAAATTGTTAGATTGGTAGTGCTGCAAGCATCTCCCTGCATTTGCACGTGTGTTTTCAAGATTGTCAGATCAACAGTTAAGTAGAAATTATTATTTTTAAGTTTTTTTCCTCCAAATCCTGACCAATCCAACCAGTGACTTTAATTTTTTTAAGACCTACACTTATAAATTTTCTAGGCAGTAATATTTCATTGGGTTGTCCGATAAATATATTACAACTTCAAATGTTTTCATATCAGTTATCATTTACGGGGGGGGGGGGGGGGGGGGGGGGGGGGGGGGGGGAGCTTTCCACATAACATGGCGTTCAGTTGTACCTATGGACACCATTGCCAGCTGAACCTGTGACTTGAAGAGAATTTTATCAAATGATGGAAGCCTAATATTTATTCTTCCGGACATCGCTACTGATTATGAAATTTAAATAAGAGATATCAAAAGAAAATTACCACCGCCATTTTTTATAACTGACACTGGGAGATTATATAAACAATACATTTTCGTACATCTTTTCATGGATGCAATCTCTAATAATTCGATTTTTTCAATAAAAAAAAGTATGAGACACTCGTTAATAATAATTTCAGGTACATAAAAGATTTTTATTAAAAGGTTTAAAAATAAGTTAAGTTTCTATTTACTTTGATAGGCTAAATTTATTGTTGTCACCTTTCTAGTCGGCCTTCTAGTTCAATAATCAAGAGTAGACTTTTCTTGTTTAAATATTCTATTTTGTTTAGTACATTTTATAAAAAATTATTGCTGACGTGTTTCTCTAAACATCATTTCAATTATCCCCAAAAACCTATAAAGAAATGAATGTCCATTGGTACAACCACTAGTGTCCACAGGTACAAAGGGGGAAGGTATCTATGGACACTAATCAGTAAGTTACAAAACATTATTTCCTGTAAAAATAAAATTACTTTTCAAAATAAAGACACCAGGATTCGATAGCCCCTTAAATTTCTTATATAATGGTACAATAACCACTCAGATAAATAAAGCACCGAAAATTAGAAAAATTTATAAGTGAAAATTGTCCACAGGTACAGCACCTTTCCCTACTTCATTTTGAACAGTAATTAATAAAACAACAAAATACAATAATAATCTTTGTGTTGGAATTTAATGGATCAACACCTGGATGAACTGTTACTAATTTTTTTTTTTTTTTCAGAGTATTGAGTGTTGATGATAAATGTAAGCTCTAAAACATTAATAAACCATGACAACAAATAAAAATTCATAGCAAATGCATCTGGAAAAAGACCCAAGAAGCAATTTTTTTCCAGTTTTAGAGAAATCAATTTAGCTACCTATTTATTAACATATGTCATCAATTAACACCTATATTTACAATAATTAACTCAGCATTAATTCCTCAGAAGAAAACATATTTTTTACAATTATATATTACGATTTTCCTATAAGCCTATTTCACATTAAAAAAATACAAATTAACTCAATTAAAATGAAACATCGACCATTATGATACATTAATCTATCACCAATCAATAATTTTACGAGTCCACAGAAAAGTTGCATCATTAATTGGTAGCCTACATTATTACACAATGGTTCTATATTTACTAATATAGTGAAACCGTTCGACGAGTAGGAATAGATACGAGTCAAGAGACTATATCTAACTTCCTGACAGATATGTTAGGCAATGAATAAAGGGACCAAATTCTAGAAGATTAAACTGGAAGAAAGAGGGTCCTTTTAAAAATCAAATAGATTTAATAAATTTTCAGGACAATTGGACGAACATCCTGTTATCATCTAAAAGATCATTTAGTTCGATCATCCTCAACCCCTATAAAATTTAGCTATTATTTCGATAATGTTTATCCTTTTGGTGAGTCAATCCTTAGTCATCTAAACTCTAACTGACGTTTTTCTTTCAGACTTAATGATCTTAAATTTTTAAAAATAAACTTTGCTGATAATACTAATAAACTAATGACAACACTAATAAAGTCTGTGGTTAATGTTTTGAACATGCCGCACATGGTTAGGTTAGCAAGTTTTTAATGTATTTCTTGTTTTATAAAAAATCAACACCATTAACAAAACATCTGTCAACAGATAAAAAATTGGAGTAATGTTAATTGTTTATTCTATTCTAATTCTTTAGTCTCTGGAATAACTATTAATAATTACCTTTCTGCCAATTCGGAGATTATTAGGAGTGGAAAACGCAAATTCATAACAGTACACCAAAGGTTGTTGAGAGTGATCAGTAAATAAAAATAAGCAGTGATTGAGATAAGAATAAACCATATTTTAATGGCTTATGCAATATAAAAATATGTTTTATGTTAATCTCAAGCTTTAATATGATAGAAGAGCAGTGTTAAATGACTAAATGAGTCATATAAATTAGGTTGTCGAGTGAGATCAGTAAAAAAATAAGCAATGCTTGAGATTAACATAAAACATATTTTTATATTATTCAAGATTATATTTTTATGGTTTATGTTACATTACAAGGTTATATTTTTATGTAACATAAACCATAAAAATATGTTTTATGTTAATCTCAAGCATTGTTTATTTTTTGACTAATCCCTCTCGACCTCATAATGTAATTCATTCAGTTATTTAACACAGCTCTATTATCATATTATAGAAAATACACCAATTAAAATATTAAAATATATCTTGATCATTGAATAAAATCACCATTAAATAGAATAACACATATCGCACCTTCCATAGAATATTGTAACATCTCAAAAATGTCAACATATGATATGGGAAATGGTGTTCAAAGTTTTTACTTTTTTCTGTTTGACTTTTTCAATTATTGCTTTTTTTCTCTAATTGTAGGTTGTTTTTTTCTGACATAGATGCAGCCAATGCTATATTTACAATGTACTGATAGACATTGTGTAATTTGTCACTCTTTCCTGAACGGATTCTATTAATTCCACTACTTTCAAAATGTATCTTCCGCCTCTCCTCAGCCAACTGAACAACTAAACTTATTACAGTTTAAACCACATAACGATAATGTTATTTTGAATGATTTGGTGTAAAAAAATCAAAATAGATTTTTTGGAATTGTTACAGTATTCCACGGAAGGTGCGATCTGTTTTTAATATAATAATTTTAAATTTTCTTTATTTATATTGAAAATCAACATTACCTAAATATTTAAATTGAGATAATTAATACAAACACTCAAGAACTTTTTGATTAGCTAGTCCTTTATATGAAGAGACATCAATGAATAAGAATATTTTTATTGTAATAACTACACTTAACTAAGATTTTCTGCTAATGTGAAATATATAGTCTTAGCAATAAGAAAATAGTTTCCTTTACTTACTATTTATTTCTGACATAAACCTCAGGCTCTTCACAGAAATCATAAACTGAAAAGTCAAAAGATATTTTATCAATTTCGAGGCCAACAGTTTCAAAATGTTTAATCAGCTCGACGAAAGATGAGTTAATGCTGGTTTACATCCGGTACACATATTACATCTGAACAGAACTGGCTAGAAAGCCTAAACGATTTTCCTCACAGATCAGCTTGTGTTATCTTTAGATTAGTCAGGAAAATAATAATGGTCGCTTTTAGAAAAGCATTACGTTTCATAGGATCATGGTTGCCAACAAGATGGCCTGCTGGGTCATCATCACATTATTGTATACATACTGTTTAGGTTATATATATAATTTTTTAAATAAAAAATAAACTTAATGTAACTTTAAATGCTCATATGAAATTCTGTATATCATCGTCTATGTGTGGTATATTTATCTACACACTACTCGAAATAACAAGTATTATTTCTCTGGTCACTGGCCATAACTAGTTAAGTCGACTTCTCCTCAAATTGGTTTAAATTGATCATTGTTTAACTCTTGGACTTTTAGACCATTGGTAAAAGTTGGTAACTCTATAAACAATAATCTCAAAAAAAAAAAAATTATTGGGATCTAGTGTTACAAACTTTTACCAATAGTCTAAGAGCCCAAGAGTTTAATAATGATCAACATAACGCAATTTGAGTTGACTTAACTAGTTATGGCCAGCAACCAGAGATTTTAAAGTTATGATTTTAAAATTTAATTTAATTTTAGACTTGATTACTGCTGAGCTACTCCAACATATGCCCAGAAAAGCTACAGTCTTTCTCACAACACTCTTTAATGCAATACTAAGGACAACTAAATTCCCATTGCAATGGAAATATTCACACGTATTAATGATACAAAAACCAAATAAAGACCCGAACTCTCCTTCTTCGTACAGACCCATCAGTTTACTTCCAATTTGCTCAAAAATTTTTGAAAAATTACTGTATAGACGAATTCTAGAAATACTAACGAACAAAGACATACTACCTGAACACCAGTTTGGATTTCCTTCACAACACTCAACCATACACCAGCTTCACAGAGTCACAGACTACATTTCAGTTGCATTGGAGAAAAAATTATATGCTACTGGGGTATTCCTGGATGTAGCTCAAGCATTCGACAGAGTTTGGCACAATGGACTACTATTTAAACTTAAATCATTCCTTCCTTCCACTTACTATCTTATCCTTCTCTCTTTCCTTTCTGACAGATTTTTCTCTGTTCGACAAGGTTCGTATATCTCTTCTGTTCGACCAATTAGGGCTGGAGTACCGCAGGGATCGATTCTTGCACCTCTGCTATACATTGTTTACACACACGACATACCCACTTACCCTAACACTATAATAGCAACATACGCAGATGATACTGCAATTCTGACTAGACACTCAGACATAAATCAGGCTTCACTGACTCTCCAACACTATTTACAACAGTTACAAGACTGGTTCAACAAATGGAAAATTAAACTAAATAACGACAAATCACAGCATATAACTTTTGCACTTCGACATAACACCTGCCCCAACGTTTACATCAACAATGTTCCAATTAAACAGACTGACACTGTTCAATACCTAGGACTAATGTTCGACAGAAGGATGACATGGGGCCCACATGTGAAACAGATACGCCTAAGCCTTAACAAAAGACTGAGACTATTATATCCAATTCTACATAAACGATCTAAATTGAAAATTACGCAAAGACTAAATACATATACTTACTTATTAAAACCTCTATGGACGTACGCCTCACAAATTTACGGAACTGCTAAAAAAAACACACATCCAAAAAATACAGACTTTCCAGTCCAAAACTTTAAGACTCATTACACAATCACCCTGGTAGGGGGGCAAATGGGTAGGGCAACGGGAGGGCTAGAGAAGGAGATAGGTGCGGGGATCTCCTGTCCTCTTAGCGAATCAGGCAAGCAATAGTGCCCTACTCACTGCAAACCTGACTCCAGCTCTCCTTATCCCTATCAACGCCTACTGTCACCTCCTAGCGGTGCCCCCTGGAGAATCCGATGGGATTCACGAACGACAGAGGCGGGGTCTCTTACTACGGTTAGGGGCCTTGTAGACACCCAAGTCAGGTGGAGGGAGCTCGAGCTGAGACTGAATGGCAGAGGGTGTATAAAAATATACTGTCTCTTATCGACCCACTTGGGGCACCAGGCGACACCCCAAGGTAGTAGGGAAACCTACATAGCCCGCTGCAGGGATAGGGAGCTCACCTGTAGTGTAGTTTAATCGCTCCCATACTCGTGGGAACAAAATGCCCAAAAATATATCAAACAAATTTAACCTTAACTCGTCCGAGGATGAACTTTCATCCTCGGATGACCAAGAACATGTTTCAGGTCTCGACCTGGAAACTTTGGACGAGGAGTCGGTGAGCTCATTGATGCTCTCGCTGACTCAGGAGGTGGGAGGACTAAATGTGGACCTCGGCCCAGGGGATGTGGACGCCAGCTCGTTCAGCCCCCAGGCAATGGAGGCACGGCAGGTAAGCCCACTCCAACATACAGATCCTAATATAGCTTCCGGCAGCCCGAGGGTCGAGGAATCAGCTGCTGCGTCGCAAGACGCTGCGGTTGAGGATCCTCCCTTCAAAACTGTCAAAAGGAAGCGATTTAGGAAAAGAGCTAAATCTTCGAAACCTGGCAAGGTTTCGACTGGAAAACCCCACCAAGGCGGTAAGATGGAGGTGGCTGGGCTCCCTAAGGGTGAGTCGGCCTCCAAAGTCGAAAGCGCTGAGGTGTCATCAGCGTCCACAACTAAGGCTGCTGGGCTCCCCTCGGGTGAGTCGGCGGTCAAGGGAGTGAGCGCTGGTGTAGCCAAGGCTCCAACTGGCCAGGCCGCAAGGCAGCCCTCGGGCAAGCCGGCGGTCAAGGTCGGGGGGGCCAAGGCTGGGCAAGTAAAGTCGGGCCTGCCAGACAAGAAGAGGCAGCGCAATTCACCAGGATTTTCTGCGCCTTCAGCAAAGAAAATCAGGGGTAGCGAAGGGAAACCAAGCTACGCCCAAGTTGCAGGTGAGAGGCACATGACTGCGGTCATTCCTAATGAATATATCCGCAAGTGCAGCTCACCAGAGAGCAGAGCAGTCGTTTGCAGGACGCAGTTGTCGATATGATCGACGGTCTTGCAAACGACGGCTCAGTTGAACCAAGGTTTAGGGGTGCTAGCTACAAGTTTGGGGGCTAGCATCTTTAACTGTGAAGATGAAGAGACCAAGAGATGGCTCGGGGAGATCATCCGACCCATTGGCGAGGCGGAGGGTATCCCCCTCCGCATAGTCGATGCTAAGGAGGTCCTCTCGGCTGTCAGATTGGGTGGTTACTTCCCAGGGAAGAAGCTGGAGGATGACGAACTTGCCAATAGGATCTGCGTGCAGAATAAAAGGGTTCCTGGCGTGGACTATTGGACGCTAGTGGTGGCCTCGAGGGATGAGAAGGGCTGCTATGCTGTCCTTACCATGCCCAGGAAACAGCTTAGCATACCTGAAGGATCGCGACATGGAGGTACACTATGGCCTTAATGTTGTGGTCCTGAGGGAAATTAAAAAGCCAGCCCGGAAGGAGGAGGGGGCTGGCACAAGTAAGACAAAATGCCCAAAGGTAGTAATACCCGAGGGACCAGAAAAGGCGGGGACTCCTAGGACCGAACCAAAGGGGACAGTGAGGGATGTGGCGCCCAGGGACCCGAGAAAGGTCTCTGGGGCGGCGGCTCCCTTACAACGTCCCTCGGAGGGGAAGTCCGAGGGAGTACCCGAGCTGTGAAAAAGCAAATGATAAGGCTGCTGCAGATCAACCTTCACCACTGCATAGCAGCGTGTGGAGTGTTGCAGCAATACATGAAAGGTGAGGATATTGATATAGCTTTTATACAAGAACCCTACCTTATAAATGGCATGCCTGGGGGCATCAGGATGGGGGGTTACGAGGTAATCTCCTCATCGGATAATCCCAGAGCATGCATCCTCTATAAAAGGAAACTAAAACTGCTGCCTTTGTGGCACATCTGTTCCAGAGACTTTGCAGCAGCCAAAATAAGCCTCAATATGAGGACGCAGAGGATGGAGATCTGCTTAGCGGCTATCTACCTCCCCTACGAAGACGCACCCAAGATAAACCTGGAACCCATGGGTGAAGCCGAGGGCAACTTAAATTGTTGGGGCAGAGCTAAGGAAATATTGTTTTCTTACATTTAAAGCAGCTCTTGGACTTTTTAAACCATATCTCCTAGACCCTGGCATTGGAAGGTAAAACCTAAACCTGGGAAGGATAATTACATCAATCCCAAGGCGTTGGTAACCTCTGATAAAGGTACAATAAGGGACAATCTCAAAAAAAAAAAAAGGTGGCATTATAACAGCCAAGGAAAAAATCATTGGATCTAGACATGTGCCTTTGACAAACAATTTTACAAACGAATACTGTCTAAGAGCCCAATTAGAGTTGTGGGCGTTACCTACGGGAGGATGCCCACAAGGGGGTGTTCTATCACCACTACTATGGTGTATGGTGGTGGACTCCTACTGCACAATAACGCAATATGCGGATTTGCTAGTTGACACCAGGCTTAACTAGTAGGGATACTGCCAGCATGCATCCAGAGATTTTAAAGTTAAACAGGTGATTTTTAAAATTAGAATATGTGACGTCCAAAACCCTTATGGGCCTGTAATTTTAATTTTTTTTTTAATTCAAGTATTAATTATAGACTTGTGATAGTATGGAAGTTATGTTAAACCAGAAGGAAATTATCCTGAAAATGAATTCAGACCTCCAAATAAAGAAACACATTGAAAGTAATTTCAATGTGGTAATAGACATTGGGAAGCAACATACAAAATGCAATGGCATCAACTGCTATTCTCGCTAACCAAAAAAGGGTCAGGAGCGGGAATATGGGAGAATGAGCGACAATAAATGCACATCCTCCCCTTGGGGAAATATACCTCGGTATTTCAGTCCGAGGTAATGGCAATCTGTTTCTGTGCTCAGCAACTAATAGAAGACGGAACACGAAACAGAACCATTAAAATTTACTCAGATAGCCAAGCTGCCTTGGGGGCTCTGAGGAATGACACAACCAGATCAAAGCCAATAGCTGTACTGCTCTGGTCAGACATATATTATCTTTTATACAACAATTTCACATCTTAAAATTTTTTTTTTAATTCAAGTATTAATTATAGACTTGTGATAGAGTTCTTTGCTTGGTCACGTTAATTTTTGCTGAAAATTGTTCGATATTTAAAGCTAATTTGTTTAACTAGAAAGCGAGTCAATATTGCTTAACTTTTGAGACATTCTTGACGCAATAATGTTGCCCACGATGAATGGAGTTATAAGAAAGGTTTAGAAACATTCTTTCCCAACAATATAATTATGTTTTTATTAATTCAAAGTAATTATATACATTCAATATACTTATGTAGAATATAAATTAGGCAACTGTAAAAGTGTAAATAAAAAATAAATATTTTTACTCCAAGTGATTAGATTCTGGTTTTCCTAAACTTGAGAAAGAAATAACAATTACCACAAAATGCAATGTTAGTACTTTCTACACTAAGCTGATCTCTAGATTTCAATCTTTAAGTGCTACCCCTTTTGTGATCATCAAAATTTATAATACTTAGAATACATTTAAAAAAAAAAAAGTCACAAAAATTCAGTGTCCTCATAGGAATTATGACTAATAACAAATTAAATAAGAAACAAATACTAAGAATGTAACTATAGTTCACTGTAAACTCATGTTTTTTTTTTTTTTGCTTTTTTAAACTATCTTCCTTAGGATTTTAAAAACTGACAACTATAACTACATAGCGAAAATATTATATTATATATCCTATTCATCGGTCTATTTAAATTGAGAAGATAATCCAACAATAAAAACGACCATTCAGCAATTTCTCTATTTTGATTTAAATTAGATTTGTTAGCAAAATGTTTCAGGATTAATAATTCCATATTCAGACAAGTATCAACATTAGACCCGAAACTTAAAGCAAAAAAATTAGTTTTATTTAAAAGTGGAGACATTGTCAAAGGAAATGGAGGAATCGAGAATTGATTTGCTGGTACCGGTACTGGTATCGAGTATCAAAAATTGTTGGTACCGACACATGACTAGTTTCAACACATCACTAGCTTTTATAGAACCAGTCAAGGACATTCCTGCTGTGTAATCTAAAGATATTAGTTAATTTGAATTTTGAAGTTAATTCAATGCATCAGTAACATATGTACCGAGGATTAAAGTAGTTTCAATTCACAGCTCATTGTTCTGATTTATTGATAAAGTTTTTAAAATTTAAAATGGATAAAATATTTTTTTTATTTTCAGTTAATGGTTTCTGAGAGGAGGTGGAAACATCAGTCAGAACTATGTAAGTAAAAGAAAAAAAAAAAATTATATTTCTCCAACTCACAGAATCTTGGTTTAGTAACATAATTTTAATAAGGTATAGACCAAGTTATCATGCTTCTTGGCCAAGGTTCATTAAAAAAAAAATTCTAGTTTACTTAATATCAACATCTATATTTGGGTGGCATAAAAAGACAATAATTATAACTATTATTAGTATAAGCATCGTAAATGTTTATCTGTTTACTCATAACTAACAGTCTATTTAGATCTTGTGTGGAATTAGGGGTTGAGAAGTACTTACATTAGTCTACAGTTATGTCACTTTGAGTTGTTTAGTCCTGCTAATATCTCAATTGGTAGAACACTGATAGGTATTTTGAAAAACTAAAGGTTTTGAAATAATCATTAAATAACATTTACATTTTGTCTTAGGGATCAGTTGAAATCAGTATCATTGTATTTTGATGCAAAATACATTATAAATTTTAAAAAGACATGTAAGACGTTACCTGTTCATCGATTGGGTGTCTTGAGACAAATCTTGATATAAAGCAGGAATATCGGATCTTCTTTTCGACATCATCTCTTTCTGATGCTCGGTTAGAGGTGTACTTTTGGGCTTTGGAGGAATAATTATACAGTCCTAAATATTAAATTAATTATTACTACAAATAAGTTAAAGGATAATATAACATGAATTAAACAAGTATACAATGGATAAGTTTTTGTAGTTGTATGAATCAAACTAAGCTTGTTATGGTAAATCGCACTGTAACCCCACTCAGTTAAGCATAGCAATGGAATGTATCTGAATTGCACACTATTTAGAATATGGAAGTGCTTCAATTGAGATTAAAAAAAGTTTATCGAGGAATTAATAATTATTTTGAAGACTCTTGGTTCACAACATACTCAAGCAAGCAGATAAGGTAGTATTCTATGAAGTTTCAATAACAAGTATAAATATTTTACTAGTTGAGATAAAATATTAAAAAGAAATATGTCAACTTTACCATTGCTTCATCTTCAAAATATGAGGGAGGTGGTGGAGTTGCTTTAGAAACTGCTTTTCTGGATTCTTGAGAAAGAGTTAGTTCGGACTGCTTAACCGATCTTTTCCTAATTGGAGTAGTAACAACAGTAACCACCGACGGGATTACAGGACTGCTTCTGCCATTTAATGGTAACTTCTTTTCTTCACCTCCTTTTACTTCTTCTTTATTCGAATCAACCTTTTTTTCTTTGGCAATGAGAGGTGTATGGTTCGTAAGTGACTTCTTTTCTTCCACTTCTTTTACTTCTACTTTATTTAAATCATTTTTGCTATCTTTTCCATTGATCGCTGTCTGGTTGAGAGGTGACTTGACAACCATTTTCTGCTCTTCGCTATTGTCAGGACTAGATCCCTCAACTGCTTCATCGTTTTGATGAATATCCCCAAAAATGGAAGACATGCTGGCTCTCTTTTTTACTTTTTTCTCCTCAGCTTTGGCAAGCCTAAAAAAAAGGATAATAGAATAAAATTTCCCTAGTACTAAAAAGAATAAAATGCAGTTTAAATAATACTATTACTTCTTTAATAATAAATATGGCCATTATTTTAACATATTAAAAGAGTTATGCATTAAAATCAATTACTAAAGACATTTTAGTATTCAATATAATCTTCTGTACAGATAAAAAATGTTTACTAATCGAAGTGAGTTAAGAAAAATAATTGAATAAGGAACACACCTAACTCTATTGTAAAACATATAACCTTAAACAGGTTAGATGATTTGTTACATAATTTTTATCCAGATTCAGTAATACTACATTTATATTATTTATCATCATCATCATTCTAAGCTCTACAATCCATTATTAAAACCTTGGCTGCCACAAGAATCGCCTTCCACTTTTCTCTATTTTGGGTATTTGTCCTACCGTTCTTAATTCTAAGAGTTCAGCCATTGGCAGCCACTCCATCTACCAATTTAACTAAACTTTGTTCTCTACTTTCATTTTTCCTACTGATTCTATAGAGAGCAGCCTCTTTGTAATAGAGGTCTCTTCCATCTAAACATCATGGTCCGATTAAGTCTAAGTGACCAAATATGCTTTATCAAATTATTGTTCAACAAAAATGAATTAACAATTCTACTATTTTAAAATAACGATTATAAAATATCAAAAATATTTTCAATTAATATAATTTCCTAAAGCTCCTGGAATAATAATAGACTAGCCTATCAAGCATATTGTAATGAACTATTCTTTGGAAAATGTTATCTGAGTAATAAACAAAAAAATGGAACAGATAGTAGTGACAAAAAAGTGAATGCTCTCGATTCGTCTGCTGTCTTTTTAGAAAAAAGAAAACTTTTTTAAATTTTTTTTATTTAATTTTGTTCCCAATTATATAACAGGTAAAGCAAGAGAAGCTATATTTAAATATTATACATATAATGTGTTATAAGTCGTTATATAGAAGATAAGAAGATTCACTTAGTTATGAAATTGAGAATACCAAATATTGAAGAGGTGTTAGTGATTATAAAACATATAACCTTAAACATATAAAAAAATAAAATATATAAATAAAAAAAACATTATTTTTAAAACAATGAGTAACTTAAATGTTTATTAATTTATAACTTTGGTTTCAGGGCTTTTAGGATAAATAAAAATGGATCTATAGCTTTTGTATTGATTTGTGTTCTTTTTCAAGCAGCTTGCATAATATCTATCAGAGTTATTGTACTATCTATGGTGGTGCTACCACCCGATTCCACGGATCGGGAAGTTTACTGTACTTTCGCTTTTTTATTTTTTTTTATTTTAGAATAGTAGTTCATGAGTAGGTTAGGTTAAACATAAGACTACATGAAGTCCCTTAGTTGTGAGAATTGCACAAAAAAAAAAACTATAAAACATAAATAACTTGAGATCTACCTGTGCAGAAAATTGCTATGAGCCATTAACGGTGAGCGGGTTTTCTGACCATTCTGTTGTTCTTTCTCTTGGCCTTTAGATTGTTGACTATCTTGCTCCTTATTAGATTCATTCGGATCTTTTAAAGTAAATAACTTTCTTTGAAGTTTAGTAATCTAAAAAAGAAATAACTTAAATAAAAACTAACCTTCATTAAAATATTAATTATAGATAGTGATAATAGAAAACATAATAACATATGATTTATTATTAAGGTAAATTAAAAAAAAAAAAGTAAATATTTTACTATCCTTGAAAATAACATTACTACAGTAGAATCAAGAAACATGATATGAAACAGATAGCTGAAGAAATATTAAAAATGTAAAAATTTGTAATTTTCATTTCATTAATTTGTTGTCTCAATAAAATTTATTAACTGTGAGTAACAGAGAGTGATATTAGAAAACTTATTCCAAGGATAATTATTGTTTCCAGAAATAGTAAAACAAAATAAAAGACATATATAGGGAATGATATCACCGTAACTTTAATTAATAACTAATTATATAAAAAATCCACATGCCTAATGTGTTAGAAAAAAAAAATCATAAAAATTTAATATGTTTAATCAAAAACTAAGACACCTTGCCCTCAAAAGCTAAATTTTTTATTTATATTCTTGATAACTAACACCTAAGATATATTAACTGCTAAAAAATGAACAGGGATAGAACCAATTTTGTAGTATTTACTTTGCCTACCATTTTAAATGATTTTTATTACAACTAACTCTTTCTGCGTTACGGTTGATGACAGACCTTGGCCTTGTTGGGAATCTTCCTCCACAGAGACAAATCCTCCACTGATTGCCTTCAAACCCAGGAATCCGAGATGAGCCTCTTCATCGTATGGATCTGTCTCTTCCTCTTTCCCTATCTGGGAGGACGTCCTTGTATTACTTGATTTGGGAGTCATTTTAAATTTTTTGACGCTCTCAAAGTTGAACTCTATTCCTATTATATAGGAGTTCATTATAAATATTATAGATCTCCACTGGTCAAGCCTTTCCTAGATATAAGCATAGATTTTGTTTTACTATTGTTAATTTTGAATCCTACTTTTATAGCTACCTCTTCACATTCGGAAAGTGCCTCCATAAGCGAATTCTAATCTCTTCCAGTGATGGCTATGTTAACAGCATAGGCGAGGTATTGAGTCATATTGCTATAAATAGATCCTTCCAGCTTTGCTTTGGTTGCACTAATTATCCTCTCAAGTACCATATTAAACAACACTAGAGATATACAATCCCCCAGTTAAACTACTTTTTGAATATCAAAGTTTTATTAAAAACTATTTATGAACATTTTAATTATAAACTGCACTAATATTTATGAGAAATTATGTTTTTTACTGTAGGAAAGTTTAATTCAGGAATTTTAAAAAATAGGAAAATAAAAGGTTTTATTTCCATAATTTATATTGAACACATTACTACAGTACTAAATTAATTAATCTATAAAAAAAAAAAATGCAGTATTGATGAAACATAATTGCAAACTTTTTTTAGAAGTAGTCAAAATAAACCACTAGAAACTTCCCTAAATGTCAGAGAACTAAAATGCATAATTCAATTATTTTGGTTTTTAACGAACCCTTAAATGGAAACATCTGTCTAACTCACACTCCCATTAACATCCGTCCCTGAGACTATTTCCCTTTTGAGCTTTGTATTAATAATATTACTGATAACTATGAAATAAAGACACATTTATAATTTTGTCAAGATTCATGCCAATGATAGTGAATAAAATCGACAAAAAAAAAGTAAATTTTTTAGTTATAATACAAAAAAGCGGAATAAAAGCAAAAAATTAACTATAGGCAAATAGTTGAAAGTTAACAATAGAACAATCTAAAAATTTTCTAAACAGAGAAACGGAACACTCCAAGCAATTCGGCTTTACGCAATTCACGCACTTGTAGACAGTCATCCTATTTTTCGTGTAAGGACAATCTTGGCAGTTTTTTTCTTCTCTAACTTTATTCGAATTTATTACTCTAGCAACTTCATTCCTGATTACAGATTTCAATATTGTTTTTTTTTAACATCAGGCAATTTGAGAATTTTTAATCGAGTTTCAAGGAGCTTTTTTATCAAACTCATTCCAATGGCTTTAATTAAATAAAACCTTTCGATTTTGTATTATTGTATATTGTATATTGCTGATGACCCCGTCTTGCTAGCTGCTAATGACCGAGACCACCAACACAACATAAATGTACTCCAAGAGGAACTAACAAAAATTAATATGATAATCAATAACGGAAAAACTAAGAGTATGAGAATAGGAAAGAAACCCGGAAGAAAAATGAGCGTACTGAGAGTTGGGGGAGAGAGATTGGAACAGGTAAAAAATTTTAAATATCTTGGTGCCCAATCTCAAAGAAAGCTGCTATATTGACAAGGAAATAGTTCGGATAGGAGCAGCTGGGAGAATGCTTAATATGGTCCGAAGGGGTTTCCTGGGAAGAAGAGAGGTGACCAAGCAGACTAAAGTGGCAGTCTACAAGTCAACATTCCTGCCGATCCTGTTATACTCATCGGAATCATGGACCCTCACCTCAAAGCAAAGGAGCCAGATCCAGACTATTAAAGGAAATGAGGTACCTGCGAAAAATAGAAAGGAAGACCCGACGAGACAGGATCAGGAATGACACCATAAGGGCCAGTCTCGACGTAAAATCGGCAGAGACCATCCTGGAGGAGCACAAACTAAGATGATTCGAACACCTCTTCAAGATGGATCAAGAGAGAATCACCAGAAAAACATATGAGACACGAAGACACGGCGCAGAGGAAGACCTCGCATCAGGTGTTAAGGACACATTCCAGAAGTGAGGCTTTGAATGGAGCAGGAGAAGAGAGCTAGTTCAAGAACAAGACATATAGTCCAGACTCGATAAAAGGAAGCCACACACCACACAGAGGTAAAAGAGGATAAGCCTATGATGATGATGATGATGATGATATATGAGTATACAAGACTATTTGAACAACTCAAATATATGAGGAGGCAGAAAATAGCTGGTGACCACCTTCTAATTTGTCTGCTAGTTTAATAGCTGCTGCACTTGTAATCAAGTGTATCCATACCGGATTTAGTTGCATTATAAATTATATAATTTCTGGTTTGTTATTTCTTTCGTCAGTAAATTCTGAACCATGCATCAAAGAGATTAATATAACAGCTCTATATTTTTAGGAACAGATGAAAGGAATGTCATATTGTCGGTAAAAAATACTGTATAAGCAACTTAGTGTAAAAACTATTAACACTATCCGTCCCTTAGACGGATATTACAATTGAAGGGTTAAATTAATTTTTTGACTTCATATATAAGGAAGATTATGAGAACAATATATGGTCCAATCAGTGAACAAGGCGCTTGGTGCATAAGTAACCAAAAACTTGACGTATCAATCAATCATGAGGATATTGTGCGGTTCATAAAATCATGATGAATCAGCCGGCTTGGACATGTCAAGAAGATGCCCAGTGAGAGAATGGTGAAGATTATGAGAGAGAGCATCCCAGGAAAATGTAGGAGAGGACACCCAAGGAAATCCTGGCAAAAGGATATTAAGGAGGATATTAGGAAACTTGGAGCTATGAGCTGGAGGAGTAGGACTCTGGATAGGAGTGAATGGAGCAGAATTGTGTGGGAGGCCAAGGTCCACTCTGGACTGTAACACCAAAAACAAACTAAACTTAATATATAAGAAAACTAAATATATAAATACTTAAGGCCACCACTGTATATACATAACTTTATCAAAATAAATTAAAGTTGTTTACCTTTGTTTTAATTCTGAGATCATATGGTTGCCCATAAGAGTTACTATTACTCATTAACTCTGTCAATAACTTAATTAGTTCTTGCTTAGGAATATACCTAATGGAGTTTTCAAGTAAAACCAGAAGGTCCATGAGAGGTTTAGGATCTTTGCTGGGTAAACTTTTCGAAATAAAATTGAAGGTAGGCATCAACGATTTAAACACTAACAAACAAAAAAAAAGAAGGAGAAAATTACAGATATGATAACACAAAAATGGTTTTCTTTATTAAAAACTATTATAAAAATAATACCTGATTTGTCTTTATTTGATAAAAATGTGCAAAATTCTACAGCAAATTCTGCACTTATGTGAGATTCACTCAATTCTTTATGGAATTTATCAATAAATTGTAGTAAATAATTGTTAGAAGGAACTATTATTTGAGTATACTCCAATACGGAATTCCATGTCTTTTGAACTGGCACCGACCACTAAAATGATGAAGTTCATTATATTTTATTATTATTTATAACACATTTTATTGCTTGATATATAATTATATTACTGTCTTTTATATTTAATATATAATGACCTACTTGCTTAGAAAGTAATGGAACTAATAATAATGAACATAAGAGTTCTAAATCTACTGTCGATGACTCCTGAGGCAATCCTTTTAACCAAAGAATGAATATTTCACACATGAGATCCCAAATTTCGAGTTCAACGGAACTTTGAGATTTTCTAAAAAAAAAATAAAATAAAATAAAAAAATAAATAAGTAGAATTATGTTTTGAAATAAAATATGTTAAGATATAAATAATAAAACCTGACTTACTTGTTTTGAGCTTCTAAAAAGTGCTCCAACAGGTTATCGACTATTGGTGCTAAAAAGTGCTTTTGGAAATCACAATGGTTCATGAAACTTGATATGCTAAAAATATTTTTTACATTAGTATATTACAAGTGCTTTAAAAAGTTCTTATGTTAAAAAAAAAAAATTCTTTTATTACTAGCTGAACTGACAATCTGAAGAGCTCATCAAAAATATACAGAAATTTCATCAATATTTTCATTCCTAATTTTCTTTACACTGTTTTTAAAAAAAATAATGAGAAATTATTGCATCAACTTAATAAAAGCATATTACGAGTCATTTATGAGTCACAAGTATTATTAGTTCACATATTGTATAATTTGTATATTTACGAATGTTTACATACAACTTATCGTTTTGTGATATTACTATAAATAAACCAATAATACAATATTTTATTACATACATACTTAGCACATAATAATATCGAATAAATAATTAATAATTAACTATAATTAGTTTTTAATCAGATAAGGGGAGTCTATTGTAGATAGAAATTGTGAGTTAAAACTAAATGAAAAACACTAAAATTCTAAAATAATGCAAAAGATCTCAAAGCCATAGATATGTTTGACCTATTGTAAAGGATTATCATTTAACATGGCAAGATTATATTAAAAAATATAGATATTTTTTACATTTGTTTTGCAATAGAAAAGGATTAGAGGTAGATTGAAATATATACAGTAACATTCTACAATAACCAAATGGAAATAATCAAGAATTATTAACATCGTTAGATGAAGATTAAATTTTTAATGTCATATAGCCATTCAAACTAGTGATAATTTACGTTTAAAATTTGAAAATGACCACAACACTATATCATATTAAAGAAAATATGAACTATTTTTCAGATTAACAAGTAAATAATTCATTCACTTAAACTTACATTGGCATGATTGGTATATGGTTTAATATAAATATCTTCAAATTTTCTGTGGAAAAAACTTTCTTTTCAAGGGTTACTTTTATTAAAGCATCATTCAGTCCAGGTCTATTGATAAGCAAAATCTGAGGAATTTTATTGATCAGTTCTGCGATGTAGTCGTTCACATTTTCCTTTTGAATTTCTTTCATATTATCTAGAAACATTATAAGTAGTATTACTCATTGCTATGAAAAAATACTCACAATAAAATAATTTAGATAAGACATTGATACCTATCAGAGTGGACCAAATTTCAATAAGGTATTCATTTAGATCTTGTGATGGGCAACTTTCAAAAACTGTTAACAATGTAGACATGATCTTTGTAACACAAAATCTGAAAAGTTTTTTTTCTTTAACAATGTCCATAAAAACTGAGATACAAGCTTCTGGATACTTATGGCAGAGGGAATCACTGCCTTTCAAATATGCAAAGTCTATAAAAGGATCGATCACGAGTTCACATTTAGTGTTCCCACAAGCTAACCCAACTTTGTTTACCAAATTACTGCAAGTCTAAAAAAAAACAACAAAAAAAAAAAACATAAATAAAAAACAAACATGGTTTCACTGTTTCAAACTGAAAAAGCTCTTTATTTATAAAAAATCAATACCAATTATATCCATAGTAGACAGTTATAGTCTATCAAGAGACCTTAATTAGAATAACATTCGTTAACAATGAAAAACTATTCATACTTTAAAAAAAAAAATGTAGGAAAACATACTACAGTGGATCCTTGTTAAACCACAGCCTCTTATATTGTGGATTCAACCATAACAAAAAATAGCTCTGTTCCAAAACTGATTAGTTTAAAAATAAGAATAACATACTAAAATATTAGTTTTTACCCACACAGTAAAATAAAAAAAAATTTAAAGGATTACTTATACAGTGGAGTATCACTTATACGAAACTCACTTATAAGAAACATTCAGTTAAACAAAGAATTTTTCATTCACCGGAGAACGAATTACTATCTTATAAACTATTCAGTTATAAGAAGTATTCACTTATAAGAAACATTTTCCGTTCGCCCTCACATTCGTATAAGTGAGACTTCACTGAACATGAAAACAGTATGGTTGACTGTATAATATAATATTTGAAGAAGATGGTCAGGGAAGCAGGCAGATAATAAACCACATGTCAAAGTTTTAAAAAAACTTTGAATATGGAGTGCCGACAATTATATAGAATATTTTAAACTTGGATCAGCAGTTTATTAAACCTGACTTATATGGTATTTTATAATGCTGACCATATTCTTCAAAAATTACAAACATCAATGATGTGCTGATAATTTCATACTTTTTTTTCCTTTTTTTTTTTCAACCTGATTTCTCATGTTTAGGTCTGTTCAACTTCTCTATCAACCAGATCATTTTGTTTAGGGATCATTCAAAGCAAAAATAATAAGAAATTAACTTTAAAGTTAAAATCTGACTTCAGCTATCAGTAGCTTCTCATATTGAGACAAATAATAGAAGTTACTGGTGTCTTCATGGATGTGATATTTAACTGAAATGCCCTTTCCAAACATCTATTGTAATGTGAAAAAAAAATTGTTTTTGATATGTAGACATTAAACACAAAACTTTCCTCCAATGAAAATTCGAGGCTAATTAAATAAGTTTGATATAGATATTTTAAATACACACGAAGGAGACAGTTTTTTAATTTAAATCATGATTCTCTAGCCCATCTCCATCTACAGAGCAGTATAATTATGACAAAAGTGTTTATATTTTCCTTTGCTTACGTTGAAAAATATAAAATACAATGATCATCTGTTGTATAATACATATTCATATAAATAATACATACTTTGATAATAGCATCATTCAGCCCAGGTCTATTAATTTCTAATATCTGCGGAATCTTATTAACAAGTTCTGCAACGTAGTCGTTCATATTTGATTTTTCTATTTCTTTAGAATTATCTGAAAATATAATCATTAATGTTATTAGTAGCAATGAAAAAATAATTACAGTAAAATATTTTCAATGAATACCTATCACTGTGGTCCAAATTTCAATGATACACTCATTTAGATCTTCTGAAGGGCCACTTTCAAAAACTTTTAGCAATGCTGACATAATTTTTGTAACACAAAATCTGTAAAGTTTCTTTTCTTTGACAATGTCCTGAAAAACCAACATACAGGCTCCTGGATACGAATTACTAAGAGAATCTTTATCTTTCAAATATGCTGAGTCTATAAAAGGTTCGATGACAAGTTTACACTTAGTGTTTCCGCAAGCTACCCCAACTTTGTGTAAGAAATTGCTCCATGTCTAAACAAACAATGAACCATGAGAATATACAAACAAAACAGAAAAAAATAAAATGAAGGTTTTAAATGTTTAAATCCAAACCTTTATTCAAATCATTTATAGGAATAAATACAAAGTCGTATTCACACTTGAGAGTTATCAGCTAGATACAGTCACTGATTCTCTTCTTCATACACCATCGTTTACCATGTATTTTTTCTCACCTCCAAAATTTATTTAAGATGAACTTATTTTATATTAAACTAGCATCTCCAGTCGCGACTTCTCCCGCTCTCATAAATAAAGGATTTAGATAATTATAATTATTAATAATTGAGGGTTTTTTTATTATCGAAAAAAAATAGTGTATTGTAGTAAGCATTTCAAGAGGAAAAAATGAAAGGAAAATGGGTACAGTACAGTACAGATGCAGCTACAATGGGTACAGATAATTTTTACAAAAGTAAAAATGGGTAGTTTTAACTGTAAACTCAATTGTGGAATTGTTGATTTTCAAACTTCACTGGGATCCACACGCCGCACTGCACCACATACTTAAATCTTTATAATAATAATAATATGATTGAATTAAATAAATTTTATCAATTTCAAACTCTATATAACACAGTACCATTGTAACCTCTCATGTAGAATGTCCCTCGCCACCTATCGGTCAATTTTCAAACTTCACTGTAACCGTATATTATAGCTTATTAATAATAAATTAATTCAAAATCAGATTTTATTATTGCTAAATCTTCCTGGAAATATAAAGATGATGTGGTTAAAATTTGGAACAGATTAGTTCAGTAATTTTCCAGGTTATTGATCACAAATGAAAAATGGCTAGTCCTTCTTTATAATAGTATAGATAACAATAAATTTACATTAGTACATTATATCAGAAACAATGATTAAATAATATTTTATTAATAATATTAATATTATTTTTAATAATATAATAATATTTTTAATTTACACGACTTTCATTTTCATAGTTAGATAATTCGTCAGTTTAACATGTAAAAATAAAAATAATATTTAGTTGAATACTCTTTACTTCTATTTACCTCATGAAGCTGCTTTGGCATTGATTCTACAAGTTTTTTGGTTGTACCTAGAGTTTGAAAAAAAGTTTGTTTTCTTATGATTCTGGGATTATTTTACTAATAGCCATCAATAAATAAATTCTTTCCCTTATTCAACAATTAGCAATCCTTACTACACCTTTTAGTGTATACAGGGTGTCCCAGACATAGTGTAAAAAAAAAAAATTGGGTGATACTGCATACTAAACAGGGTAGAATGGCGCAGAAACTAGTTTCATATCTTAATCTGTTGAGGAGATAGAATTTTTTTTGTTTTTATTTTGAAAATCTTTATTTTTTCTGAAAAATGGCAGTTTTCTCTACTTTGGTTTAGCGTAGAAACAAAAGCGATGATATTTTCTTAATCAGCATTAAATTTTCTAAAATATGACATAGGTCTAATTATTTTAAATTGACTTTTAGAGGGCCTTTTAACGCGCAAAACACAAAACATTTATTAAAACTTAAATTTTTAATATTTTTTGAAAATTTCTCACTCCCTACTGGAGCACCCTAGAAGCCGTCAAAGTTCCTAAGAACTGCAGAATTTAGTTAACTTTTTAGTGGTATAACTCATGATACAATTGCACTTCACCTTTTGAGTCTAACAGAAGTTTTTCTGTTGAAAAACACGCTAGAGAATAAATACTTGATTGCTTCACGTACCTAATAGATTGAATAAATGTATTAGTTATTTTATCTCCTGTCCATATGCATGAGGGGTGAAGAATTGTGAAGGTGGGAAGCCCTCCCTTCCCATCCCCCCCCCCACGTAGTAGGTAAGTGAAGCAATCAAGTATTTATTCTCTAGCGTGTTTTTCATCAGAAAAACTTCTGTTAGACTCAAAAGGTGAAGTGCAATTGTATCATGAGTTACCCCACTAAAAAGCTAAATAAATTCTGCTGTTATTAGGAAATTTGACGGCTTCTAGGGTGCTCCAGTGGGGAGTGAGAAATTTTCAAAAAAATATTAAAAATTTAAGCTTTAATAAATTTTAAAGCTTTAAAATAAATAAACGTGTTTTGCGCATTAAAAAGCCCTCTAAAAGTAAATTTAAAATAACTGGACCTATGTCATATTTTAGAGAATTTAATGCTAATTAAGAAAATATCATCGCTTTTGTTTCTACGCTAAACCAAAGTAGAGAAACCTGCCATTTTTCTGAAAAAATAAAGATTTTAAAAATAGAAACAAAAAAAATTCTATCTCCTCAACAGATTGTGATATGAAACTAGTTTCTGCGCCATTCTACTCCTTTTGAGCTTGCAGTATTACCTAATTTTTTTTTTACACTATGTCTGGGACACCCTGTATATGATATTAAATATATATTTACAGAGAAGGAAAAACCAAAAAGTACAATGAAAAGAAATGTAGAGTATAAAAATGACTGTCACTAAGTGTACCTTAACTAGAATAACATTCTCAATCAAAATTAGAAACTATGCTTATTTTGAAAATTATTTTATTACAAAAATCATAATACATACTTTGATTATAGCATCGTTTAACCCAGGTCTATTCATTTGCAAAATCTGAGGAATTTTATTAACAAGTTCTGCGATGTAGTCATTCACATTTCCTTTTTCTATTTCTTTAGTGTTTTCTAATAAAAAAAAAAAAAAAAAAAAAAAAAAAAAAATATATATATATATATATATATATATATATATATATATATATATATATACACATTGTACCAATAACTGCATTAGTAGCTGGAAAGAAAATATACACAACAAAATATTTTAGCTACATACCTATCACTGTGGTCCAAATATCAATAATGTTCTCATTTAAATCTTCCGAAGGGCCACTAGCAAAAACTTTTAACAAGGCTGACATAATTTTTGTAACACAAAATTTGTACAGTTTTTTTTCTTTGACGATATCCTGAAAAGCGGAGATGCACTCTACTGGATACAAATGACACAGAGAATCTTTATCTTTCAAATATGCAAAGTCTATAAAAGGTTCGATCACAAGTTTACACTTAGTGTTCCCACAAGCGAAACCAACTTTGTGCACCAAATTGCTCCAAGTCTAAAAAAATAGATAAAATGAACCTTAAGAGTAAATAAAAAACGAAACAAAAAAAAATATATCAAACTTCGATTTCAATTCATTGAAACCAATTAATACAAATCATATTTGTATAAACCAATAAATCTTAATTCGAAGAACATTAAACCAAAGAGGAACTGCAGATTATGAAAAATATTAATTAATAAATACAATATATGTACATAATACATACAACATTACAGTATATTATAAGAATTTAATTTAATTAATTGCTTATTATAATGACGAGGCATATATATATATATATCAATACAACTACATATAACATATTTGTATACCATACAACTTTATCTATTATTTTTTTTTAATGTTGTTTAAAGTATCTTTATTTTTAGTAGAATCAAAAATGTTTTTTGTTTTATAGCTGTAATGAAGATTTATAAAGTAAGCAGGAACTTTAGCACAATAGATCAATTACATAATATTGGGTTCTATTGAATGTACCCTTTTCTCCACAAATTATTTATAGTGATAAGACTAATACAACTGAGTGTTCAGTCAAGTCAATCCAAAAATTACAGTTTAAATTTGAAAAAGACACAGTAAAAATTTGAAAAATCCTACAAACTTTTTTTTTTATTGTTTCTATATATAAATATTCATTACAATTTAAAAAAATAAATACAAAAATAAAATGCATTAAATTTCCTACAAGTTGAAATTATACAGTTTCTTTCAATTTTTTCTAACATACTAATGGCAAGAAAAATAACAGTTTCCTTTGTGATTAACTTTGAATCGTAATTCCTCTTTAACTTACATTGGGGAACTATCAATTGGAATAAGCTCATCTTTGATACCATTTGAATCATTTAGTAAGCAGACTATTCTCTATATGGGCTCAGTACTTCTGAAGCTTTCTTTCAATCAAAATTATAGTAAAGTACAAAATATCATAATTTTGCTCTATGGAAATTATTGGACATGGAAGTTTTCGGCAGCTGAGGCCACTCGAGGATAAAAACACTGAAAATGAGTTTTAAACGTTTTTGCATATTTTTTTTAAAGCGCAATTTTTCCAGGGGAAAAGTTGAAAATATATATCAGCACTTCAAAAACATAAAAATCAATTAAGAAATTTTTTTTATATTTCTTCCTCTCCCAAGCTACCTGCTACTGGACTATTAAATCTTAGAATAAATCATCATCAAGATGTAAATTATTTCATGAGCTAAATGTTATGAATTTGAAATATTATATTGAGAGAGATGTTTTAAAGCAAAATTTTAAAATTACACAAACCATTATTTAATTTATTCTCAAAATTATTTATTATAACTAAATTAAATTAAAAAAAATTATGAGAATAAATTAGTCATAATTATAATTATAAAACCATAATTATTTTGGTAGCTAATAAAAGTACTAGGACACTTCAATGGTTCAACACAACAGCAAAACACTATTTGACTAAATAGATCCTAAACATTGGTAAGTTTTTCCTGATAATTAGCAATCACAACTAACCTGGGCTGTGTAAACAATAATACATTACACGTAATGGAACTCCTTTACACCCTATAGAATATATAACAAATCCATTTCTACCGCATGTAAAATCTCTAACGTGTGAATGGAGCAATCCTTACCATATTAAAATTAATGATAAAGAGAAAAAAAAGGTTAATTATATATAAACCTAATTATATAGAAAGATATTTCAATGTGCAGTATTTAAATTTTTACAAATTTTTTTTTTTACTAAACATTGTAAATTAAAGGAGACATATAAAATAATAACCACATTACCATTGTACAACTAAATAAAAATTCAGATATAATTTCCAATATTTAAAGCATGCAAAACATGAATTTTTAAAATGTTTACCTCCAATTTTAATTTAGGGCATTTCAAAGATAAATTTGTTGACAAAGGCCTAACAAGCAGTTCGATTAATTTTTGAGAAGTGACTATCCTGGGATGAACAGAAAATATATCTATCAGTTTATTCCAGCAATAATAAGCCTTTTCCAATACTGTTTCGAATTTCCGTGACAGCTACACAATAAATTAAATACATTTCTATTAAATTGATAAAAAAACAATTTATTTCCAAACAGGGAAACATTTAAATACAAGCTGAAAGAAATCTTGATACAAGAAGGAAATAATTATTATTGAATTTAAAAAATAATAATAAGTGCAATGATAGTAATTTAAACACCTTACCTTAAATGCAATTTCAACAACTTTTAGTAACGAATTAATAGCCACACCATGAACCTGTTCATCGTGAACAATTAAGCTTATTACAAATGACCAGATATGAGGCCAGGTATCATCAGTCGCCTCAACCAGTTTAATAAGATGAGCACTAAAATCTCTGAACACACAAAATACATTAAAATGGAGAAAGTTAGCCATTTCAAGGATACAAGTATTATACTCACTGGGCAATCAAAGAACATTCCATATCTTTATACCATGGTTCATTTTTAATGCTTGGCCTCCTACTGACTATGTTGGTAAAAATACTAAAGGATTTAATAACTGCATTTCTAACATCCACATCTTTATAAACTGAATATAATAGCACTGATGGAAGAATATACCGCACATCAGCTTCAATCAGTCTTAATATTTCTTCATTATTGGATATAAGGATAGCGAAGTCAACAACCAATCCTTCATAAATATCTGGCTTTTTCTGTTTACAAGACTCTTGTAGATGTGACAGCAATCTGGAATATGTCTCCATTTCAGGAGAGTCCTTTGTCATTGTTATATTATTTAGTCTGTAACACAGAGTGTTTTTCAAATCACACTAAATTGATAAAATGTAACAGGAACAAATTTTTTTTAAAATAACTATAACCTGTTATAGTTAATAATGAACTCTATTATGAATAAACTTAAACAATCAAATAAAAATCGCGGCCTCAGGTCATCGTCTGATTATTTGAAGAAAATACTAACAAAATTAATCACAAAACTTTATTAACATTATAAGCACATATCAGAGGGAACCCACACAAACGAGAGGGGAGAAGCGACTGGAATTTGGCGGAATAAATAATGATTTAGCAATAATATAAAATAAAACATTACAATAATAAAGCAAAAAAATTATTTAGGTTATTAACAATCAGAAGAAATCACCCTGAAATGTTTAAACACCATTAAAATAAATTTTAAAAGATTTTGTGACTAAACTATTATAAAGGCACTGATAACAAAGGCGCGAGATGATAACAGTAGCAAAACAAGAAAAAGTAAGGTAATAGTCAGGGTGATAAATATTGTAAACAATGTTTTGTTTTTTAAATCGAGCTATGATCCATTTTATTTTTTTAATAATCAAAATGGACAAATCCAATTTCTCGAAACTCGAATACACTCATTAAAACATTCAAATTTAATCCAACTTAAACCTAAGACGATTTATTAGTATTATTGGTACATATTAGATTAATAATGGACTTATGAAAAATTCAGATAATAAATATTTAAAAAACTTTATATTTATGTAACTATATTTCTTTATGCCAACTGTTCGACAACAAATAATGTTGGCCATCATCAATGTTGGCTTCAATAAATAAATAAGGCTATATAAATAGAATTATTTTTTTATTTTTATGACTGATTCCTGCAAGTTTAAACCCAATATATGACGGTTTATGTTCAATGTAGATGTTAATAAACAATTTATTCATATATTTTTGAATAGACAAACGACAATATGAACATTTATTAAAATTGACTCAGTTAATAATAAACATTTTTAGACATAAAATTTGTGACACACTTATTTTTCATTTAATGGTAAGGAATTAATTATTACGAATTTTGGTTAAATTTACTATCAGGCCCTATTTATGAATTTTTGCTTTAATTCACTAATACACCCTAGCAAGCCCACTGAAAACGTCAAAATCGTCATACTTTGCTAAAACCTACATATTTCCGGTTGCCTTGAGGGTATTATGGGACTAAATAAAAAATTCATATATATGGCCTGATAGTTAATTTAAGATAAACGAAAGAAGTTTCAGATCGGACGAGTAGTTTAAGACTTATAGTGAAAAATGTGCCAAAAAAAAACTTGGATTTCAAAACAGTAAGCGGTTTTTAGGGTACTTGTATGGATATTTTACGGGAATTGATCAAAATTTAATATACAGGTTCTTATAGTAAATTCAATCATCTTTCAGATGGAAACAATTAATTTTGGATCGAACTATTAGTTTCAGAGTTATAGACGAAAGATTGCCGACAAACGTGTTTTCGCGGAGAAATGCGACCCCAGTCAGAGTGCTGAAATGAGGAGTATAGAGTGCATGAATTATGCGACTATTTTTGACTTCACAGCTTCATTAGTAGTAGTTAGAAGGTAAAGATACTAGAAGTCCCCGACCCTGGGGGAACGAGATTCCCCAGTTAACGTGGAGGAAGGGAAGAAGATCCCATGTTTAGGTTTTTCGATTATAACTCGAAAACGGTGGACTCTGGAAAAATATGCTACGAATCAAAATTAAAGATAATTAAACTTCCTATAAAATTGTTTCTATACACATTTGTCCATCTCTAAACGGTTTTTTATATATACGTTATTTAAAATCGATAATTATCGAGAAAAAAAATTGTTACCTCACTTTTTGTCAAATATTTGCTTCACGTGCCAGGAACGTATACATGAAATTAAAGTAAATTTAATGCTCTACAATTTTGATTCTGACATTTTTTTAAGAAACGTTTGTGGAAGGCACTAGAAGCAAATGTTTGTACGAACCGGTGCCCGCTTCTTCTTATCCACGCTATATCTCGAAAACGGTTAATCCTAAAAAAAAATGAATAGAACCAAAATTATAGATAATCCTATCATCTACAAGTTTTGTGAACTTCTCGATTAACGTCCGAGGCATAGAAATCGAGATATTTGAGGAAAAAAACTGATTTTTGTGACCTTTGACCTTGAATATCTAATTATAGTAACATACTGAGGTCGGTGACTTTTCTTCCCTTATTTAGAAGACCAACACGAATATATATGCAAAAATTCAGCTTCATTGCTTTCATTCCGAGATTTGGAGTATAAAACTCCTTATATGACTGGGCTAAATATAAAAAGTAGGGGAAAACCACGGTAGTTCGACCTTGTCAATTTTCAGAAAAATAAAATTTCAACCAACACTCGCCTTGACCCATTTTGCAAAAGATAATATTTATTTCTCACAAAATAGCTGTTTCCGCTGCATAATATCTTAAAATCAGAAACCGACTCCAATTGGTTAAATGGATATGGACAAATAATAAACCATCAATAAACTACTTATTGTTGAAAACAATAACTACTGAATTGAAGTAGTTAATTATTTGTGACCAGCAAAGTAGTATTTTGGGTGGTAACAAAAAACTTGAAATAAAAATTGATTTATGTTAAAGTTTTAATTTGAGGACATCGAGAAAGGGAAAGGGGTTAGCACAGTGGTTATGTAATTGGGCTTCAAATTCCCCAGCTAATTTCCAGCCACCAAGGAATTACAATCTACGACAGAGTCCTAGCAATGGCCAGCTTCTTTTCATGTTAACGGCTAAAGACCTTTCATTCTGCTTCTACAATGGCTCATTAACGCGTGACAAGAGAGAAAGAAGTTCTAGGATCGCCTGGAATCCTGCCTAATCCCCAACGTCAGGTCACAAGGGCTAAGAATATATATAAATATCTTATGTGTGAATTTTTGTTGTTGAGTGTGTTTTTTATCCATTGTTTTTATTTTATTTATGGCAATTATTATTGTTTTTATTTTATAGATATGAGTCTTTACATATTACTTCATGTATTTTTTTTTTTTATAAGTAAGGGATGAATGTTTATATTAAAAAATATAGCACTATTACTCATTGCTTTAAATTGTAACATATATCAAAACAAAAGAATAAAAAAAAAAAAAGAAGAAGGAATTAGTTCATTTTTTAATTTTGTAAAGACTTAATTTCCTAGATATATTTCACCTATAAATTCAATCATAAACGTTTGATAAGATTGGAATTATAAACCACAAATTTTATTTACACCTGTTATACATCATTACGGTCAGAAAATTAACTGAAATAACATAAATCCAAGAAATGGGGAGAGTTAATTTTGTTGACCATTTTATTACAGGAATAAGTAATACACTGATGAATTCAAGGTATCTCTAAAGATCCAAAGTACCTAAAATTTAATACGCCAAAATATAGCTCAGTGCACACAAGGCGATAGTTAAAAGATAAGGAACGGAAATCCGCTAGTGAAATGATAAAAATAGATCAATCCTTGAGCAGGAATAAAGAACAACAATTTCGGTATTGCCTTTTTATTTTTTTATAGTATTATTGTAGCAATGGCTGGATCGTAGCTTTTGAATTTCACTCGGCTAAGAAATAATCAAATCCTAGATATGTTTCAGAACCTGATCAAGTAGGCACATTTGTCACTAGAGTTCAACATTTATACTTAATGTGCACTTGAAAAATCTATGCAAACAAGTAACATTGTATCCAATCTACAAAGGGTTAAAAAAATTAGTGAATCCTGGAAAAGAAAGCACATCATATACAAGTATACAAAACATATATTTATTTTGAACTGATGGTCTTTCACGATGTAAATGAATAAAGTAATGAAGAATAACGAACAACTACAGTTACTCTGAACTAGACAATCGTTTCCATATACCCTATATATATATATATATATATATATATATACCCTAGCTCCTGCATCCTAAGGGACAAAACAAATTACGAACAAGGAGTAGTCTTTGGTTCCTTAAGTTTCAATTTATTGAACCGTAGTTGTTTTATCACTAAAATTTAAAACATAATTTTTCATTGTAAACAAATACATATCTTTTACATACCTTTTTCTGGTTTTAGGTCCTCTAGTAACTATCTGTTTTTTATCTTGTGTAAAATATTTTCGAAAATTGTTCTGCTTCATCTTACAAACTTTTCTTGGTTTCATCAAACTATTTTCTGAAAATAAATTTTAAAAAGTTTTTAATATATTATATTCTATTTAATAATATGCTGTGTGTTTCAAAGGTTTGTAAATAACTGTTGTAGTGATTTATTTCGGTTTGTTTATTTTGTAATAATGAACAAAATATACACGACTTATTAAAACAATTGTAAATTTGAATATATGATAAAGTCCCTCCTTAGTTTTCAACATAAAGCACATCTAAGTTTGATACACGGAAAATTCTATTAGAAATACCTTATTTATTTTCAAGTAAAACAACCTGGATGTGATTTATATACATTTACACATTCAGAGTAAGATTTAATCCGTAAAACAGCAAGCATTAAAATTGTGTTGAAATCAAAACCTGAACCTGTTCAATGAAAGTTCTGAGGTTCAATATTTGAAAAGGTAATCCTGTTGGATTACGGTTGTGCAAAGAGGTGATTTGGCTATAATCACACTTAACCGCTCTTTTGTCCGGATTTAGGGGTAGCCGCATCATTGAAGTAGAATGTGTCCTACAAGGGTCTCCCATCCTCAGCTAATATAACAGAATAAATAATTATCTGCCTCAGCCGGGCACGAACATAGGTCTATGAGTCAATAGCCCTACTAAGTCACCGCGCCTACAATTAAAATTGTATAGGCGGATAAATTTATTTATTTTAGTAAAATTGGAATGCCAACTGAAAGAAGGTGGGGAAAGGTATGTTTACATAGATCCACATCGAACTAAAGTACCACAATGATACGTGTACTTAGGTTCTCGAGTCAAGAACTAAGATAACATGGAGGAAGATGGAGAGGCTTCTAAAATCACCTACAGAATAGCATTTTTTCATCCAAACAGTTCGACGTTGCCGAGGTATGGTACCAGATAATCTTGACTTTCCAAACCGCTATGTGGCTACTAGTACAAAAATATTAGTTGGTTCAACGAACTGAAAGGAAGCAACAAGCAACAGGCTACCCAAGCTATAGCAGGCTGTGATTTATCTTATGGGTCAGCGATGACTACTATAATTTTATCATATTTTTGATAAACTCAATTGAATGGCTCCGCCGAAAAACGTTCTAAGCGACAAACAAAATTTTGAGTAATGAGTGGAAGAAAATCATAATTTAAAGTTCTTGTTAGTTTTGTAAGTTAGATTTTTTTTCACCTTGTAATTGGTTATATTTACATGTATAATAACATAATAGATTGCTATAGCATACTATGATGTACTATTTAAAAAACTTTAAAATTGTCACTTCAAAATTTTGTCGCTTAGAACGTTTTTCGGCGGACCCATTCAATTATATCAAGATTCCTATTCAACCATTCATTTCTTTTAATTATTATTAAATCATAGCATTATTACTAATCACTTAAATTGCTTCCATATATTATAGGTCAATTCCAACTGATCGTATCTTTGAACATTATAAATAGATAAAAGGCATCGCAAATCCGAAGATTTTATGACGACACCATCAACTTTTGATCACATACCTCCCTCCAACGGCTCAAAACTTAAATCTCTAATTTTACTCCGGATGGGGGTTTAGTTTACCTCTGGATAGAAAGCGTTTGATCCCAGAGCTACCCATGACTGTTTGGGGATGTTTTTTGAGCAAAATATATTTGAGTAGGGTATTCATATCTTTGTCACACATTCCAGCATGTCTGTATAATAAAAGGAGCTAAAATCCAACAAGAGGAAACCAACTGTACTGCCAATCGAGTTCCGTCTTATCTAATCTTTATAATCAATAAATTCCTTATCTTCCATAAACGTGATGAAATTCTCAATTCCTCGATGGAAAATATTGCTGATCTCATTGACAAGCTATTCGACATTACGTTCCTTCGGAGGCCATGGCGGTCATTAAAAGTCAGACAAACACTTAAAAACTGTTTTATCTTAGTGAGAAGCAGGGTTGAGCAGAGGGTCTCATAGCGCTCGGAACGGAAGGTGTTGGGTTCGATTCCCACCTGATTTAGTTGATTTTGTTTCATGGCCACTCCCGCTAAAATAGGTTGGTAGCCTGTATCCACAGAATACAGAATATAGTAGAAGGGGCAGATGCACTAATGCCGTAAGGTTCCCCTGGCTCCAGTTCACTAGAGTCTGGGGATAGGATATTCCACGAGCCGAGGATGGCCGATTCCACCCGAACCTGATGGCCGATTTTACCCGAACGTCCCCCACTACATTCTCTCGCAGCTCTCTTCTTACCTTGCGGATAGGATATTCCCGTCGACCTCGCTATTTCTACTGTAAGGCTAGAGTACGGGTATAGGATATTATTAATTAATAATATTAAAATTAACACTATACATTAATCAATAATATATATTAAAAATTAATTAGTCAAAAAATCTTTTTTAATTAATCATTCAAATGTAGAAAAATTAAAACGTATACCATTTGCCTGTCATTCCACTAAAATTCCTGTTATTCATAATATTCATAATTCATAAGACGAAAAAAAAAAAAAAATAGCGCAATCGGCCGAAATAAAAAAATAGGCGTTTATTTTCAAAAATATTAGTCAAGAAATTTTTTTAACTAAAAACTGATTCCATTTTCAGATTCGAAGGCAAGAGGCTGTCAACTTGCTACGAAACGTAAAAAATTAGCGCTATCTCACAGATTTCGCCACCGATTAAAACCAAATTTCAATGGCATATAGAAGCCGTAAAACTGCATAGATTAGCACAAATGCGGAGGTCGCAGGATATCTCCTTACTGAGATAACTCAAGTTATATTTGATCTCGGATATTTTTAAAAAAATTACTTTATGTCCACTGAAATTTGGAATAAACCCAATGTTATACACACTAATAGAAAGCGGAACGCACGCTGATTCTAGTGATGCATCTACTTTTTGAATCGGTTGACCACAGCAAATGTTACAGCCGTTAGAAGTGGTTGCTAAAATCTCAACCGCAAAAATGGTGAAAGGGGTTAAAAAAATAGATTTTCCGATTTTGATCAAATTTAACGTGTAAGGGTTTTCTTGGGCACTGAATCCAGATCTGAGGTCAGTTTTCCATTAAAAAAATTTCCCACTAATTTACAGGGGATTTTATTTGAATTTGGTCATATTTTTCGAGTTTTTGAGCATCCTCAAACCAGGTCGAGTTTTAAAGATAAAGAAAGTTATTTTATTTCAAATAAAAAACGATAATACAATTTTACCTGAAAAAAAATCATTTCTCTACCTTGACTGAGAGCTGAGAAAAAAAAAAAAAACGTATTACAAAATTGCCTCCTGACCGTGCGGATAGGATATTCCAAACTATTTCTACTGTAAGGCTAGAGTATGGGTATAGGATATTAATTAATTAGTAATATTAAAATTAACACTATACATTAATTAATACTGTATATTAAAAAATTAATTAGTCAAAAAATTTTTTTAATTTCATTTAAAAGAAAAATTATCTACCATTTGCCTGTCATTCCACTAAAATTCCTGTTATTTATAATATTCATAATTCATAGTTGGAAAAAAAAAAAAAAAAAATATCGCAATCGGCCGAAATAAAAAAATAGGCGTTTATTTTTCAAAAATATTAGTCAAGAAATTTTTTTTAAACTAAAAAACTGATTCCATTTTCAGATCGTCAACGTTCAGTCATCGTCCTTCTCACAAGTGTGGTTCGGTGGCCCTGAAGAAGACCTGCATCGCAGGTCAAAACGTTGGCACGTATTAAAGAATTCTTCTTTGACGTGGTGTTACTTTGACTGCATCCCTATCTTCTTCTCCTTTATTTATATATATATATATATATATATATATATATATATATATATATATATATATATATGTATGTATGTATGTACAATCTGCCTCAATTAAGGGCAATAACTAACAGTGCTAAAGAGAATTCATTCGTACCTTATATACAAGTTCTCATACATACACAATTAATAATAATAAGAGATAAAAATAAAACAAATAATCATAATAAAAATAAAACTAATAGTTACTTACAATCATCAAAAATAAAATAAAATAATAAAAATTAATTGACAAAAAAATAAAATACAGACAAAAAAAATTTATATACATTCATGCTATTTAAGAAAAAAAATGTAGGTAACGAAACCTTAAAAGTGGTTAATATAAGAGAAAGATTTTAATGGAACATTTCTATATTTGTGTAGGTTTGCTAGGAAATATTTGTTACTGTTTTACTTCAGTACTATGAGTGCGATTTTTCTAGATAACCGTGAACTTCACCCACTGGAATAAAACAAACATGGGATTATACGTCAATTTGTTGGATCAAAGTACCACTAATATAATTTATTTTATATCTAGAGTTAATAAATGTTCGATCTTGCACTAAAATGTGTATTTTTTAATTCAAGGAAAATACAGCCAACTAAATACGAAATTTCATTAAAAAGTCCTATAACGCTAACAAATTTTGCCTGACCAATTTTTTTACGACAGTTTTTTGAGATGAGAAATCTAAAACGAAAATAAGATTTTAATTCAAAAATACTCACCAATATTTTTGAAAAAAATAAATAAAAGCATATAATTTTTATGTAGGCCGAATTCAGTATTTTCAGATTTCTTCTGATGAATTATGAAAGAGTAAGAGCGACTGGAATATCCTATCCGCACGGTAAGGAGGCAATTTTGTAAACTCGACCTGGTTTGAGGAAGCTTCGAAAAATATACTAAATATAAAATCCCCTGTAAATTAGTGGGAAATTTTTTAATGGAAAACGTTTTCAGCGCACAAGAAAACCCTACACGTTAATTTGATCAAAACCGGAAAATCTATTTTTTTTAACCCCTTTTTTTTTGCGGTTGAGATTTTAGCAACCACTTCTAACGGCTGTAACATTTGCTGTGGTCAACCGATTCAAAAAGTAGATATCATAGAATCAGATATTAGTTTAACAAAAAGTGGACATAAAGGAGATCAAATATAACTTGAGTTATTCGTAAGAGATATCTTTTGTGCTAAAAATCGGTGGCGAAATCTGTAAGATAGCGCTAATTTTTTACGTTTCGTAGCAAGTTGACAGCCTCGCCTTCGAAAATCGACATTCTTGGAGGTAAAAACTTTTTAGTTTTTGATTAAAAAAATAATATTTTTGAAAAATAAACGCCTATGAGTCTTATGAATATGAATATTATAAATTACAGGAATGTTTTAATTTTTCTACATTTAAATGATTAATTAAAAAAGATTTTTTGACTAGCCTTACAGTAGAAATAGTGAGGGCGACTGGAATATCCTATCCGCACCTTCTAAAAAATTTTTTTTTTCAGGAAAAAAAAAAAAAACTCTAGAAAAAAAAACTCGGTTCCCCTCCCAAGGTGTTGTTTTTGAGAAGTAACGAAAGCAAATTTTATAGTATTAATTTTAATATTATTATTAATTAATTTCTATTCTCCATTAATTAATATTTTTCAAAAAATGGACTATTTAAAAAATAACTAATTAAGTTTATTTTCTTTTTCTTCACATAGTTTTTGTAGACTGTATTTGTAGGCATAGTTTTTCTTCTTACACCACAAAACGTTTCGGGGTTTTAAATTTGTTTTTTCTTTTCAACCAGTATTCTTTTTTTTTTTTTTTTTTGGGGGGGGGGGGGGTAGAAAGTGAATTTTCAGTGAAGCTTAATGAATCGGCTGTATTTTGACGCTGTACAGATCTTTCATCAAGTTGTTTTTTTGAGCTCGTTTATGTTTTTATTAGTGATCTCTAACATTTTTTAAATTTCTTTTTGTTTGGAGACCTAATATTTTTCAATAGGGTCGCAAGCCTTTTTATTGGCCCCCTTTCCTAAAAAAAAAAAAAATCCAACATTAAACTTTTAAGTTTAAATACCTACGCATGTGGGTAAAGCGTAATAATCTTCTGTCTCAAATGATCTGGGAAATCAAAAAACCGACTGAATTGCACCTTTCTTCAGATTTACTCGAAATGAAGAAGATCTGTCAAAATCGCCCTGAAAATGTTTTGAACAAATAACACTTGTTGATGTTGGCTTCCATTTTTCTTGCTTCAGGGCTTGAACCCACTTATTTCGTTCCTCTTCAACTGAACGGAAGCTGAGGAAAAAATAAATGGTAAAATTGGAACTGTTTAACTTTTAAATATTTATTGAAATCTAAAACTATATTATTATTATAAAACGTAATTCGTCTTACTGAGTTAATGTTTAACATTCGAAACTAGTTGTCAAATAAAAATAATTTCAATAGAATTGGCAATTAATTTATCAATCCTAATTAAATATAAAGATGTGTATATTCAATTAGGTATATATTCTGTATCTGTGGTTACAATACCTACTATTGTCAATATAGGGGAGTTTAACAATAAAGTTAAAAAAGCTCCACAATAAACATATTTTTACAGCGGCGAAAGGGAAGGAAGATTTGTTTCTCAATTTATTGAAAAACTAAACTGTGTACGTATAAAATGTACCGGTGAAGGGTTATTGGAGGGTTTAAATCCTTGTTGGACTCTTTCCTAGAACATCCAAACGCGGCACTACACGGCATTTTTTAATCCAATTGAGAAATTAAAAAAAATAAAACACAAACACACAACAGAGACCTAACAATTACCAATTGTTCCAAATAAACACAGGGAAACAGTGGTACTGACTGGGGCAGCCGGGGTTAAGGTGGTGGGGATAGCGCTCCCCCCCCCCTGCCCTCCGCTTCTATCATATTCTGTATTCTGTGCCTGTATCATAACCCGTCCTTCATGCCCTAGTTGAAGTTCATATGGACATTAGGTCCCTACAAAAAAATAAAAATAAATAAATAACAAGATGAAATGAAGTCAAAGATTTTTTGATCTAAAAACGTAAAAAAACTACTAATTCTTTACTCCCCCCAAGTTCTAATTTGTTTTCAACGCTTGAATATAACCTTTATGAAGTGGTTGAACTTCTCTGGATATCATTCTATACTTCTTCTTTTTCATAGGCACGACAGACGCACTAGGCGATCCTTGGCCCCTTCAATCACTCTTGCCCAGGCATGTCGGTCTGCAGCAGGCTTTAGAGACACTTTGGAATTCCGGAGGTCCTCCGAGACGCTGCCCTTCCATCTGCTCCTTGGCCTTCTTCGAACTCTCACTCTAGCCTTCTGGGTAACCTTGATACAGCCATTTGACGATCCTGCCATCATCCATTATAAGAAGGTGTGCCAACCACTTTAGACGCTGTATTCTGGCATAATACAACAATGCATATAACAGTCTATTATTTCTATGACGATATTCCTCAGTTTCTATCATAGGTGCGCCTCAATAGTTTACGCTTGAAGAAGTCAATCTTAGATGCTACTGATTTTTTAAGTACCTATGTCTCACATGCATATGATGCGACTGGTCTAAGGAGGTTCTTATATCAAATTGGTTGGAGAGCTTTCAAATACCAGTTAAAATTTAATGCATGATCCCTCCCTTCTGAAAACAGCAAGTGATTTCTAATACTTTTTCGATGTTGCTTCGGACATACCGTTATGGTTTAACCTGGTCTTCCCATAACCACTATAAAAATTCGACACTTGATGAGAGTCATTAAATATTTATCATCATACAAGTACGGAGTCATACAAATAAATTTTTTCAAAAATTGAGCATGGAACTACCACTTTTAATTTTTTTTTTTTTAAGTTGATCAAAGTTGTTGATTTTTTGGAATTCTATATCAAAAGTATTTTCGCAGTCGAAACCTACTATGTCCAATATTTAATTTTTAAAGACTCTTTTTTTCACCTGTCTGGCTCAAACTCCTGTCCATTAAGGAGGGAACTTTTCAGCATGACGAATCTTCCTATGGAATTCAGAACTTGATGGTGAAAGAAACTACTTAAATATAATTAAAGGATTTTGTATCGAGTTGGATTTTTTTTTTCAATCCTTTAATAAAGCTATGTATGGCACATCCACAAAGAAAGGGGACAACTGAAAACATCGTAAGCCATCCACTCCCATTGATTCTTAAGACATCCTTTCCCATCTAGGCAAACGCCCTTTAAACATTTCGGTTATATTATTGAAAAATCTAGTTATCTAGCAACCACTGCTATGACGGGAAAAATCCAATAGACTTCTAAATATATAGGTCACATTGTGTCAAATTTAGGTCTGCCTGAAACATAGATTTTGAAGTTGATATTCTTTCATGTGATGTTTTAAATTCGTTTTATTCGTCAATTATACATAAAGAATAGGCAAACTTTTCTTATCGTGATCAACAAATTAAATTTTGTTATGGAGCTCCAACTAAGGTGACGGTATTAATTTTCAATGACAGTCCGTATTTGTAAAAAAGTGGTACATTTTTATATAACATTAAGATTCGTTATTTTCTTCATATTCTGAGTTCAAAATAAACTTTTAATCCTTTATTACAGTTATATAAGATAAAACATAAGTTGATTTCAAAACATTGGGATTTTGTTCAGCTATATTAACCAAAGTCCGCCAAGTGCGTCAGTTCTAATCTAGCCTAGCCGGGTCGTAACCTATATCATCTCATTCTGGCTAGAATAGGTATGAAATCTGTAGAATAACATAAGTAATTTAATCCATAATAAACAATAAAAGAGCTTTCTGATAATTGTCTAAGTTTTAATATCTTCTTTTTAGTCAAATTAGAATCAGTTGTAACTTATTATCAAGAATTGACGTAATCCTAAAATTCGCTAGTGTCAACAAACGAGTCTAGGTGTTTAGGATACTACCTAAAGTGTGTTTTTAGGCTAGGGAAAAGTAGTTCTTCAATTCAATAAGATTTGTTGAACAAAGATATTTTTTATTCTTAGTTACTTTAACATACTGAATAAGAATCAGATATTACTCGATTTGAATTTTTTCCTAAAAATGCTTAGTGTCCGTAAATCAGTAATATATATATTTTTTCTAATAGGTGAATTTATTTGATATTATTTTTTCACCAATGATTTTTATTTGTTACAAGTAACATACACTGATAGGCAAATAATCCCGACTACTTGTATTTTACGGGGTGAGCGAGCCCCTGATAATGTGCTCTTGAAGAATAGTTTTTACTTCCGGAGCTACATGTGAAAGGATATTATCGTGCACCAGAATACGGTTTCTGGTGATTTCGTCGAAGACAATAAACATACGAGGTTCCAAAATTTCACCCAAATGGCGAATATCCGTCAAAGACCCTTCCAAAACGACCAATTTCGAGTAACTTTCCAATGAAATTCCTTGATTTTGATAAAAATGTTGTCTCCTGGTGAAGTTACACGCTGCATACTTCTCATTCCATCATTTTCTTTCATGACCATTAAGAGATAGTTGGGAAAATATAAATTAATTTGTAAATAGAACATGGACCAATCGTTCTAAAACCAATGGGCGAGTTAACGAGCGAAATCGAGCTGTGCAAATCTGTCTGTTCTAGTCCTCTTGTTGGGTGAAGTGGCATCGGTCCATTCTGATTTAATCTTAATCGAGCGATGTGTTCAGAAATTTTTAAACCTTGAACTTCCTGGGGCTGATAAAAGTTTTGAACAAAAGTAAAAGTAGGCGGTTTCTTAAAAATCATGAAACTAAAAAACGGCCATCTTGTGGTTCAGATATCCTGTAGGGCATACAGAACAAACAGTCTTCTATGGTCAAACAGTTTCACAAAAACGTATGAAGACGCTTCGTAATTTAATAAATCAGTCCGATAAAATTAGCCGGATATCTAATGGAATATCCATTATGAATAATTTCTAATCCAAGCGTAACATCTTCAGAACTTCAACAGTGGCATTTTAAAATTGAAAACTAAAGAATATATTGCTTCAGAATTAAAATGACTGAAGCAATATAAACATGTTAAATTCAATAAAAAGTAAAAATGGATTAACTTCGTGGCTCTTTTTGAACTATGATTGTGTAAAAGGATTAAGCGTGTTCAACTCTTACTTGGTGTTTCCAGTTTTATTTGAGAATTAAATATTCCTTTAAGTCAAGGAAATAAAAACTCGATTGGGGGTAATTTTTCGCCAGGCAGTGTATGTCTACAAACATGAAAGAAAATAAGTTAAATTCTACAGCATTGTGCTTATGATTTGTAAGTTTAAGACGAGGTTCTTCAAGAAATAATCGGCAAAATGTTATTTATCCTCTGGTTAATAGTCCATACTTACTTAAATTAAAAATAATATCACCACAAAAACAAGGAAAATATGCAGCCAATGGTCTTTTATATATTTATATAACGTTTCTCAAAATAATGTTGAAATAAAGATGAATTTTTTAAAATATTTAATAACGACTTTCCTTTTTAAATAAAAAAATTGATTAAATTATCGGGTTAAAAAGTTTAATTAATTATTTTTTATAAGTACCCAATTTGTCCAAGAACAATTAAAAATGATGCATCTACATAGCATCTCCATAATTATGACTTCATGGATAGGTTTTGAACCGGTAAAAAAAAATATTAAAAACATTATACAGTTAGTAAACAAAGAAACAAGCTGACAACGACAATTATTTGACCCAGTTTATTCAGCGGAAAATCCAGACTATTGCGTAACCGAATAGAGTGATTGAAATAACTACTAGATACTTACTTAAGTCTTCCAGTTCTTAGTCGAGTTATTTTAAGTATGGTACACCAAATACTTTCGGCTGGATAAGCTGAAATTTCCAACTTTAGCTGCCGGGAGTAGATGAAAAGCTCACAGGATATTTGACGGATGGCGTTACATTAAGAAGCATTCACTTAAATATAGTCATCCATGAATAATACAATGCCTGATCGATAGTCCCAGAAAGCGACGATAATCCATACAATGGACGAGCAATAACTGACCACTTCCTTATTGCAGGTATGGAGGGGGAGAAGTTGCAAACAATTGGCTGTTCGCTGATAGCACGATTTAATGGATTGTAAATAAGGAAAATATTAAAACTATTCATAATCAAGAATATTAGAATGTTTAAATTACTTTATAGTTTAACTTATGAAGAGATGGAACCTTATTAATTTCATATATCCTCCATGAAAAAATAATGAAAATAGGAACTGAATTATTTTTTAAACTGGAAAATAATCTTAATGTGTTTACAAAACTTTTATGCCGATTTATTTAACTTCTGCTAATGTTTTGATTTTATATGGAATAACTATATCTTTATATCTTCAAAATATAAACTATCCAAAAAGCAGTTTTTGTTTTTATAGCTATATATATTTTTTAATGCAATATTATTTTTCTAAATCACTGATTCTTTTTTTCAGGTATAATACATTGTATAGCTAAAAAATAAATAAAAATAATATTCCTGTAAATTCTATGAATATTTTATTAGTAAGGGGGAGGGGCTTGAATTCAATTATTTTCTTTTTATTGTGCTAGTGTGAACCACTAGCATTGGTTGGAACTTTGGTTGAACACCAAAGTTCTTGGAAGTATTATTTGCATATCTTGAATGCTTCATTCAAGAATGTCTAGGAAGTAGAATTTTGATTGTTTAATATGAAGAAGAGTCATAGAAGAATAGGCTGTTGTTGAAATTTGTAACCAGTGATAAAGAAACCAACATTTTCAGAACATAAATGGATAAAATCATTGATATTAAACTGATTTAAAATTTTTTAAAGTTAATCTATCAGAAATAAATATGTGAACAGTAACAAACCTAAATTTGTTTTACAAAAATCTTCCCAGGAAGATTTTGATTCAAGTGTCAATTTCTTAAAATAATTTTCTTTTGTAATGACTCATTTCTGACCAGATGTGTGCATATTTACATATTTTTAAAAATATTTTTGTAATATTCTTTTATGATGTCTTTTATTTCCTAGCTTAATTTAAAGTAGTGTTTAAATTTCATAAGTAATTTTTTTTTTTAAGTAACAACCCCATACACAACAAATTTGCTTTGGCTTTGCATTTAGACTGCTTTGAAAAATATCATAACAATAATTCTCTTTATATTTAAAATACACAACTAAGCTTAATTTTGCGATACTATGTAATAAGTATTTGTATTAATATAAAAATTAAATAAAGTGTATTTTTTATTAGAACCCTGCCAGATGCTCATTGAAGCATGACCATTCTATAAAACAAGGTTCCAAATTAGTTATAATTTTGAACTTTAACAAACATATTTGTTTAGTTTTAAAATTTGTTACTTAAATTAACATAAGGACTATGGAAAATATTGAAAATCACATTATCTTAACCTTGGGTAGAAATGGTTTAATTTAATTTATACATTTTTAATTAGTGAATTTATATTTCTAAAACAATATGACCTGTAGAACTGTTTCCCAGATATTTTAGAGTGAGTATAATAGTTTAGTTTGTTTTTAAAATATATTTTCATTACATTTGTGTATACTAATTAAATTTGTAAATAACTATTGTAAATATAATTTTGATTTTAATATAAATTATTTTCATTAATTTTTTCCTTTAATATTTTTAAATTGGTAATCATTTTAGTCATTGTAGTGTTTACTCAGTAAACAAGTTTTTATATTTAATATACATGGACGATGAGGCCTGTTAATGTATAAATAAATAAATGAATAACATGAGACTAACAAACCTCTGAAGATGTCCTCCATTATTATTAATTATTGGAGTACATAGATATTACAGTAATATTCTTGGGGATTTGTCTTTCTTTGAGATACCTTATGTGAAGAAAGATTCTATAAACTACACAAATAAAAGACTGAGTTGAACTTGATGGAATAGTAGTTGGATATTAGATGTTTCTGCAACCAATAGTCAGGACATATTACCAAACATACGTTGGTTTATGTATGGACTATGGAATCTTGGCCACATAGTGAGGTAAGGGCACTTTTTAAGTATAATTTTGCAAAGCATATATCAATGCTTAGAATAAATGAAGCTTGCATTGTTTACTCCACATCAAATGACTGTATTCAGGTGGTAAGTGTGCTCGTAAGTGTTTTTCTACTGATAAGGAACTTCTTTAATAATCTATTAAGAATACTTAAAAAAGGTATACATTTTGTTGGAGTTTAACTCCCTAAAGGTTACGTTGCTTTGATGCTGACAGTTAGGAGTCAAAATTGTACAGGGTGTCCAAAAAGAGTATCGGGTATTTGTTACTTCAATAAAACAAAAACTACTTAAAATAAAAAAAAAAGTTTATTGTTAATTATTACAATATAAAATGGAAAATTATTTGGAAAAGATGATGTCATCTAAATGGAGACCGTTATGCTGATGGCACTCTTCTAATCGGGAACGAAGATTGGTGATCACATGCTCTCAATATTGCTACCATTTCTGATCTGATATTTTGCTTCAATTTCCCAGAATCCAAGTTCCTACCAACTCCACATTCGCGTTTCGGCACGCTTGCTTTGTGAATGAGGTCTGCGGGGAAGGCTAGGACTAAAGAAGGCGTCACGTTCGTCGGATTAATGGACTAAGGTCAGGGCTTCTGGGAGGCAAGTTGATGTTACCCCTATGCCAAATGACCTTATTAGGGAAAAATTCGTTAACAGCTTCCATTGCTTGATTTGATGTATGGCAAGTGGCCCCATATTGTTGAAACCATGTTCTTGAGTTTTTAGGTGTCCAAAAAGAGTATTGGGTATTTGTTACTTTGATAAAACAAAAACTGCTTCAACAATTTTGATAACATACTCTTCAGTGATAAAGCAAACTTTCATCTAAATGGACATGTCAATAAATGACATGTTGTTTGGGCCGCTATGTCTGCTAGGGGAATAATCAGTCCTTATTTATTAATTTTCATTCGACGAGGCCGACCACTCAATGTGAATAGTGACCGTTATAGCGGTATGCTGCGAAACGCTTTAGGTCCATAGTTACAGGAATTTCAAGGTTTCAACTCAAGAACGTGCTTTCAACAAGATGGCCACAAGGGGCCAATTGCCATACATCAAATCAAGCAACGGAAGCTGTTAACAAATTATTCCCTAATAAGGTCATTTCGCATAGGGGTAACATCAACTGGCCTCCCAGAAGACCTGACCTTAGTTCACTTGACTATTTTTCATGTGTATACCTTAAAAGTAAGGTCTATGAGAATAATCCGACGAACCTGACGCAAAACAGATCAGAAATGGCAGCAATATCGAGAGCTAGGTGTTAGTATGTGTTCAAAATTCGTTCCCGATTAGAAGAGTGCCACCAGCATAACGGTCACCATTTAGATAACATCATCTTTTCCAAATAATTTTCCAATTTATATTGTAATAATTAACAATAAACTTTTTTTTTATTTTAAGTAGTTTTTGTTTTATTGAAGTAACAAATACCTGATGCTCTTTTTGGACACCCTGTAGATGTCCCAAGTTTGAGGCTCCTGAAAGAACTAGATTGTATTTTTTTTTTTTAAATATAGCATAACCCCTTGATCCACCAAACCCTTCAATTTAATAATATTATTTTTTTTAAAGGTCGAATATTCACCTGCTTTTCTGTATAATGTCTATTTTGGTTGATGCATTTTTGTAGAATACTTAGCTAGCTAGAATAGCTAGAATACTTACTAAGCTGCTGTGTAAACAAAAAGACTTTTGGACTCAATTGTTACAGAAGATAAAATCTGGAATAATTATTGCCCACATGTCCCCTGTCAAATAGTCAAGCTTATGCAAAAGTTTGAATGGGACATTACTCACCCACCTTACAGTCTGGACTTGGCACCCAGTGAATATCACCTATTCCCTAAGTTGAAAGAACATTTGGCAGGAAGACAATTTAACTACAACGATGATGTGCAAGAAGTTCAACAATCTTTCAATGAATTGGTGGTGGACTGATAGAGATGGGCATATAAAATCTGTCATAGCATCTACAAAAATGCATCAACAGATGGATTTTATATAGTAAAAAGTTAATGTTCAACCTTAAATAAAATTAGAAGATTATTGAAAATAAATATTATATTAGTTAAAAAAAGTAAGATACCTTACTTTTAGGATCAGCCTTATGTCTTCAAAACAACATTCAATTAAATGAAACGAGAATCTTAAAACAGAGTACAATTCAAAGGATTTTTTTTTATTAAAAAATAAACAAAATTTCCTAAAGTAAAAAATTATATTTTTGCAAATATATATTTTCTAAATTTATAATATTTAAACCAAAAAATTATTACACATCACAAATGATATAAGCAAAATTATCAATACTTTTTAATCTACTTTCTTCACTTAAAACTTAAAAAAAAATTTTTTCAAGCACTAAAATAAATTAGCCCAGATACAATAACAAGTCACTCATAAACAGCCAAAAGTTGTGTTACATTGAAGCCACACAATATTTTCTATTTAAAAGATTTTTGGTTATAAAAAAAATAATTTTTGTCAAACAAAAAATGTGATAACTAAAAAATACAAAAACAGTGTTCATAATATATCTAATTATTCTTATAATAACCAGAGACCAGGTGTTTTATGCTTCTGATTTTTAAGCAATATCTTTTTGAATTAGTGAATTTAAACACAATTAAGACAATTTTTATTTATTTATATGTATGATTGTATACATAGTTTTTTTTTTTTTTATTTGTTATAATTTATGTTTTAAATAACAAAAATATTTTAATTAAAATAAAGTGAGAAAGGAGAAAAAAAAAGTTTTTTCATCAGTGTTGATGAAATGATTTTAAACATATGCAAAAATGTTGCTCTTTTAACAACTACTAAAATATTTTAATCAATTTTTATAATTATTAAAATTTAAAATAAAAAAAGAGTACTTTTTTTAACATTCGGACATTTTAATTGCATGATAAACAAATAACATATTTAGGCTTCCTTCACGTTACCCTATTAATCATTTGAAGCACTCCTTGCCCGCCAAAAAACGGCTTCGTTTATTTTTTGCATAGATTTAGTATAAATTCACCACCAAAACGATAGGTTTGTTTTTGGTCTTCGGGTTTTTTTTTTTTTTGCGACTTTCTTGAACCTAGAAGCCTGATGGTTGCCGTGGTTTTGTGTCCCATTTGCACTTACACTTTAACGATTCGGTATCTTCCGCACGCACCCTCCCCAAAGAACTACAATATTGACCGCCGTTGAGAATAAAAGTTCCGCCTGTTTTTCTTCAATTTAAATTCGGCCCACCCTTTGGGGTGTTCTTCTAATGTGTACCCTCATTAAAGACGCCTTTTTATATGAAGCCCTCCATTTTGGCCCCCCGGCTCCACAATTTGGTTTATTCCTTTGTCTCAATGATGATTTATTGGACTAGATCGTATTATAGGTGCATCATATAACCGGGAAAGGCATATAAATAAAAACACTTACTTTTATTATTTATTTATATAAAATTGTAGCTGAAAAAATATAAAAAAAAAATAAATAAGACTAGTTCCACACAACAATAAAGTTTTTATCTCTTTTGCATTTATAATGGAATAAACTATCTTAAAATTATCCTTATCGATCTATTTATTACGGAATTCCATTAAAATTAATAAGATATATGATAAAATATGTCTATTACTGTTTTGACATACCAATGTTGCTCCACTTGTAATAAGCCGAATAATATATTGTCTGAGCCTGTATTCAATTAACACATTAGTTATTTTTTAATCAACAACAACCCCATCAATGGACTTTAGTATTGTTTTTCTGTTCTTGTTTTTGTATATACAAAGTCCGCTGAGCTCCACCACCACAGTTACTTGATTTAGTTTTCAATTGAATGGTGTAATAGGCACGTTGCCTTTTTCCGTCTGTCCGCGCTTCCATTTCCGAGATGAATTAAAACTCATTGTTTATCTTATACCGTTTTTGATAGACTATATTCTGTTGCATATTTTAACACAACTGGATATTTTTTCTAATAATTCACAAAATGGTGGTCTCTGATAATAATATAACTAAACAACACTATCAATATAATTTTCTATATCACAATATCAGTTAACTAACTTACACAAAATAAATGAACAACTTAAATTTGATAATATGATACACATTACAATAAGTGTATTTTATATTAGATTACAAAATTAATTCAAGACACTTTAATAGAACATAAAAGTACCATTAATTTTTTAATTAAAAAATAAGAAAAAAAGTAAATACAAACTTAACAATAATATTAAATACAACTTTAATATATTATACATAATATATTTTTTGTTTTTTTTTCTAAGTGAAACCCTGTCAATTCTTCTTCACTATAAATAAAACATGCCTACACCTCAAAACTTTTATTATGTTTTTTTCCACTAAACATAATAAACTTTCTACTAAACATAATAATTTGAGACATCATTTTTTTTTTTCCATTTATAATGAAAAATAATTGATATTATCACTTACAATGCTAATAATAAACCTTTTAGGCACACACGGACGAAGTAAAGAACACAGCCACAGATGGCCAATTAAAAAACTATATTAACTTTGGTAATTAATAAAATATATACATAATTGCCACCTAAGTGACCTCAAAAGACACTTCAAGTGTTATTATCACAATATTTCAAAGTAAATAAACGTGTATTCACTTAAGCGTTGCTAACAATATGTTCTTGTTTTTTTAATAATTATTTTTGTCAGAATTAGAATCACCTATAGGTTGGAAATATAGCAAACTACAAAACTTAATCCCAAGCTTTACTTATTACCAAGCAGTTAAATAAAAACAAACGTTTTACTTCAGAATAACAGCATGTATGAAATTGGGTTATAAAAAAATTTAGTATTTTATCTATCTTTGTCATCAAGAGTTAACTCACACAATGATGTGTCATGGAATGTAAACAGCAGATCAGCAGATAAATATAGAACTAGCAAAAACAACTAATTTAAAATAATGTCATAATTAAAGACAATGGAAATAGGCTAATCACCTTGGAAAGGAAGATTTCAGAAGGATTTGGAACCTGATCAGAGAAACTTATGATTGGAGAAAAAGAACAAATTAAGAAATCTAAGCTCTCTTCAAGATGTAGATATAGGAAGCTTTGTAAAGGTGAGGAAGCAAGCACACATCTCCAGAACGGATGAGGCTGGATGCCCTATGCTAAGATGACTAGACATCATCAGCAGTGATTCAAGAAATATTCTTAATACACCTCACTGGATTGTTCAACACTAAATCCTTCATCTTATTTTCACCTAGTTCTATATAATAAAGAAATCTAATCCCAACAACAGACTGGTAATAGTTTATTTAATCTTATTTTTAACAAAAGCAATATCTGACCATTGTTAATAACAGTTGTTATTATTATGAGGTTACATCACGGTTACATTGTAGGCATAGCTGAAAGCCTCCCACTGATAAAGGTCATGTAATAACATCAAAATACTTAGATCAATAGCAGTAAACTCTATTTATTGTACTATGTTGCTGGTCAAGAACTGTCATTCAGGAATACAAACTATATATGTATTAAAAAAAAAATCTTAAACTATCAAGTCCTCAAAGGAACATAATTAACCTTTCTGTGATGATACAGTAAATTAAATTTACCTGAATTCCAACGAATAAGGAACAAATAGAAGAAAAAAAAATCACAAAAATAGGAACTAAAATTACCCTTTTAATTATTTGTGGATAAAAAAATTCTTTTTACTAATAAATATATATGTATATATTAAAAAATAAAAATAAAAATGTAAAATACTAGACTCACATGCCAAATAATAACGGATACACTATTGGCTGATAATGAATCAAAGATGTTTGTATCACTAAATAAATATAATTTTCAAGAAAATCAATATTTAATTTTTGTTTAATAAATGAACACAAAATTCAATATCTGCCAACTTAATAAGCAATGTATATCTATTATAAATAATAAATTTTAAACATCAGCAATATCAGAACTAGAATCACAAGATAGTAAATTAATAATTAATAAAATGTATAAAATAAATATTACTGATCAACTGATATAAGGATACCTCTATTAGTATGTATACATTGATAAGTAATCATAAAATAAAGAAATTGGCTAAAACTCTAATTAAACTATCTCCTCTTTAAAATAAACAGTTTCTCTTCATCAAGTTCGTCATCGATTCTTAACGATTCTAGTTCAGTATCAGCTTGAGACTGAAACAAATAAAATAATATCATAATCAAAATAAATGAGTAAATATAAAATTTCAATGATGAACGTTATTTATTCTGAGGCACAATGTTCACTAAAAATAACATGATTAGTTAACAGTTTATTTGACCAGCTGCAGCTGCATTCATAGCAGAAAAAACAAATCAGTAGATTATGAAATAAAAAACATAAATTTAAGATCATATTTGTGGCTAAAGATTTTTACAGTTTGAGTTCAGTGAAAAGGTGGATGAAAATAAGCAGAAGATGAATAAGCAGATTGGTATTTAGAATTTGGCAGATGAGTATTTAAAATTTGAATATAAAGGTACCAAGGAGATTTTGTAGTAGGTTAAAGCTAGGAAGATAAATTAAGATAATGCTACCCTAGTTCGGAATACTACCTAGATATGTGAGAATGTCTGGGGATTCCAAAAATGAATCTCATCAACTTCATTTTGAGCTCGGCTGATGTTTCTCTATATAATAATCATTCATAGTTGACAGGCATTTACAGAAATGGAGTTGCTTGAGGATTAAGATGGCTTTTCGGATGATTAGGAAATATGATTATTCTGAGATAGGTATTAAGTAAAGGTGATTCCACGATCTATAAAAAAGGTTTGGAACTGTTCAGTGGTTAATAATATCAGTCTCACCCGGAAGCTTTACAAGACATATTCATTAATTTGAAAGAACACATACAATTTGTATGCTGTTTGTATATAAATGATATTCGAATTAGTGGATAAAGCTTAGTAGCTTACTGATGTTAATATAATTTTGAAATAATCCTGAAAATGTAACTAGCTATTGTGCAGTAACATCTTCTGGTCAATATATAAATTGCACATTTTGGTCATTACCAGAATAAATGCAAAAATTTATACTAAAAAAATTATTGAGATTTTACAAACAATCAACTAAATGTCTTGTATATTCATTTTCAATTAATAAATGATGGTATGTTTTTTATTATAAACTTGTATCGTTTCACTTGAGAAACATTAAATACTGAAACCCTGGAGGCATTCACAATGTTTTCTAGCAACAGAGCAAAATAGAAAATAGGAAAGAAAAAAGAAAGAATCTCTATGGAACACCTCTGATGGTTTGTTTGTTTATTTCGTTTAACGTCACTTTTATGCTGCTATGGCTAATTGGACGATGCTACGGTGGGAGTCCTAAATTTTGCCTATCCAGGTATAATTAGGATAGGGATCTTTAACGAGTACCTGACATCGCACAGGCTCGGGAGCCCCATTTTATGTTCCTTCCGAAGGACAGCATAGCTAAGGATTTTTTACTCCCTTTAAAAAATCCTAAGGTCATCTGCCGGGCTGTGAACCCGCAATCTTGGGTTTAGTAGGTTGCTATGCTAACCACTACACCACAGGTGACCCCTATTCCTTTGATGTTAAGTAATGATTAAGAAAAAGGTATATCAAAAATAACTGTTATGGAGCCAAAGACTTTTTTTTTTCTTTTTTTTTTTTTCACTTTTATTTTTGAATCCACACCTGTCAAAAAAAAGAAAATTGACAATCAGCGGATGTGCTGAAATGATGATATTAACATAATTGGCATGTTAGGCATGAGGAGAGATAGTGCCCAGTGGCACACCTTCCTTGTCTTTGGTTTACTTCTATAAAAGTAAGTCTCTCATCCAGTTTCTTTCAGTCTCCTCCTGGTATTCTCCGGCATGAGAGATGTGGCCATACTATTGATGAATTTGTTTGGGTGCCCTTTTAATTTTTCATGGAACAGTCGGTAGTGGGTCCGTATGTATTCAATAACTGTTGGTATTTGTAAGTCGGTGTGTATAGTTTTATTGTTAACGTACCATGGTGCTTGTGTTATTAGACTTAATGTCTTGGATTGAAAAGTTTGTAATCTTTTTATGTGTGTCTGTTTAGCAGATCCATAAATTTGTGATGCGTAGGTCCATAAAGGTTTTAATATATGTGTGTAGGTCATAAATTTTTGTCTTGTACGTAGTTTTGATTTTTTCCTGAAAAGGGAGCACATCAGTTTCAGTCTCATATTTAATGATGTCCGTTTCTTCTTAATATGTTGGCCCCATGTCATTCTCCTATCGAACGTAAGTCCTAAATATTGTATTTTGTCCGTTTGTGGAATTGGGGTATTGTCAATGTAAACAGGAGGACGTTTCGTGTCTTAGAGTAAACGTAATGTGTTGGGACTTATGGTGATTTAGTCGTGTCTTCCAAAGTTTACACCAGTCTTGTATAGCCTGTAGGTGGTGTTGCAAATTCAATGATGCCTGTATTGGATTTCGGTGTCTAGTAATTATAGCTGTGTCGTCTGCGTATGTGGCTGTAAGAGTCTCGGAACTTTGAGGAATGTCATGTGTGTATAGTATATATGATAATGGTGCTAGTATTGATCCCTGAGGGGTGAATAGATGAGATCCCTGAACCATATCGAACAGAGAAAAATCTGTCAGAGATGAAAGACTGAAGAATAAGATAATAGGTAGGTGGTAGAGTAGTCTTAAGCTTGAAGAGAAGGCCCTGGTGCCAGACTTTGTCAAACGCTTGAGTGACATCCAGAAACACTCCGGTTGTATACCATTTCTGTTCTAGTGCCATCGAAATGTAGTCAGTCACTCTGTGTAACTGTTGAGTGGTTGAGTGTAATTTTCTAAATCCAAATTGATGGTCGGGAATTATTTTGTTGTCAGTTAGTATGTCTAACAATCTTGGATACAGTAATTTTTCGAATAGTTTGGAACATGTAGTAAGTAAACTTATTGGTCTGTAAGACGAAGGGCTGCTTATGTCTTTGTCTGGTTTTTGATCATGGTTATATGAGAATATTTCCACTGTATGGGGAATTTTGTTGTCCTAAGAATTGAATTGTAGATTGTCGTGAGGAACACTAGAGCCTTTCTAGGCATTCGCCGGAGCACCTCAGCATTAATTAAGTCATGTCCAGGGGATTTTCTTCTTGGTAATTGCCTTATTTGTTCTGCAACTTGTGAAGGTTTGAAGGAAGGCGGTGGTGGAGTGAGTTGTAAAGGTGTATCTAATGTGTGTTTTGTACTAAAGTGTCGTGTTCCAATATTGTGAAGTCAGTATGTGGTTTAAAAACAGAAGAAAGATAGATAGCGAAAAGTTCAGATTTTTCCTCATCCGATACAGCCCAAGAACCATCCTCATTTCGAAGTGGAGCTGACACCTCACGGTGTTTTAGGAGATTTCTTGTATGCCTCCACAAATTTCCATCGTCAGCCGAAAGTTTGTTCATGTAATTTTCATAATTTGTGTTTTTAAATTTGTTAATTTGTCTTTTGAGCTCATTGTTTAGTTGGTTAAACGTTCTTCTGTCCGATGGAAGTCTGTTAGTCTGCCATATTTTACGGGCCCTTCTCTTTGCTCGAATTAACTCCCTAATGTACATTGGATAATTAGGTAAGTTCTCTGGTTTTGCAGGCTTAGGTACAGACGAGAACCATGCGGCATCTTGCATATTTTGAGTAAATTTTTCCACTGCTTCTTCTAGTTCTTCTTGGTTTTTGATCGAGACTGGAACAGAGAGATTGGTGTTCAAATAATTTCTGAACGAGTCCCAGTCCATATAACCTCTTATTAGTGTGGGTCTTTTTTGTGCTTCAGATGGCTCTTCGAAGAGAACCATGTGTACAAGAGAATGGTCAGAGCAAAGATCAGGGCTAGTATTGATGGTATGTCATACGGTTCTTAGTCCTTTAGTGATGAAAAAGTCTAGTAAGTCAGGAGTTTTCCGTCAAGAAGTAGGCCAATAAGTCGGTGAATTTGGGGTTATAGTGTCTAAAGAAAGTTCGTGGAGGGCATGTGAAAGATTTCTGCCTCTTGGAGTACACAACCTCGAGCCCCAAGCTTGATGCTTAGCATTATAATCGCCGCCTGCGATGAAGCATCTTCCTAACCGCTTGAAGAACTCCGAAAACATAGCAGATGTCAGGGTGTACCTAGGGGGACAGTAAATCGCAGTGAATGTGATTGTATGATGTTTGGTATATAATGTGATTCCTGTGGATTGAATAAGTGGTGTAATGGGTAAGTCTATAGCGTTGTGTTTAAGATTAGTCCTGATAATTATAGCTGTACCTCTGTGTGCAGTTTTGTCAGGGTGGTCAGTTCTGTAAATAGTGTAGTCAGGAATGTAAATTTTTGATTTTGGTGTAAGGTGAGTTTCAGTTATCAGTGCTAAGTCAATTCTTTTTTCGTGTAAGTAGAAGTCTAGTTCAGTGCAGTGTTGTTTAAGTCCGTTAGCGTTCCATAGGATTATGGATAGGGAGCCAACTGTCAAGTTACTGCTGTGGGCCATAAACAGAACACAAGGCTTGTGTAGCTTGGGATAGCTGTTGAAGGAGACTGAAAAGAGGCTGGATTAAGTTATTTATTCCATGAATCATGGTATATAAATTATTATCAACTGGAGGTGTAGGCTGGGTAATACCCCTCCTCATACCTGTACAGGTTTGCTGGTGCTGATGGATGACGATCGGAGCTGGTTGAGGTAGTGGCATAGGTTGATTAGGTCCGGGAATCGTCTCTGGTTCCGAGCGGTGATGGCGCTGCCTTATTGGAGGGAACTTATGTGTTCTCGGAAGTTCTTGAGTAGGCCTAGTAGTGTTGATTGAAGAACGCTGATTTCTCAAACTCCGTTGAGCCCTGAGGTCTCTCAGCGTCTGACACCCTCTGTAATTGGCTGGGTGTTGACCACCACAATTTGCACATGTTGCGGGAGTGTCTCTGGTTTTGGTGCAGGTGCTGGTTTCGTGGAATTCACCACATCGCACGCATCTTGGTCGGTGATTACAGTATGTTCTAGTGTGCCCATATTGTTGACACCTAATGCATTGGGGAATGCTTCTCTTTTTGCGTGGTTCTTCTATTTTAATTCTTGTATAATACATGTATTCAGTATTAAATATCTCTTCTCTAAATGTATTTTTTGTTATATCCACAAAGAACATAGGTAGTGGCTTTTTGAATCTTGAAATCACATTGACTATGTTTGTGGCTTCATAACCTAATTCTTTTAATTCATCTTTGATTATGTTCAAAGGTGTCGCGTGGTGTAGGTTTTTTTATGACGATTCTAGGGCATCTTTCCTGAGGAAGCTGGAAAGTATGAAAATCCGCTCCTTCTGATCGAAGGCACGTGTTAATTTTCCGGTATGTATCTGGTGTAGCTGGATACAAAGTCACGCCTTTAGGTGTTGACTTAGTGTCGAATGTTTTGGGACCAGCTACCTTTTCTAAGAATGAGATGAGGGCAGGAAAGTTTTCAACACCGTTTATAAAAATTGGTGGGATTCTGTCATTTTGAGTGGGCGTACTTATATTTACTGATTCTAGATTAGGATTTTGAGTGAGAGCCTGAAAACTATTGAAAGTTGGGATGGGGACTGTTTTATCTATACGTTTTGGTTTTCGTGGCTCACTATCTGCATCAATAGGTCTTTTTCGACTTACCACTAGTTGCCATGAGCCGTTACAATCCCCAGTATCACTGTTTATAGCCTCCATATCACTTGCCTGTTTTTCAAGAGACTCAGCCATTTCTGGCTCTGGAGCCCACTCTGTTATAATTGTCTGGTTTCTAAACTAACAGTTACACTATTTGTTTACAAACTAAAAACATGAATTTCACTAAAAAATAATACTTTTTAAAGAGACAAAAAAGTTACACTTTACACAGTTAGGTTATCACCATATGTTCTCGAGCCAAAGACTTAAAAGTACAATATGGCCGAAAGAGTTTACATAGTTTAGATAAAAGAATTTCTGATAGAGTAAGATTATGGAGAGATTTATTTTCAAAGAAGACAGCGATATGGCTATAAACTAGTCTTTACATAGGTAGGATTGAATTAGGCAAACATTGAACTTCATGGGAAAAATTATTAATAAGGGGAAGAAAAATAATGTGTTCTTACAACTTATAATTTTCGAGGATATATTAATTTTAATAATGATATTCATATTGACCTCTGTTCATATGAAGTATAATTTGAAGTAATGAGATATAGGTATGTTTTTAGCCTTTTAGATCATCTTATGATATAGTCTAACATGCCTATGAACCTTCCACTCAAGTAGCATGCCTCATAAAAATTCAATGTAGATTTTAACTTTTTTCAATGTTAACTTTAACTTAGATAATTAAATGAAAGCATGTTATTGCCAACTGTGAACATTAGTACCAATGCTGGAAATAAAAGAAATTTCTTCATACAGAATTTAATTCAAACAATTTCAACAACAAAATTTCACTGATGGAGTTGCATTAACTATTTCAACAAACTTCATATGAATGAAATGGGCTCAATCCAAAAAATAATCTTAGATCAAATCAATATTTAGATATAAAATAAGATCTATATATAATAAGAACTCCAATCAATTCATAGCACACAAGATCCCGTCTTTCTGACCTATATAACCCACCCAGAGTTGGCAAAATTTAACCATAGGTAAATATTTGACAATTTCCTGGTTTGATATTTTTGATTCATTGGTTTAATTGGTTTGATATGATATATTTAACAATTTATCATGATTAAATCTTAAATTTAGTGAACTAATGATTATTTGACTGAAAAATCAACTGAAAGATTTAATCATGTTTAAAGTTTTCCCAACTATGACCCCATCGCATAGAACTGCATTACAAAAGTCCTTTCTCTAGGGATCTAAACTCTGCTGCTCCTTAACAAACCGTTCTGGTTTGTCAGCTTTGAAACCGTCAAGCCACATCCATCGATAATCTGCCCGTGTGTGGGGCAAATCCGTCGGATCTAGGACCGAAACAGACCAGATCCCACGGATCCAGATTTACGAGCATGTACGTCGGATTTCTGAAATCCGCCACGGATCTAGTGTGCCAGTTCCACTGGGTAAAGCTAACCATACACGGACGGATGTCGTCGAGGGATCTGATCTGGCGGATCTGGTTTCAAGTATCTGATCTCTCGTGCCCTTTAACATTACCTCCGATCCGTCGAAAATCTGAGAAGGAGATCCGTGACGAATCGGATCCGACGGATCTAAACTTTCCTGCTCCTTAACAAACCGTTCTGGTTTGTCAGCTTTGAAACCGTCAAGCCACATCCATCGATAATCTGCCCGTGTGTGGGGCAAATCCGTCGGATCTAGGACCGAAACAGACCAGATCCCACGGATCCAGATTGACGAGCATGTACGTCGGTTTCTGAAATCCGCCACGGATCTAGTGTGATAGTTCCACTGGGTAAGTGATGTGTTCGCGGGTGAATTTGGGTACCTCTCGTCGAATTGCTGCCCTTGTCGGTGGTATATGTGGAGTGTATCATATCTTAATGAAAAGGAGAAATCTGCAAAGTAAAAAAGAACTTTTGAGGGGGGCATAAGCACAAGTTCTACACTGATGGATTTAATTCAAATAAAAATTAAATTTCTTACTGAAATTGATTTTAATGTTAATTAACTATTATTTAAACTTGTTATCAATGATTAACCATAAAAACTTAAGGGCTTAATTAAATAAGATTATTATGAATGAATGAATAATGAATGATTTATTTTATTTCGACATTGTTTGTTCTCTGGAATGTCAGAATATGATGTTTTGATGATCATTATAAATATTTTTCCATTTCCCATAAAAATTTAAGGGCCTAGTTCCATTAAGAAAAGGTTTAAATAAAACTGGAAAATGGTTCAACCTACATGAAAAAAGACTAAAAATATATAGAAAAGGGATATACAGGGTGTCCCGAATTTAAACGGCAAAACTTCAGGAACTTATAAGGGACTGAAAAACTAATACAAAAAGTCCTCTAGAGATTTGCTCGTTTTTGCTTAGTTTTAGAGAAAATCGCAAAAAAAAAAACAAAACAAAAATGTTACAGGTAGGTATTATCACCTTTCAAAGTTCGTCAGGCTAAGCAGTGAGATATGTAAACACTTAATGTTATCCTTTACATTATTTTATTTGTTTACATTTTGGCTTCCTTCTAGGGTTATAATTCCTAAATCAGTCTTTTAGGAATCAGTCTGTTACTCATCTGCCTGTATCTGAGGAATTCAGTCAGTTACTCAGATATTTTTGTGTGAAAAGCATCAGCCGCAATGCCGCATACATATTCTAATGTTGAATACGCTGATATGATTTTTGTGTATGGTTTCTGTAACGGTAATGCTTTAGAAGCGGTGCGGGAGTATGCAACGCCGATTTCCAAATAGAAGAGTGCCTAATTGACGAGTCTTTTCGTTAACTTTTAATAGACTACGAGAGACTGGGTCATTCTTAATACGTAATGAAGGCTACCAATTCCAGACAGCAATAAGAGCAGATTATCGGAGAAGAAATTGTGTCCAACGCCACTTCGATAACAATCCTGAGACTAGCATCCGAAGAGCATCTGCTGCTGCATTTTCAATATCGCGGCATTCAATATGGCGAACTTTGAAAGGTGATAATCGCTACCCATACCATCTTCTAAAAGTTCAGAATTTATTACCTCAAAATTATGTCAAGAGATTGAATTTTATTAACTGGTTTCTTGACAAAATTCGCCATGATAATTTATTTCCTGTTCATTACATTTCTGTTCATATAATCTTTGTGGTTCAGTTGCCACAGACAGGGTCTCTCTTCTCTCTTTATAAGCTTCTATCAAAACTTCTATAGCCTTGTCACTCCACTTCACTTGTCTTTCTTTAGCACATTTTACTTTCCCCATTATACACGTCTACTATATACGTCGCTCCACAACTGCAAAATCCGAGCGTTAAGGGGTTTGGCGGTCCCCTCCCGACGGACCTGTGATTCACAGATTTTTTTCTGTGATTCACAGATAAATCTGCCCGTTAGTGGGGGAACGCTCGGATTCAGGCCCGCCAGATCCGATCCTCCACTGATTGAGCCCGCCCTGTTCTCCACTAACGCACGAATTTTAAAACCGAAACTCCCTGGAAACATTCCTTACAGTCCGCGCCCTCTTGCTTCCCCACTAACGCATGGATTTACTTAGAGATATTGAAATCCGTCGGAGAAATCCGTTTATGTATGACTAGCTAATGGCTATAGCCACGCTAACCTCCACACATGTATCATGAAATTCTAGGTTGAATAAAGGATATTAGACGATAATGAGTAGGAAAATGCATCCGAGATTACGTCATTTATTGAACAAACGGCATTAAATATGTGTATCCTCCAGGATACATCGCCTGTTAAGGTGGATTTTTTCCGCGGCAGGATAGATACGCCGCGCATGGCTGTTTTCCTGCAAATAGAAATCGCGAGCGTATAGCTCTTCAATTTGCGACATTCATAAAAAGTATTTAGTTCATGCCTAACTTCATGAACCACCTGGGACCCGTCACGAAACTTGATTTTGAGGTAAATCCTCAGGGATGGACCAATTTGAAGACTCTGATTAATGATAGGAGGATGTCTTATTTTAATGTAAATTAAAATTTGAGTATGAAACACTGCCCTGGGATTGGTGATTCCAAATTTCCATATTCACCACTATTTGAAAAACTTTACACTTTGGCTTCCGCTATTAGATGAGGAGAAAATTGTTGCTAAGTCAATGCCATCGTTTCGAAAAACATATCTACATCTTCATCATTATTTGATGGCTTTAAAAGTTCTTCACGAACGTTTTGGAAGTTTTTTCTTTCACCTTTCCTCTCCTTTATGTATCGGAGAAGTGAAGAATTTTCTTTTCGTTTCTTAGACGATGGTTGGGTTCTAGGTCGAGGAAAAGGTGTTTCACGCTCTTTCGTTGGTGAAGTGTCTTCTTCCACGCTTTCAATAATTTCCTTCCATGATTGTTAGGGATCAGTTTCCATATTCGGGTTGGAAAAGCTTTCCCATTCGTATTCCATATAATCCAAAAACCGTAGCCTGTCCCAGTAGTTAGCTCTCTTCTTTTTTGCAGCAGATCCTGTAGAACCTTTTTCTCCTTTTCTCTGCCTCTTGTAGTGGTCACGGATACTTTTCAAGCAGTCGGAACGACCTTGGGTGAAAAGAAACAAGAGATGCAATTCTACACCAAGGGAACGAAACGGGAAATCTTTTAGCGTTGGTTTTCGTTCCAGCTGGAACGAAAAACTTAGGTAATTTGTTTCGTCCCACAGCGGTTCAAAGCTGTAACCAGTCCCAAGTTCCGTTCCACCCAGAATGACCCATCACTAACCAGGGGATAAAAATTCATTTTGTTTTGTTGATTTTTTCCCCGATTGTAGTCCAAATCAAGTCTTTCTTCAATACATTCTTGAAATCGAATCTCTTCATGTCCCACACACAGCTGTTGCAACATACAGCTTCAATTAATGTTTCATCCTTTTCTACATTGAAGTGGGATGGCATTTTTATTGGAAGATAGAAAAAAATAAATAAAATGAACAATATTCCACAATAAAACTGGCGGCATAGAACTGACTGACTCCCCTGAGATGAGTCGCCCCATCACGCTATGTCAGAAAACAGCCACACAAATTTAGTATATATGAGAGTCTGGCGTGTTACGTATTGTCTAGACATTGCATTCTATGCGGCGTATCTATCCTGCCACGGGGAAAACCCACCTTTAAAAGGTTAATACAAATTTTTATATACTCAGTATATTAACATTTAGATACTTTTTTTTGCACAATTTCCACTAAACTAAGCATTGTACTATAAGAATTAATTTTTTATATCATTTGTGGAGTGTTCTCTTATTTTTCCTTTCTTAATCTTTTATTTTATTTGTTATTTTAATATGTCTCTGACCAGAAGTAATTGTACTTATTTCTGTACTTATTTGTTATTCTTAAGGGACTTTGTATTGATTCATAATAAAATTTTTCAATTTATAAAAAGTTGCCGCTAGATCACTAGACCAATGGTTGAAAGTTGAGTAAATTAAGGCTTAATAGCTGGAATCGCATTAATAAGTTGTTTGATAAATAGTGTTTTATCCACCACCTCACCCTCATTCTGTTCAGTCAGTCATGCAATGACCAAGGCATGAGGTAAACAAATCAGGTTATAATTGAATTCAAATTCTTAGGATTAAGAACATCATTTTATTTTCCTAGCATTAAAATACCAGCTAAAAATCTTCCTGATTCAGAGGTCAATGGTCACCTCCTTTACACCTTATCCAGATCCAGAAAGTGGTACAAATTAAATTTTTCTTTGCTTGGAAGTCTACTACTTTTGTTTACTTATTGGATAGTCTTATGTTATAAACCACAATCAAGGCATATTCTAGGCCAATGCCCATTGTTTAAAATCAACTAATATATACATAAAATCAAAAATGTATAAATAAAACCACAACGCATTAAAAAAAGGTTGTATAAAAAAAATCCCAAACCTATTAATATTTGCACAAGCATAAAGAAAAAATAGTTGAAAAAAAAGACGTTGCTGTGCAAGCAGATATTATTTTTAATTTTCAATTAAACAAAAGCACATCAGCTGTTGACAGTAAAGTAATTCCATCTATTAAAGTAACCGACCAGGCTAACAAGCCCTCATGCAGTACCAAATCCACTGCTCCCATGATTGGTTTAATACCAAGACCCATAACTGCGAAGGTTATCATAGTGCCAAAACATAGTTCAGCCACAGCCTCCACAATAACCTCACCCTCAGTCACCTTTACTCCCCCCCTCGACTCCAGCTCCCACACCCCCTCCTCAACCCCTCCATTCAAATTCATCTCCTATAACTCCCGAACTTGAACCCGATCCTGATCCCAATCCCTCCTTCTTCGTCTATTAGCAGTGAACTAATGGACGTAGACGGGTTCAAAACATGTAAAAACAAAAAAGGAAGAAACAGTAAATCATCATAGAAAAAGATGATAAAAAACCTACCAAGCGAAACCCTAAATAATAAAAAAATTCCTGTAATAACTTTGATAATAATAAAAAGGGCACATTTTGGATGGTGATAGTGTAAAAATTGGAGGTTATATTAATGTGTTTTATGAAAGGTTAAGTTTAATTAGCCTTAATTTCAACTTAAAAAAAAAAAAAAAAAAAACCAAATCCATCCACTTTAACCGAAAATCTCAAAAAAAAAAAAAAAAAAAAAAAAAAATAAATTATATCTCAAAACTATACCAACTTCTTAAAATAGGCAAACAAAATATACTTTTGCTCTGTTCAGTAAAACAATTGTTAGATGTCATGCTATCAGTGCATTTGAGTAAGTCATGCTGTAAACAAATTAATCAATTAATGTATATAAACAAAATATTAGCGTACGATACAAAGTTCACAAAGAATTTAGCAGTGTATCAGCTGTAATATTGAGCACTATTTTTATTTTCCCATTATTTTTAATATATGCCCTCAATGTTTAGGAAAATAAAAGTGTAAAGGTATATTCAGTACAAACATTCTCACCTGTATCGATTTAACTGATCCACAGAATAAGACTTTTTTTTTTTGCATCAGTGAATTTATAATAACTGGCAGGTTTCGCAAGTATTTTTATTAGACAGACCTTTCTTGAAAAATGAAGAGGGGGTCAGCAAGGAATTTGTGTTGTGGCAGGAAAAAGAGGGATTTTCGAGTTTGATTCCGCACTTAAATAATTATCAGATGTGAGGATGAAAAATTATTTCTCCTAGAAAACATGGAGAAAATAACATCAAGAGGTTTTTAAGTAGATCAAAACTTTTCAGAAAATTTCTTCTTCTGCTTTTGTGAAATTCTGAAGAAAATTTTGGTCCATATATAGAAAAATCAACAGGATTTGCACTAGTAACTAGTGGAAACCAAATGCTGTTGAGAACGAGGAAATGGATGAAAAAAATCAAAGACTCTAAAACAATTTTTTTAAGAATGAGGATATAGTTGTAATAGTCTCAAGATTGGATTGCCACTTAAAATTTGAAGATGGTTACAAAAAAGCAAACTTGGAGAACACAAAAAATTAATAGTGAAGAAGAAAAGCAATAGCAAATTCACTGCACTAGGTTGAACAAGATTTATTAGGTTGAGCACCAACAAAATTCAACTTCTTTAAATGTGAAAAACATTTGAAAATTGAGAGATATGGATTTTAAAAATCTTTTAAACTTAAAAATAAAAAAAAATAACTTTTTAATATTTTGATAACATTTTTTTTTTTTTTATTGATAAACCAGCAAACAAGTAACCATCCACTTCATCTCATATCCAATCCTTGCAATATAAAATCCTTTGAAAGATCCTCAATACTTCTTACTGTGTCAAAAAACACACTTAATACATAAAGATACTAATGTTCCAGATTACGCTGATTTGGTCCAAACCAAATACCTATCCTTTCAAAGTAAACTCAATAACCAGTCTACACCACTAGTCTCTCAACTCGCTTCCCATTCAATTCCAGATAACACACCGAGGCATCTGAAAGAAAATGGTCACAGGACCTTCAAACATAGAACTTTTGTTGAAGTCTTGATGATGGGTAATTGCTTTATTTACAAGCCATTGTCATGTTATTACAATTGTTATCTTCAAATTTAATAGAAAAAGAAAAGAGACCATTTTTTAATGGTAAACTAAATAACTATGTAGTTTTATTTATAAATTATAGTGATTCACAAATTCTCACACCAGCTGTGGTGTTCAAATACCCCAAGGCATTATTTCCTGGAGCCATTAAGGTTGGGGGTATCAGAAAGAGGAAAGGATTTTCAGTAGTAGATGAAGGCAGAATAAAAAACTAATATTTTGTACAAAACTTTGCAGGAATTTATTGAAAACATTTTAGATTGTTGCAAAATATTTGTCAACAATAAGATAACATACGAGGTGTGATCAAAAAGTTCCAGGACTGAATTTTTATACATTTATTCATATAAAATACAGGTTATTCAAATTTGTCTCCTTCGAAGTACTCCCCTTGGGAAGCTACACACTTTTCCCACCGGTGTTTCCACTGATCAAAGGCCCCAGAAAACTCTTCTTTTGTAAAGGTGTTTAGCAGCTCCGTTGTTTTTTCTTTAATTTCGTCAACTGTTTGAAATCTCTTGAACCACTGATGGCAGCATTGAAGCACTGATGGCTTAGACATTCTTCACCAAAAGCCTCTTGTAACATCAAAAAGGTTTCAGAAAACGTTTTGTTCAGTTTCACACAAAACTTCACACTAACACGTTGCTCTTCTTTCACATTCATTTTCATAAAATAGCCAAACTCTATAAAACTAACCTCAAACAAACTGTGCTAATATTACTTTCAGTGATGTTATGATTGATCTGCAAACACAGCTGTGTTCCTGTTGAGTCAGGCAATACAATGCTGCTGTACGCATCGCGGTGAGACATTGCATTCCCATAGTATATAAAAAATCCTGGAACTTTTTGATCACACCTCGTAAATAGTTCATAATAATTCAAAAAAAGTGTGGAAAGAGTAACTTAAGTTCAACTTGTAGTTTGAGGGTTATTATTATAATTTTTTTTTTTTTAAAAACATATGACCCTAAATTAGTTGAGATTTGGATGGACTTTAATTATGTGTAAAACAATTTAGTGATAAATCAATTACTATAAATAATTTAACCTAACAGGTTTAGTAGATTGTCATTTGTTATATAAATTGTAGACATCGACAACTCCGTGTGCTGTCTCCTCTGGAGGCAGTTGCCGGTCCCAAGCCCGGATGATAAAGGAGGAGGGTTGGTTCAGAGGGCTAACTATCTACCAACTGTTAAAAACTTCCAACAACACCCGGCCTCGGATATCGGACACACAGGACTGTCAAAAAGGTTATTTGACCCCAGTGCGGAAACACAGACTTGATATTGCATCTTGGAATGTGAGAGGATTGAACCAGCCTGCTTCAAGTAGAAGATTAGAGGAGGAACTTGATAAATATCAAATAGAAGTATCTACACTGCAAGAAATATGTTGGCAGAATGTGGAAACAATGCAATTGGAGAAATATCTATTAATAAACAGCGGAAAGTTTGTAAATGTAGTTGGAACTGGATTCATGATTAAAAAATCAATCAAGCACACAATAATACAGTATAAACTAATCAATCAAAGAATTTGATCAGTACGACAGAGGAATATTTTTTCAAAATATCGAACATATGCGTAGATGCCCCTACAGAAGAGGAGGAGAAGGACATGTTCTATGATATCCCAAATAATGATGTGAAAATTATTATAGGCGACCTAAATGCCAAGAAAGGTAAAGAAGAGGCATTTATACCCACTATAGGCAGAGAAAGCAAACATGACTACTCTAACGATAATGGACTTCACATAATTAACTTTGCAATGGAAAAGGGACTGGTCATCAGTAGCACTAAATTCTCACACAAAGAAATACATAAAGAGACTTGGATTTCGCTGGATAGCCTCACAAGAAATAAAATAGATCATGTTCTCATAGAATCGAGGCATGCATCGAATATCAGAAATGTTATTGCATTCAAAGGAGTAGACTGACCATCACAGGTAAAAGTCTTTTATCATCAAAAGCTTGCCGTAAGAAGGTTCACTACAGGGCACAGGGAACATGCCTATAACTCCGAATAACTACTCACAAGTGAAGCAGCCAAAGCCTTGGAACATAAAGTAAGAGAACAGTTAACATAAAAAGGGATTGGGCAAAACACAACCATAAATGATCGATGGGAAAAACTGAAAGGGGCAGTAACGGAAAGTGCAAAGGAAGTGCCTGAAAAGAAGGAATCAGTTCGAAGGAATAACTGGTTTGATAAAGAGTGCGAGAGAGTACTGAAAGAAAGAAACAGCACAAGACTAAGCATGTTGAAAAGACAAACCAGAGGAAGTTTACAGTATTTTATGGCAAAAAGAGTGTGTAGGCAGAAGAAGAGAGCACATGAAAAGGATAACCTTGAAAAGTTGCAAGAGTCCTCGAGATGTAAAGAAACAAGAAAGTTTTACAAGGGAGTAAAGAAAATAAAAAAAGGTTTCCAAGCCAGGACTGAACTGTGTAAAGGGAAAGATGGAAATTTGTTAGGAGAAAAGACGGCCATTCTCGAAAGGTGGAACCGGTAATTTAGTGAATTATTAAACACAAAAACTGCTGATAAAATATCTAAAGAAAATGTAGATCTAAAGGAACTCCTAGGTAATGCACAAGAAGGAGCTGAAGAAGTGGAAGCACCAGAGAAAGAAGAAATAATTGACTTCATTATGTCAATGAAGAAACACAAGTCGCCAGGGCTTGATGAGATCACCACAGAGATGTTAAAAAATGGTGGTAACGATCTGTGGAAAGAAATTTATAATTTAATATTTGATATATGGTTAGAAGAAAACATGCCCAAAGATTGGACTAAAGCAGCTATATGTCCCATACACAAAAAAAAGAGACAAGTTAGTATGCGACTATTATAGAGGCATTGCTCTCGTAAGTACAATATATAAAATATTGGCAGTGCTTTTAAAAAAAAGGCTTGGTACTAAGAATACCCAGGAGGCTTCAGACCCGGAAGATCAACAGATGACCAGATATTCTCACTGAGGCAGGCAATGGAAAAGTGTCATGAATTCAACATAGAGATGCATCTTCTGTTTGTGGATTTTAAGCAGGCATATGACAGTGTGGACAGAGAGACTCCTAAAATTATAGTAGGTATGGGCATAAAAAATTAGTCAGACTGACAAAAATTACGTTAATGAAGACTATTTGTCGAGTTAAGTATGGAAATTTGCTGTAAAACAAATTTGGTGTTAATAATGGCCTAACAAAGGGTGAGCCTCTATCTTCAATTCTGTTTAATATAGTTCTTGAAGCAGCTATGGTATTAGGACAAATCCAAGGGAGACTAAATATAATCGCATGTTACAAAACCTGGCATATGCAGATGATGTGGTCATAATTTCTAGAACCCAAACAGCGTGATCAGGTACCTTCCAAGAATTCAAAGAGGCAGCTATGAAACGGGGTCTTACAGTGAACGAATATAAGACAGTCTGCATAAAAAGGTCCAAATGGTATTCAGGGATGGAAGGAGAGAGCGCAAGATCGAAGAGATTGGTGGGCAGTTATGGAGAAGACCTGGGTCGTAGGACTGTAGTGCCGATGTAATAAATTAACAACGAGAAGATTATTACAAAGCCCCGAGATAGTATTCTCTCCTCCTTAATATAGTTTAGATCTACTACCAGCTGACAATTAATGCTATTTTATTCTGTTATATTCAAAATTAAAATTATTTTATAACAGAATAATGCCGACAGAACAGAATAAGATAGGTAACATAAACATTATTACAACTTGATCAAAGATTATCAGCTCGGCGACAGCTGAAAGAAATTTTTAATTATGTATTTAAAAAGAAATAACACAAAAAATCTAACTACTACACTTCAATAAATGGAACCAGTATAATTAGATAACTAAGAATATATATAATGCTGATTCTGAATTACGGTTTAAAGAATAGAGGAGTAGAATTTCATCAACAAAATCTAAAAAGAAAGAAATGTGATAATAAAAGAAAAAGATGCTGCCTTTTAACTTCTTGTTAATCATACATAATAAAGTATTATAATGATTAGTGATATTGGTTATAGCATATAAATAATTTCTATGTACAAATAATTAGTAACTGTAACATCCAATAAAGCACCCAGTGTGATATTGAAATCTTCATCATGCTAATATGAGTATATATCCATTACCATTAATTGCACCACACGCGCACAGAAAGATTAGGTGATGTTACATTTGAAGTTCTGCAATTTCTAGATCCTGAAATTGAGGTTAATTGTGCTTTAGAAAAAAAAAAACAAAAAAAAACTTGTGCTTTATTAAAAAATTAATTTCACACACAATAATTTTTTTAAAATATAATTAAGAAAAAGCATACATTATAAAAAAAAAAGAGTTAAAAACAAAACAGCAGTGATTAATCCTAAAATAGAGCCTAAAAATATAATTCTGTTATTAATAACAAAATGTGTTTATGTGTGTTTGTGAGTGTGTACACACATATACAAAAACACAAACACACATACACATATATCAAAACTTGTTTAGTTGACCTCTACAAATATCCATACTATATTAATTAATAATTTTCTTAATGCTGTTCTTTAGGCCCTAAGTTGGTAAAATTTAAGGTTACATGTACTCTGCTCTTATAGGAAATTTAATGTTAAATCCGAAAATGTGGTCAACATTTGAAAAATATTTAAACAAAATGGAGATTTTACAGCTTTTATGGTAAAAAATGTGGTTTTCTCAAAAAAGTCTTTGAATTATCCTATATTTACAATGGATTGGAATAGAAAGGTAAGGTTTGCAACATTTGTCTTTATTTTTGATCTAGTTTTACCCAATTTTTCTAAGAGGTACTCATCCTGTGTGTGTGTGTGTACATATATATTCATACTTCATAACTGCCTCTTAGACTACTTGGGCTTTTTACCTTTTTTTTTTTTTTTTTTACTTGTAATGAACCTTTGAGATAATTTTACATCCTTTTACCATATTCATTCTTCCTGTAACTACCTTATTCAAATTTACATTTAAATATCATAAAAATATAAATCTAATTATTTAAAAATAAATAATAAAATTGAACATTAAAAAATCAATGATTTAACATTTAAATCAATTAGTCCAGGTAACAAAGGAAAAATAGCGGAACTAATTTATGCGCAAGCCAATTTTGGCACAGTTGTAGGGGAAGGTTTTCTTAACAACATACTAAAAATACTGAGGGGTGGGGGTCTCTAAAGGTCTTTTTTTTTTCAGGTTTTTGTTAATAACTCGAAAACTACTACCTTTAAGGAAAAATGTCTAGATTCTAAATTGATCTGCATAAAAGTTTCTACAGTAAAGGTTTTATACACTTTTTTGCTGGGATTAAGGATTAGAGAGATATGGAGACACGTTTGTTGGTACTCTTTTGGCTTTAACTCCAAACTATTTGTCCGGTCTAAAATTTTGATCAGACCCTGTAGAACAAGCAAGCTAGCACACTGAGGAACCCCTAATGTTGTGATCTCATTTTTTTCAGGGCATTTCTCACTACATATCCAAGAATATACGTCAATCCTAAAGTTCTTTTTTTCATCTCTAAGCTGGTTAAAATCAGCTGTTTAAGCTGATAGCTATTCAGCTATCAGATTCTATATCTCAAAATTTGAATATATTCAGTGAAATACCAATGGCAACACAATAAAAACCGCGTGATGTTGTGAAATCCAAGTTTTTTTTGGTACATTTTTCACTATAATTCTAAAATAATTTGTACCATTCCAAATTTCTTTTTTTCATATCAAAGAAAGCTAAATTTAATATTAAATCCTATACATTAAATTTTGATTAATTCCCATAAAATATCCATGCCAGCCCACTGAATATATTTAAAATTTGAAATATGGGATCTGATAGTAATTTTAACCAGCTTTGAGATGAAAAAAAGAACTTTGGGATCGGACATATATTTTTGGAGTTGTAGCGAGAAATGTGCCGAAAAAACAAGATCACAACATTACGAGGAGTTCCTCAGCGTGCTAGCTTGGATGTTTTACAGGACATGATCAAAATTTCATATACGAGGTCTAATAGTAAATTTAATCAGCTTTTAGATGAAAAAAATTTTTTTTAGATCAGACAAAAAGTGTATGAACCTTTTTTATAGAAAATTTTATGATTATTAATTTAGTTTATATACATGTTTTTCTTAGAGGCAGTAGTTTTTGAGTTATTAACAAAAACCTTTAAAAAAGGACCTTTAGGGACCCCACCCCTCAGTAGTTAAACATTTGAGTGCGAAAGTGAGAGATCATTACCATAGACACTGGCAACAAACACTGTGTAACTAATCAATGGTTTTATGTTAGGCCTATAAAAAGGCTTATTGTTACATTATTTGTTATTGAAATTAAGTTTCTATAAACTATAAGTTATTTTATTTTTTATTTTTATCATTATAATATTTCCTGTACATTTTTATGTACATTTAATGTTATTAAATTTCAGTTTGTTCAAATTGATACCAAAATTCGGAACCGTTTTTTTAATTTAATTTTTATTCTAATCTTAATTTTGGAGCCTCAATCAAATGACCCATTCAATTTTGCGGGGGATTCAACAATAGGAATCCCAACTGTGATGGTTTGGTGATTTTAGAATGCTCAAATTATCTTACCAGGGAGTCCTATGAAGCCAAGACAAAGAGGATGCAGCCAAGAAGGATGTCCTGAATTACAGGATAAGGCATTAAGGTAGGGATTGCCTTTCATGACAAGTTACTTGACATGAAAGAGAGAAGATGGATGGAGGAAAGGGAAGCATGGACATTGCTAGATAAGCAGGAATCACACACTAGAAATAAAAAGATTTATTTTAAGAACAGAGCATGCAAAAAAAAAAAAAAAAAAAAAAAAATTATTCAGTTATAAAAAAATTTAAACCTTACCATGCTACCAGTAAAAATCTTTAAATCAAAAAACTTCTATACATACCCTTCTGTAGCCAAGTGTTCTATTTATGCAAGACCTCAGATTTATTTGGTTATTAAACCTTATCATAACTGCAGCAACAACAGCAAAAGCCAGAATGGCAATGGAAAAAAAACACCAAACTAAAACAATGAGCCATAGTTATTAATAGGGCTCGGATGTTTATGCAATTAAAAATTTAAAATATGTGCATAAAATATGCGTTTATTTTTGATAAATATGCAGGTAAAACAAAATAATATGCACAATCAATTAAATTATTTTATTAATTATTATAATAAAACCACAAAACTAACTAAAAAAAGGGTTATAATAAGTAACTTAAAAAGTTATAACAAACAATTTATTAATTTGTCAAATTGTTGGCAACAACATACATCCTCAAATTTTCAAAAGTCAAACATTGCCTATAAGACCTCAAAATTTTTTATATTTACTAAATGATCTTTCAACGTCTACAGAAGTCACCGGAGCACGTATAAACGTAGCTAGTTCAGAAGGGCTGAGCCGTGTATCTTCTTCCCAGATGGTTCCCTGAAGAATGTTATTGATCGTTCGTAAATTTTCAAGTCCTGGATTTTTTTAAAAACATCAACTTTTTAATGTATGTTTGAACTTTAAGGTCCTGGGATATTTTTTTGTTTTGTTTCAGCATCCTCTACCAATGCTAAACTTTCTGACAGCAATAAATGTTGTGATTCCAGGGTTTTGATAATTTTAGCTAAAAACCATAAATATGAAGCATAAATTATTTTTCAACGAAGTCATGGCGAGTAAATTTTGGGCTTTTAGAATTGACACCGCTGCTGTATCGTCCAGTTTAGAAACGACATTTTTTATTTTGTCGAAATTAATTGAGTAGTAATTGACTGCTTCTAGCCATGTTCCCCATCTTGTGATAATTGGTTCAGGAGGTAAATTTAATTCTGGATAGGTCTCTTTTAAAAGATTTACACGGCTCGGTGCTTTCAGAAAGATTTTTTTCACATTGGAAATGAGTGCATCAACATCATCAAATTCATTTCTGACTGTTTTTACAACTCTGTGAAGAGCATGTGCTAGGCAGGTCACGTGAATCAAATTATGGTATAATATTCTCAACGATTTGGCAGCCTTGACCATATATGGTGCAGCGTCAGCAAGAAAAAGAAATACCTTGTTGTGTAGAATTCCATTAGGCCAAATCAAGGACATCGAATCATTAAAGAATTGGGCAATCACCTCATGGTTACATTTGTCTTAGAGTTGTAAATTTAGAAGATAGGGTTGAGATGGTTCTTCTGAGAGCTTTCCGATATTAATGTTAGCTACGTACCTCCCTAGAGCGTCAGTAGTTTCGTCCACCGAAACCCAAATTGGACCTTCTTTGATATGGCCGCGGATGTTTACTATTGTCTCCTCGTAAATATCGGGAAGATAATTTTTCCAAATAGTACTCTCATCGGGCATTTTGAGGTCAGTGTTTGTTTCCAAAAAGCGTTTTAACTCGGGGTTGTTAATTTTAAAAAATGGAATGTCAGCACTAACAAATGCACGACATACGTCGCGAAAAACTGGTGATTTTTTAATGGACGACGTTGACGGAGTAAGGAACGATTGAGTTGCCTTTTGTTTCGCTTTTAAGCTTTCTTTATGTTTGGTCGTTCCAATATGCTGTGTCACTTGAGACTTCCGAGCAGTTGAAACCACTACGTTGCAACTTGTATATAAAATCTCGGAATCGGCTCGAAAAGTTTCGTTTGGGAAATCTCGTAAATACTTGTTCACTAATTCACTCATTTTACACTTTAGTTTTGGCATCTTTACTGACATGGGTGACGCTGTGAACGAAGTAGACTGACCTGAAATAAATGCGCTTGTTTACTTTGTTTGGGAGTTAAAGAAAGGGGAGGGAATTCTCAGAATTTAAACAGTCATCTGCTAGAAAGTAAAAGCCGTTGTTTTTCGTGGTATTCTGTGTGTCTGACGCAGGATAATATGAATATGCAATTAAAATATGCAAAAACCACGAAAATATGCAAAAACCACTTCAATATGCATAAATATGCAACATAAAAGCTGCTTTAATCGAACCGTTTTGGTCCAAAACATGTTTCAAAAGTCATAATATTGATGTACGAAGCATAGATTAAAATATGCAAATGCATCAACATCCGAGCCCTAGTTATTAATAAGAGTATATTAAGACAAACGGATTTAAATTAACAAAGGAATAATTATTCTGTTTTCTTGATTATTTAATAAACTAAAATCGGATCCATTCATGCTCTATTATGTTATCCCACAAAATCTCTTTTTGGTATTATTCAATCAGATACTGGATGAAATATTTATTATTTAAAAAAGTATTAGCAGCTGTGATTATGATTAAATAATTAAGAACTCGTATAAATGGTTGTTTTGTTAAATTACCATTGAAAATAATAGCTTAAAGATAACAAATAAACAAACAGTGAAAACATGTTTGTGAAGCCGCTGATGAGGCAGCCATGGAAGCTGCAATTTTCTCACTGGATGTCAAAAGTATGGATACCTCTTTAGACATAGACAACTTTTTAAAATATCGTGCCAAAAATACTTGGATTGAATTATGGGAAAAAACTCACGTAGATAATAAATTAAAAAGTTTTAAAAGCGACACAAAACAACGGAATGTATCCCATCAAAAAAACAGAAGAGAGGAAGTGGTGATCGCAAGATTGAGGATTGGCCATACTTTCCTAACACATGACTGAAGTGCGTATCTTGTATGAGTCCTTTAACAATCAGAAATTCTTGAGGAATGTCCACTATATGAAACCTCAGCAGAAACGGCTTGAAAGAAAACTTTCGACAATGTTTGAAGATATCAAATCCAATATCAATAACATTATTATTCTTATATTCAATTCACTTTATTTACTTTATTTCACATTTACTCCTCTTTAACAATCATCATATTTTGTTATGTTTCGGGACCCATGCCCCATCTTCAGACATCCTTCTGCTTTTTTCCCTCTTCCACTAACCTCTTCATTATAATGTGACAGGTGGCTATCCATTATGCCTACCACTTTTTGGATAGCCACGTGTCACATTATAATGAAGAGGTTAGTGGAAGAGGGAAAAAAGCAGAAGGATGTCTGAAGATGGGGCATGGGTCCCGAAACATAACAAAATATGATGATTGTTAAATAGGAGTAAATGTGAAATAAAGTGAAATAAATGTTTTATTAAACACTCCTTGACTGAAGAATTAATTATTCTTCTTCTCAAACAACATAATTTATTCCAAAAAATATAATAAGCAAAAAACCAAGGAACATGACACTGAGGACCTCGGAAGTTGGGTGTCTAAAAATAAATAAATCTATCTATCTATCTTGAATTAAAATATATACTATTTCATTCAACATACTCTGGCTATAAACTATTGAGTCAATAACTAAAACTTGTTCCGAGGTATCATATAAGAAATATTTATCCCTCCTTTGATCAGAATATAATCCAATCAATGGCAAAGTACTGTGCAGTAACCAACAGAATGTTGCCAAAAAAAATAGCTACATCACCATGGAACCTCATCGGCCTCAGCAAGGTGACTACATCATAAAATAAAATGGATTTAAAAAAAAAAAAAGTTCTAAATATGGTAAATCAATTTTTTTTGTTGTTTTTTTTAAATTGTTACAAATAAACAGAAATATATTGTGGCAAATATTTCTATTTCATTTTTCAAAAGTAAACAAAACAAATGAAATTTTAATCATATTGCACCAAATCCAAATGTACCAAACTGAGCTAAGAAGAGTGGTCCGAAGAGAAAAACTATCTTAAGTCACCTTTGTGATAAACAAATCAACAATACTTTAACAAATAAATCTGTTTTTTAAATCTTTGACAATGGGATTTTATATTTATTGTATGAAATAACAAAAAAAATTATAATATTTTATTATTTTAATGTTCTAGAGGAGAAGAGAGGTTTATCCCTCCTATACCCTCTCTGGAGACACCACTACGACAAACATTTGCTTTTATAAATGTTATTTTATGTTTTTATTACATTTTCTGACAAAATTATTCCATTTTAAATCCAAATGACCCTATTCCTTATTAATACTTAGAATCTTTACAGAAAATCCAGATAAACAGGCAGAGTGGTTGAAACATGTCAATTCAGGGGCTATACAAGAGCAGCAGAATTATTTTCTTATGATCGAAGATAGACAATTGAACCATTCATTATTAAAAAAATTAATAAATAAAATAAAATAAAAATTGCACCACTACCACCCATGAAATGTACAGAGTATGGTCATACAAGGAACTGATATGATCAGCATACACCCTCAACTTAGTAACCTATTTATTTGGTAACGTTTTTTCCAGAACAAATAAATGAATAAATAAACAAATTTTTTCCCAGAAAAAAACCAAAAAAAAACCCTCTAGTTATTATTAAAAAATAAAATAAATCAAGCCAAATGTTTACTAAAAAATAAATCCAATTTTTTTGGATTTGCCAATCCATATCTAAGCTTTTAAAATCATGGGGCTTACCACCAATATTAGAGGTGTCTTTAACCTTAATTTCAGAAGGTTTTTCCAAAAAGCAAGTTAAGTTGCTCTTCCATACTACATGAATGAAGCAGTCTGTCTCCTGAAAAAAAAAAATTAAATTAAACTATACTTAAAATGCTGTAATAAGAAATTAAAAGAGGAAACAAAATATTCATTGCTACAAACAAAAACAAAAAAAAAATACACGAGGGAGATTTTAGTGTGAGAAGGTTTCAGTGTGGATAAAGGATTAAGAATGAAAATCTCTTCTTCCACATCATATGGCAGAATTCTCTGGACTGATATGTTTATTAACCAGCATCAAAATCTGTTACAATAAGACAGGGAAAAAAATATGAGTGATAATACTGTAATTTATTGTATATTGTATTTATATATATTTATATATATATTAATATACCTTAAATAGACATACAGTATTTATTTATATGGTTGGATAATAAAATTTATCAAAGTAATTTAAAACATTTTATCAAATTTGTATTAAAAAAAAAATATTATTGTAAGATCAGTGGACAACAGGAGATACATAAAATTAAATATAATAAATATAAAAAATGGAACTAGAAAAGGTATCAAAAAAATAAAATAAAACTAATAATATACTAATTACTAGCTTAGAGTAATGACCAGATTGCAAGGATTAATGTGTTACAAAAAATAAACGAAACAAGAAAACACGATCAAACATGAGATTCAATGCCATTTAAACTTAAAATTACATTTCTTCAATTCCTATAAAAAAAAAAATAAAACAAAAAGAGACCTTTTGAAAAATAACTTCTGATTTTAGAAATGGAAGAATATGTTATCAAGGCAAAGAACTGAGCCACAAAGGACATGGGAAAGCTTATTTTAAGAAAATCAGCTTTAAAACTTATTTTAAGTGAAAAAATGAAATTTTCCAACAATGAAAATTAAAAAAATTGTTGTTACTTTCTTCTAGGACTTCAGTACAAAAAAATAACTGACAATGAATAGATTTACATAAATACAAATACCTAGTTCTTCCACAACACAAGACTGAGTGGCTTTTCAAGAAATAATGAAGTTTAGATTTCATTCATTGTAATAGTGATGCCAACACAAACACAACCAAACAATGAAGTACAGGTACCTTCTTGCCAACATTTCTTTATTATGAGGAAGGACTGAGGTTAACACTTGAAGACAGACACAAAACTGGCTCTCTAAACTGCATATTTATAAATTTAGAAGCAGAATTTAAACATAATGATTTTAAAATTATCAAAGAAAAAATAATGGAACATTTTTTTATCTAGGTTGGAGGTAAGGTGAGGGAATAACCATAAAGGGGACTATCCAAGAGTGAAGAAATGAAAACAAACAGTGAAAATATTTGATTATCATTGTTTTGAACACCCCATTAATGGTTTAAAATGTAAAAAAAACGTTAGAGTTTATGTGGAAAAGTGGAAAAATGATGATATGCTCAATCTACTTAAAAAATAAAAGCATGCAAGGAATCAGAAACTTCACAAAATTAAAAAATGTATCAGAATGTTTAAAAAATAATAATTATAACACTATGTGACCTCTGAGCTCTGAGCTTTATTGAATAAAAAAATTCTTGGAGAATCTATAACAGCTAGTGATTATTTTTAACTGTTTGACTTACAAGAATTAATTTTTTAATTCATTAGAATTAGAATCATTTTTTAAAAGAATTTATTTTATTTTTACTATTTTTAATAAATGATTGAATTTTCATCATGCAGATGTCAAGTGAATTGTATGGACTAGTGAAAAAAATTGTTTTGTAAAGCAATAAAAAAAAAAAAATGTAACCATAACATTGCTGATTTGTTTAGGATTGATTTTTTCACTGAGATATGTTATAAAGAAGTACTAGGAACTTGTAAAAACTGAAAGCATAAGGAAAAAAGGACGACAAAAAAAGGTGAGCTGAAGGATAAGAAAAAATATTAAAAAAATACTTTCATAGTAAAACACAAATGGTGTTTGAATCCTGAGGCGTGAGGAGTGAGGAGATCTTGAGGCAGTTGGCAGGATTTTAAATGTAGAGTTAACATTTTGCACCACAATGTGCAAGTAGCAGAGCAACAATCAGGAATTTAAAGCCACAATCATTAAAGCAAAGTTAACATTTAATTTGTGAAGACTGTTGTTACCATTCCTCGGTTTCCAGGAATAAATATAAGTATAACTGGAAATTTATGGCAGAATTTCGATCAAAGTGCGAGAAAACAACAAACTTCTGAAGGAGATCATCAGCAACTAGGAAACATTCACAATAAAAATCTAGTTTGCACCAAGTCCTCATTTCTACAAACAAATATTAGAGCCAATTGACTTTTGACAAATTGTTTACAATTAGTTTAAGTTCTTCTGCAGGGGGTTAATTCTTTGACACTATTTTAGATCTCTTAGGAGTATAATTAACAGCACATAACCACTATAAAACGGTTCTCTGTTGCTTCAGTCACCAGATCATACAAAGTACACAACACCTGAGGCCAATATGGTAGGGAATGAACCTACCCTAAGTAGAAAGGTATTGCTATTAACTACCAGTAGTCCAGAGGATATGAGATCTCACTGGACTAATTAACAGTCTAAAATAATATCATTGATTCAGAGTAATTAATGGAATCTCAGATTTTAAGCTCCAGAGTTGAGTTCTACATAGAGAGGCACAGCAGAGCTAGATAAAGAAATTTATTTTAAATAAAAAAATTAAAAATAATCGCAAAGGTTCAAATATTTTTGTCCCATCTTTCCTGCACTAGTTGGAATAGATAAGGACATTAAGCCCCAACAGACAAAGACAGCAATACTTTTTTCATGTTATTGTTTTTATTATAATATTTATAATTGTACGAGATTAGATAATAACACTCAACACTTGTAATACATTATCCATTTACTGAAGATGCAATAAATATTATTATTCAACACGTTTCGGGAATACAATATTTCATTTTAGATGATGATCATAAAGTTGGGAAATATCTTATTCCCAAAACATGTCAAATCTTAACATCCATCATAATCCCAAGTATGGAGTATTACTGTTTTTAACTTCTATTCAATTAATTCTAAAAATAACCTTTTAAGGTATTAGTATCATTAAAAAAACAAGACTAATATTCTAGAAAATCTCAATTCCTCTCTCACTGGGAAAAGGGGACTTCGTCAATCTAAACTCTACTTCCATGCACTGCCAGTAGGTTTGTCAGCTGGACTTTTTAACCCATCAGTTTTTATCAACTGTTGATTACATTACAAAACCGTTTTCAACTTTTTTATATCTTTAGATCAATTTACATTTTAAAATTAAAAGGATCAAATCACTTAAATTAATAATTGAATTAAATTAACAATTAATGATTATTCAAAATAAACAAAGTTGAGATAAAATAGGGGTTTCAAACGATTTTTTTTTCATTCAAACCAATACAGCTACTAAATGGTAGTTCCTAGTGACAAATGTTAATTCACAAAAAATATTCTCCATTCAATTCAACATACCCATGTCAAAAATAAATACTGTTACTGAGTAGTGATGAATCACAATTGAACCCAAGAAGGTACTCAAAAGAGTTCAACAGTTTAAATATCTTGGTTTCAATAGCATAGAGTTTCCTATGATAGAAAAAAAAAAAAAAAAAAAAAAAAAAAAAAAAGTGTACCACTACAACCCATGAAGGGTCTTAGGAGCAGTACTTGGGTAAGGATGAACTGTTACTAAGCAACCATTGTGAATAATTGAGAGCTCAGTTCAGTAGAAAGGACTAGAAATGCAATCCCTCCTATAAAAAAAATAAAATAAAAAACTTAACAAATTCAAAATTCTATTACTGAGAATTGATTCAGATTTGAATGAGACTGGATCCATAAAGCGTATTCTAAGAAAGACGCTTGTGGCCATGGAGATGGAAACTGGTGTGCAGCAGTAATCTCTAGAAGAGGAAAAAATAAGATAGTTATAATCAGAGAAAAAATGGTTAAATTGATATGGGACATCGAATATATTATAGGTTATAACCTATGGAAATAATCTAAAAAGCACTTCAGAAGAACAAATCTTTTTACTATCGTAAGGTGGAATTCACTGGACTGATGAATAGGGATAACTACTCCAGTTTCAATGACTAAAGGTAAATAGCCCCACTAATTTACCAGAGGGCACACAAGCCTAAAATCGACAACTAATCTTAAGAAGGAAATGACTGAAGGTTGAAAATCGATGGATGAGACTGCAGCAAGGGTTTCATAGGTAAGACTAAAACGAACAGCACCAGAAACGTCGACAAACATTGAATGAAAGTTCGAACATAAAATTTTATTGTGGCTTCGAATATAGCCTCACATTTATTGTTTCCAAAACAAAAATTACAAAATATTTTTTAAAAGAAAAAGAAATATACAAAAGATTCTTATTTTTTAACTGCTGGTTGAAAGCCATCAAACCATAACCCCAGGAGGAAAAAATGTATGGACATTTAAAAACATTTCCAGATGGAAGACTACCAATGGAAATGCACAATAGAAGAAAAAAAAATGAAGAATATAAGAGAGTTGTCTATGAGAGGTATGGGCTATGTATGAAAAAAAAAAAAGGTTAAAGAAAACCACTATTATGAGGAAAATCGTAAATAAAAAAATGTATTAACTGCGTGTTTATGATAACAATAAACACATTTAACAACACAAAATGCTAAGTTATCAGGAAGGTCGCATTGATCAAGTGATCATGAAGGTTACAATGAAATCTGTACACAACAAAAAACACAAGAGATTGACCATCATTGGACCCAAATATACAGGTAGACTGGGAACAACTCTCGTACAAAGCTCCCACAACAGAAGCAGGTGTTAAGAGTTAAAGAGCCCTGGGAACCATCTTCCTCCACAGCTACCTAGATAATAATAAAAGAAGAGATGAAGCATCAAGATGCTCTTATGCAGTTCACACTAAATGATCTAAGATACACTAATAACGTATAGAAAACGAAAATCGGTGTTACTGAATGCCATCAAACATAGGTAAAATACTATTTTAATGTTAAAATACTATACCGTACATAATGACTACATATATAATTGATGTATTGGTATCAAAATTTGTCAATACTTGGTATCGCTAACGAAAAATCGGTTATTGATTGTTGATAGCGATACTTTGGTGTAAAAATAAATTATCTAAAAAAATAACCCTTATGAGAGAATAAAAAAAAAACAAAGGTATTAAAAGAACAAGAAATAAATTGATAAACATCTAATAGAATTTATTATATATTATATATAATATATAAGTTAATTACAATGCAGACAAAGTTTGCAAATGTAACTCAAACCTTTAAGAAAACTTGTAAACATATGTAGATGGGAAGATACTCTGATATTTCTCTGGAAATTGTTTTAATTGTTTTTAGGGATCGGAAACCAGAATGAATAAGTAATGAAATAAAAAATAAGCAATTATCTAGGATATGATCACCTAAGAACAACAAAAGGTATAATAAAGTGGTTCTATTGTCAGGTTGCTTTTATATAATTAGGGCTTTAGCAGTTGGAAATTATAATCCTATTCCTTCATTTTCCAATAGCGATTACATATCTTCAACAGTTGGACGTTTGGTTTGCACTATTTTTTTAATTGCTTAATTTTTTAAGAGAATTGTTTTAAATTCTGTATCAAGCACTATCAATAAGATCTTGTGCTTGGAAAACTGAACACTCATTACAAAAAGAAAACAAATATCTGTTATAACATTTTTTGTTTTGATTATAAGGGAGAAGAATCAATGGATAATAATTACATAATTAGTTGCCACAAAATTATCACCAACGTCAGCGGCATCGATTGGTTCTTAGGAACCGATCATTTATTTTCAGTACCTATTCTATCCTATAAATCCGTGGAATCGAGAATCGAATTATTCATAATACATGAAATAACCAAACATTTAAATTTTTTAAGGGCCAGTTTCGACGTAAAATCGGCAGAGACCATCCTGGAGGAGCACAAACTAAGATGGTTCGGACACCTCCTCAGGATGAATCAAGAGATAATCGCCAGAAAAACATATGAGACACGAATGGAAGAAAAAAGGCCAAGAGGAAGACCCCGCATCACATGGGAGGACGGTGTTGAGGACACATTCGGAGGCGAGGCTTGAATGGAGCAGGAGAAGAAAGCTGGTTCAAGAACGAGATATTTGGCCCATACTCTATAAAAGGAAGCCACACACCGCACAGCGGTACTTTGCTTGTTGAATATGGAAAGGAATTTTTTTTTTTCTTTTTTTAATTAGGATTTTCCACAATTCAGTGGCTTTCCCTAACCTAAGTTTTCAATGTCCTCCCTCCATATTCTTCTGCCTACGGTCCATTCCTCTCTTTGGCCACGTACCATCATGTACTCTTCCATTCCCTTCTTCCATGTTTTCTTTGGCCTTAGCTCGTTTCCGCCTACCTTCTATTCTCCACCCATATACTTTCATTGGTCAATGAAATAATAAAAAGGTATATAACATATATTACAAAGGATACTTAAGGACAAAATTTGCTTAGCCAGCTAATAATCAGATATTTACTTTTCAAGAGGTACCTCCCCACACACCAGTTGTTCCTCACAATTTCTATTGTACATAATAACAGCATCATGGAACATCCTTCCATCCCCCATCTCAATTAAAATACTCCAGTTAATGAGGATTTCCAGCTGACCTATATGGTTATTTGTGGAGTAATTCTGGCCGTAATCCAGAAACTTGTCTCCCTGACACCACACGTAATTAGAGCCCTCTGGAGGGTGTGGTATAAGAACCCCTATAACGAGGAGATAAGCCCTCCATGGTAGGGTAAGGGTGAGTCTTCAAATAGCGAGTTCTTAGGCCATTTCAACAAGGATTATCATATTTAGATAGGATTATCACAGGGTTCACAGATGACTAACTAATACGAAGGCTAACGCCTGGCTTGTTAATTTCAGAGATTAGCACAGTCCATTATGATAGCGGGCAGTCATTATAAATTGTAAAAATATAGATACCGATTCATAATAAAGAGACTCAAGAATATTTGTTTTATCCAATTCTGATGTAATAAACTTTGAAAATAATGTTAATAGTAGCCGAGCATAGCTGCCTTTCCGTTAAAAAAGTTCTTAGCAATAATTTTAGAAATTATATCTCTCCAATTATAATTCATTATATGAGGCGTTCAGTTGCAAATCGTAGCAAAACCAAATTTTTAAATTTTCACTAGAAGCCAAAAACCATAGCAATATGATGCCAAATTGATATGAATGTAATTTTTTTTGTATGATTAGCAGAAAAATAGATGGTTTTAGTTGGCCAAGCGTAATAAGGGCCCCTGTTGACCAGTTTTTTTTTTTTTAATTGGTTTTTCTACTGTTCTTAATCCGTTTCGCATCAGTTATGGGGACTTACTCCGTTTTGCAACAGTCTGAGACTTACTCCTTTTTGAAAATGAAATAAATACTTGTGCTGAATTGATTTATAGAATTGAAATGATAGATTAAAAATGATAGAAATGAAATGTTACGTTCAAAAATGTTACTTTTTAGCTTGGTGAACAATAAAAACGGATAGTAAAATAATAAACGATATATGTACATACATGGACTAGTCTATGTAATCACAATACACATTTTCCTAAACAAATTATTATTATTCCTCATCTTCTAGACACACTTTTAGTAAAACTTCTTTGAAAATGGTTAATACAATTTATCATTAAAACATATTTGTATACATAAGTGCGATTATTTTTTAGACTATTGAGGAACAAAATAAAAACAATAAAGTATTGTTAGGATTGATGAATTAAATGCCACTTCTATTGAGATTGAATAGAAGTGGCAATAATTCTAATCTCAATAGAAGTGGCATTTAATTCATCAATCCTAATTGTATTGATCCTTCTATATCATCATGCGTACCTCAAGTAATAAAGTATTGAACTACGTGGTAGAAAAAAAATATTATTACCTCTGTTTTTTAGTAGGTAACTTTAAAGTTCAAAACAAATATCTATCAAAAAACTTTTTTATAATGTTTAAACACATTTATTAGCTTAGTTTAACAAACAAAAAAATAAATATAATTTTAAAAAATGGACTAGTCAATAGTAATTAGGATCACAATAACATGTAACTTTTCTAAGGAGCTAATTGTGTTTCTTCCACCTCGTTTATGTCTCCTAAATCTGTCAAATAATAAACATAATATGGCAGCCATAATGTGAGATACTCCCTTTTGGTACTGTGATAGGCATGGTTTACTCCCTTTTGTCAACAGTACGTGATTTTTAATTGTAAATTTGAACAGCTTTTTCTTCGTTTTTAAACCTAAAACCTAGTCAGTCTTTTGCATGGCAAGGAGCTGGATCGAATGGTATATAAAACTCAATTTCGATTTTCGGTGTGGACATCCAACACCAATTCAAGCAAATTTATTATTTTACAACAAATTAAAAAAAATCTATATATTGTGTGGTATACTTGTGGCAGACAACATAACGGTAATGTTAATTTGAATTACTTTCAAACTGCAGTAAAACCAAGGAACAGGTGAAGAGTAAATCGGAACGAATTGGAAGGTTCCGCCTTCCTAGCCACAAAGACACTTCCGCTAAGTAGTAAAAGAAATAGCAGAACTATTTCTTTTTTTAAATAAGATGGGACTGGACCAATTTTAAAAGCAGATGCCCGTATCTTTTATAAATAATCAATACAAAATTAAACTAATTCGCTATACATTTCAGTTCAAAATGCGAATGTAAGGGTTGGAGTATGAGCTCCCAGATTACAATCGATCTCACTCCGTAACGACCCCTTCAAAGGAGAAAGCGTCCCTTTGTGTAGGGCCAGCCTTTACAGTGTAACTTGATCATGATCATGATTGCAATTAGTAAAGTCAAACATGGTCCCTTAATCAAGAGGTAAATGTCAAACAATGACGTGTTTGTGGAGGGGAGGGGTCCAAGATTTAAATGGAGTTATTAATTGCGTTAATAAACTTAGTTTAACATGTTTATTAAATACTATACTTCATGTGATTAACATCGATATAAAATTAAAGAATAGAACAAAACAAGAATTTATTGTTTATTTATACGTTACTTTCTAACTTTGTATCGACTCTTAAGCAACCACTTGATGTGTCATATTTTGGCCCAAATTAGTAAGACCTTACCCTTTTCGTAAAGTTTCTCACTGGATCCATTTCCGAGGTCATATTAAAAAAAAACAAAGGCAGCACTGCTACAGGCAGCTTTGTCCACATGCCAAAAATGGAATCCAGATGCTACAACTATGCTGTTTTCCATGTAATACGCCGGCGAAATAGAACCACTATTAAGCTTCTCATTTTTTTTCCGTCTAAATTAAAGAAATGAAAGTTATTGTTTGAGATTTATTTTAACTCTCCAGTTATAAGACCCTTCTTCAAGGAAACTAACACCAGACAGGAAAATCTGGGATGCAACATAAAAAGTTATTCGGTATTATAACTTTTTACCTAATCTGCAGCCTCTCATTAAGGTAATGATTGTATGAAAACCATGTAAAGTAACCTACAGTTGCTGTAAAATAATCTTGACGTTTGGGCGCCAAATATGAACCTCTATTCCTAATAAGTACTATATAATTTATTGTCAAAGATGGATTAAAAACGTTGACATAAATGGCTAGATACAGTTTTTAATTAGATAGTGTTTCATATAAATTATAGTAAACAGGACAGTTTTCCAGATAAGAATTTTTTCTCTGACAGGTTATTCCTAAAAATCCATTACAGCAGAAGTGAAATATTTTCTAGCTATCTCCTAAAAATACTAAAGGAATTTTCGCTTAGTGAGGAGAGAGGAGGGAAGATTAACTATAAAGACATCATAACCAAGCGGGGATTTATTAAGAACATTCAGGAGGAATCTATAATAGATAAGGAAAACAGAAAAAAACTGTTTGGCAATTCACAGTTCATTTAGACACAGTTGATTTAAGATTCTCAATGGTTAATGGCTTTTATCGGCTTGGAAACGGCTTTCGACTCCATTAACTGGTATTAATATCCTATTTCCACCTATAATAGATTAGATGCTGCTAAAGAGAGCTGCAGTTAAAACACCTTCAGAAGATAACTTATTATTTTGTAATTTAGAATAGTCTGGTCCGCAATATTTTATGTCTTCGCTATGATGGGATATAAGAATTAATTCCTAAAATTAAAAAAGTACATTGGTACAAATAATAATTTCATTAAAACTAATTAAATACGAATTTATTACAAATAATTTTACTCAAGTGGAAAACACTACATAATAATTTATATCTGAACACATTATAATACTTGAAAATCTAACTTTTTGTATGCCTTTTAAATAAATGCCATTTTATTATACTAATTTGGAGGTCAATAAAAGTTAGCTCTTATTTAAAAAAATATGGCTAGTATAAAAAAAAAAAACTTGACCATAGGAAAAAATCGAAAGAATAAAAGCAATTTATTAAAAAAAAAATTTTTTAAATTTTTTTTTTAGTAAAATCAAGATGGGAGTGACGAAAATGACTTTTGAGGGATATATTGCAACCTAGCTGCTAAAACATTTGTAGGATAATGCTAAATTTAGTATAATTACACTCTAAGATGTCAATTTAATATAAAAATCAATGATCATAATTTCATATAAATTATAAATAAATAAAAAAAAAAAAAAAAAAAAAAAAAAAAAAAACCCAACAAAAAACAAGGGAATAAATTAACTAAAGGACCCTAGAAGAACTATTTACTGTAAGTTGGAAGTTACGACCTATTGACAGAAGAGTACCGAACCACAGAAGTTTGTACTTACTGCCTCACCACATTGCTCCCAGATGGCATCAGTAAGCAAACAAGAACCTTGTATACTAAACGTAAATATACAAATTGACAGTTCGTTTACAATACGTCCCACAGATGTTGACAGTAATGGTTCGTCTAATCTCTTACTACAACGCACTGAACAAAGAACTTAACTAATTTGAAGGCAGTAAAATTTAATTGGAGGATTATGAAAAGTTTTTTTGAAGCGAAGCTTCTATAGTGAATTAGGATGAAGCTTCTATAGTGACTTTGGATGCAACGGACATTGTAGTACCATGTCAAACAGCTGTTTAACGTACTTAAAACTGTCCGTTGGTATGTTTTGTTAATAACTTTTATTCAGGATGCATTTCATGTAAATAATTATTTATATTGTGCATTACAATATCTTGTTTATTATTATTACTATGTTTAATGTATTAAATTTACAAAAACTTTACTTTAAAAACAATTTTAACCTCCAAATAATCTATTCATAATACAGGGGCATGGAGCTGTAGACAAGCGGAGGGGGCTTACCTCTCAATCTACCTGAGACAGTAACTGACTAGATGCAGCCATTTTGATTTGCACCATGTAGTCAGCATATGGACCGCATATTAGCTGTTTTTCAGTTCAAATTTTGGTTTCTTAGGCTTTATTATGGGATTTTATTATATTTAATGCGTTATTTTTCCATATAATAATGGACAAATACCCTGGCCCCACTGGAATGCAAGTCGCCAGTTGTGGTAAAGAGAGTGTGGCCAGTTGGTGTTTTGGCCGCACCCGTGACTGAAGAAAATACGGGAAAGGCCTCTCCATATGTCTTATAAGTCTATTTACAGAGGCTTATTCGGACTAGAGTTTGTAATTGAAATATGTAAAAAGGGTTAAGTGTTTTCAACAATTGTTTGAAATATCATCTATAATTGTTCTAAATCATGAATTTTATTATGTAAAATCAACAGGCAACGAGTGTATGCAATATTTTATAGTATATACTTCCAAAAAACACTGCTAACATTATAATGCTCAAAACACTTGTAATTTTTTTTTTCATTTGTAAAAAGTGTGAATTTGTATTAAATTGCGTACTTTTATGCACAAAAATCTTAGTAAAATACAAGGAGTGCATGTATCACACTGAATGTTTTTGAAGGAAAAGTATAAAAACTGAAGGTTTATCAGTTTTAATCACGACTAATCAATGAAAAATCATCTAACACATTTTATTATGATAGCAATTTCAATATAAAACATAAAATAACTGCAATATTTCTTTCTTTTTTCTTTTGCACTAGAGCACTTTTTGAAAGTAAATCTTCTTAGTTCTGAAAACTTTTCCTTCCGAAACATACAATGCGATACATGTGCTCTTTATAATTTACAAAGTACAGTTTATGAACTTTTATTTTTAAATCGCCCCCTGTTAGCTTATCCCAAGTACTATCACTAAAGGTGGTCTCATGGAGGCTAGAAAGAGGATTTTCACAAGTTTTGCAGTTTAAGAATCCGTTCCCAATGAGAAAGAATAAAGACTTTGTAATTTATTTTTACGATTTATTCAGAACTATGGTTACCGGACATCCCACCTTCTAGTCTTGCACTTTATTTGGTAACAATATCGAAACCCCGCTCAGCCGAAGTCGTCAAACCCGCACAGCACCCACATATTGACTTGACTTCGAATTGAAGTTTACATTCGTCGATAGATTTTTCTAACAATCTTAAACATTGACATCGAATTAATGTATGTGTGCAGTTAAAGTAACTGGTGTACTTTATAGTATTTAAATAATAATAATAAAATGTAAATAATAAGACATAAATGAAATAAATATTGTTACTACTGGCGCAACCAAGGGGGGAGCTTGGGGGCTGAAACGACTAATTTTTTTTAGTCGATAACTATGAAAATACGTCCATCACTACTGAAAAAGAACAAGAATAAATCTAACACTGCGATATACATAAAGTAGTAATAAGACAACTGCAGATAATAAATTCAATAAACAGTTGAATCGAATACGTGTTGGCAGACCATGTTAAGAGTGTTTAGTAACCACTGGTTCGAATCCGACCTGGGCGGGATGGAATTTATTTCGTGGCAGTCTCACGGAATAAATATCCACCTTTCCACTCTGGCTAGAGTTGGTTGGTAATCTGTAGGATAGCACAAAGTATGTAATAGTATACTGTATACATAGTATTAAGGATTTTTAAGCCTTAAACAACAGAGAAATCATTGGTATGCAATCTAAATCTGAATAATAGTTTGTAACCTCAGAAATCACGTTGTTTCAACATCAATTTCTGCCGATTAAGTGTTGATGATTCGGTATTGCATATCACTGAAAAAGAAGTCCTTTTAATGAAAAAACGATTATACGTAACATTTTTCTTTACATTGCATTTTTTTTTTAAAACTTAGTTTTTTAACGACTGTGAGTAGATCGTTAGGTATTCATTGGATTGAAATACTCAATTATCCTAACGGGGTAGATCGATACAAGGTTCAGATATAATATGAGTTAAATTCATGATTACATGAATTAATTAAACAAATAACAATGAATTGATCTCATGGTTTTATATAGATATTTTTGTCTCTCATTATGTACCACAAATAATAAATAAAAGAACAGATATCCTCAAACTTCCTGAAAATAAAACCGAAATTTATACAAAAATAATTTTAACGATCAGATTATATGTTTGAAGAAAATAAAAATGTAATCAGGATAACAATGATGAATTCAAGCGTGAATGAATCCCTTTGGAGGGATTTTATTTTTTAAGTAGGATTGGCGTATGGTTCGCCGACCACAATCAAGAGGATGCGGGACCCCTTCGTTACTGGAACTACAGGAAAACAGGATTAAAGAGAAACCAACCCTCGTTGGAATAATGAAGAGCTCTTCTACCCTTCAAAGAAGAGAAGGGCAATTTATGGTAATAGAAGAGCTTGGTATAGAACAAAATTTATATAAGTATATATCTGTATCATCAACTTCAATAGAAAAGGTTGATTTGAATGAACGAAGCAAACGAAACGAGTTAATTTACCAAATTCTTTGTTGTAAAAGATTTACAATATCAAGTCAATATATCAAGACGTATTTGCTTAAGATGGTGGACGAAATATAGCACTTAATATATATACAATCTGCTTCACTACAACCCATAAAGCTTCAATCAGGCCCCACTTTGTATATGGGCTGACTGGGCCACAGCACAGAGCACCAAATTTCCCAAAACATTTTTTTTACAATATTGTTTTGATTAGTTTTGCTGTAATGTTTCACTCTAAAGAAAATCTCAATTTGGAAACAACAAAAAAAGCTACTCTGCTTCTGTAAAAATTATTCTGTTTCAGTACAGAATACTGTTTTACAGGCAAAAAACTTTGCCCAACCGAAATTAAGAAAAAAAATCTGTCATTTATTTATGTTTTGTTAAGGTTTATTTAAGTTTATTCCTTTACTAAAGCGTATGTACTTACTATGTACTAACTTCAATTTTTATTGGTATTGAATAAACCGTTAAAGCTCACAACTTTGGTGGCCTTATTAATGAAACTTGCTTTTGCTATTACATAACCCCAGACCCCTCGGCAAGGAGGGGGGGGAGCCAAAGCTGTTTGCAGCTCAGGGCGCTATTCACCCTAAATCCGGACCTGGGTTCAATACATAGATAAGGATGTACTGTTTCCTGACCAATGGATGTGAAACGAGGAGATGTGGCTGAAATTACGTTTAAACGCCAGATTTTCCCCTAATTAAGGATATTGACTTTTAAGAGGCTGAGTGAACCCCAGGGAAGAGCTGATCCGAATTCACAGAAAATACGTTTTTCTGCCTATAGCCGGAATCTGAAATCGGGTTCAGGAGCTGGTGGTTTACAGCATTAACCACTGAACTACTGCATATAAATATGTAATTGTATAAAGTAACTATAGTAGTAAAGAAAATGTAGAAAAAAATTAAGGTAATTAGGTTGTAATTTGTTTACCTTAAAAGCGTTTAATTTTAGTTATTTTATTTTTTTACTTTATTTTAAAACCCCTTTTATCTTTCTATTATACCAATTCATTTATTCATTACTCGACTGTACAATCCTTGAAGAACAATTTTCCTCCAGACCGCCTTCCAAACCGTCCAAATCGTTCATTGTGAGGTACTCATTAGCTTTGCGATCACTTTTTGTTTTAAAAACTACATGTCATCATCCATGCTAACAAAAAGGAAACGAGAGCTCTTTTCATTTAAAGACAAAATGGAAATCATTACGTGGCTAAAAAAAAAGTGAATCGGGTCAAACATTAGCTATCGATTTTAAGGTTGGTAAATCAACAATAACGGGAATCAAAAATAATTCTAAATCAATCATCAGGTACCCTATAATCTTCACAGTGAGACGGGCAGTCTGAGTCGTAAAACTTTGAAAATAGCAAAAAGTGAACTGTTGGAAGATGCCGTTACACATAACAATTTTTTTTAAAATGAATATAGATTATCCGAAAATTTGATTATCCGAAACTCCCTGACTCTGAAATTAGTTCGGATAATCGACGCTCTACTATACTCCACTTTGGTTTATAGTCAGGCCCATTCTAATGTCAAATTTGTCAGAAATTCAACGTTATCTATAGATCATTATGTCCATTTGGTCAAATGGAGGACAGATATTTTTTTTTGTTGAAGAAAATGGTCAGGGATGCTGTCAGGTTTGATAAATTACACACCCAAGCTTAAAAAAGCTTTATATAAGGAGTGCCGACGTTTCGAACTGGCTTGCAAGTCTACTTCAAGGCTAAAAATAACAGTGTGTTCAACCATTATATCATACACTCAACCAAACACCAAAGTAACATTCCGTATTGCATTATAATAGCAATAGGTTGATAATAAACATTCTTCCTACTAAGGGTTGTGCAATGGACGCTAAGCGAATTTAAGTGGACGCTTAATTCTACTAAGAGTCTATTTAGAGTAAGTAGAATCGCCGGAAGCAGTTCAAAACCAAATGAGCTCGCATTTAGATAATGATTCCATAGAAAGAATATTGATGCTATGGTCAACAAAATCAAATCTTGAATACTTATAACAATATTAATATAATAATAGCATATATTAAAACTCATAAACGAACATTTCATTTTCTATTTATTTATTGATAATTACAACCTTATACAATATATACATCAAGCAAATGTGTGGAAATACGATTACAACAATAAATCAATAACTTGGAAAGAAATTAAATGTTAGTAACACCTCAATAAAATCTACATTAGTAAATCCTTAGGCATTTACTATAATGCAAGTTGGGATACTAGTGGATTCGAATGGGTATGAAGATTATCTTTGTGTTAAGATAGAACAAACTAATGAGTATGGAACAATTGTTTTGTTATAATAGTTACCATACGCTTTTCTAGTCTTGCCGCTTATCTTTTATTCTAAAAAGCAAGCTAACTAAATAGCGGACCATTAAAAAAAAAAAAAAAAAATTTCTCCACTGGATAATCGATGAATACACTAGCTTCCCAACTCGGCTCTCACTCGATTCCCGATAACCCTCTGAAGCTTTTGAAATTAAGGTGGCGAAAGGATGTAGAAGTTTCAATGAACTTATAGCAATGGGTACTTCCGTTACAAGTTATTATAATCATTCTTCCACATATTTACGTAATTTATACATCTTATGCGTTTGTAAGTATCAATAAATATTTTTATAGTTATCTCCTACAGGAAGTTTATCATTCCATAATCCTGCTTTTAACTTGACAGCATCAAAAAATTGGATCACCGAAACATAGTCGATTTTTAAGTTTTTTACTTCCAAACAGAATAACAACATTACATAACTACACTAAATTTCCAACATAATATTTTATAGGGATTTTTGTCAAACAAGTTAGATGCAAGTGTTGAAATGAAAAATCTCAATGCAGTAGTTAGTTAACCATTTTTTTTTAAATTATAAAAATGCACCACTTACAGTTTAGAAACAAGATAATAAAATTAGCACTTTATTGATCAGATTTTTTGATTTATTTTCCAGGTACACCGTGTAACTGCGATGATGGAAAGAGATTGAACTATCATATATATTTAGGTACTGTTTTTGTTCCGTAAGTATGGTACATCATAAGTAAACCTAAATATTTATTTACATTATTTTAAAATCAGAGGCACTAGTTAAACATAAAATAAAAAAGCAAAAGTAGGTTTATATTGATGTGTTATGCAGTCATTTTGTTTTACCGTTAACAGACATCAAAAAAATATTTTTTGGATACTAGAGACTGCTGAAACTAGCGAAGCGAATGAGTATAAAGAGACCAATCTTTACGGTGAGTCTTTTCAACAACTGTATGCTACAGGAAAAATTCTTCAGTAGGAAAAGGTGATGTTTTCACCGACCTCGACCTGACAGTGGGTGAAAGAAAACATAGACATGCTAAATTACATGAAACAATTCCAAGGAAATCTGCATTTTTTTTTTTATTATTTACATTTCCAATTGTCTTGAGGTGGTAAGTGACGGTCGATTCGCAAACTTAAAATTTCTCTTCAAGTTCTAGAACAATGGGTTTGAGGAATTACAGCTAACAAAGTTCGGAGACAAAAACTTATGCAAAAATCAACCATTGTCACGTTAGTAAAGAATAAATTATTTCCAAGTAGTGAAAAGAAAAACATTTTCGTTTAAGAGAGGATAATTAAGTATTGACAGCTATAAAAAAAAATCATCCAATGGTTATCAGTTTATTGATTGCGAATGATCCGAATCGGGACAACGCAATGCATTTCTGGGATGGGGACTACATGCGCATGGGACACATGCCTTTCCTTGCCTTCCTCTGTGCCCATATTTCCTTCATTTTCCAGCTATGGGCCTCCTTTCATCTATCTAAGATATCCCAGTATTTCTTTGGTGATTCTTCTCGGTCAGCTTTCCAACTGTGAATTTTGGATCTGAAAATATCTCTTTCTAGGATGTCTTTTTGAGTAATTCCTGCTAGCATTAGGTCCTTTTTAATTTCACCCATCCATTTGACGGCATCTGTTGTGGCATTACACCTATTTTCATAAAAATCTAATATTCTTTTTTTAAGAAGATTCGTGTTCATTTTTTTGAAGCGTCCGAAAAACCTCAGTCTTCGTTTACGAATGTCACTGTAAATATCTGAATATTGTTTAATTACCTGTTTACTTCTGAACCTATATTGTTCATCTGAAGAATTTTAGACCATGAATTTTCCTAGTAATTTTGCATTATATTTCCGGATGTTGTCGGTATCAGTTTTCCTATTCATAATGAGTGTTTCTGAACCGTAGAGACATTTCGGTTTGATGACAGTTTTGTAATGGTGCAATTTTGAGTGTTCGGAAATGCATCTTTCGTTGTAGGTAAATGTTTTGTGTGGGAAGATTCGCTGTTTCTAGTTTCTGGCACCTGTTTTCATTAGCGTTTCGATTCCATTTTCTGGTATGATTTCGCCCAGGTACTTAAAATGTGGTATTCTCCTAATTTTGCGAAATTTTGTTTTCATTTATGGAGCTACTTCTTTGTTGCAAAGTAATGTGTTCTATTTTTTCAAATGAAATCTGAAAACCAACTCTCTGTGCTGTTTCTTGTAGAAGTTCAATCTGTTTTTGAACAGTTGGCACATCATGTGTGACCAAAAAATCTATCTTCACTTTTCCTCTTCCTAGTTTAACAAATTGGTAGGTCAACTCTGTGAGCCACTTTCTGTTGGCGCCTATAAGTTATCAGTTTATTATTTAAAGGAATAATTTACGGAAAGCCTGCCTTATTTTTGGACTAAACAATACTTGTTATTCATTGCTAGAACTCCTTTATTTCTTATTAACATCATAAAAGGAATTATAACTTTACTAATTATAACATTATATTATAACTCTTATAACATTATTATAAGGACGATTTTGGATGAAACGTGACCGCTCACATAATAAAGTATTGAATCAAATATTTGGCCCAAATAAGGATGAACATAAGGGAGAATTAAAAAGGTTCCAATATGCAGGATTGCGAGATATTTATCAGGTGTGTATAGTTCCGGTAATACTCGTAGCAGCACGACGGATAAAATGGGTATACAAAGTCGATAAATCGCACAACCAAGTCGAGGCTAGGTAAAACCCTCTTTAGACCAGTCATCTCTTATGCTGTGAGACGTGGGTACTTAAAACATCAGCAACCTCTAAGATTGACATCTTCAAGCGTAAAGTATTAGGGACCTATGAAAGAAAATGGGGCACGTCGTCATAGAATAGAGAGTTATATGCAATGTATGGTGATGAAAAGTTGTCAGAATACAGCGTCTTATATGATTGGGACAGCTCTTTAGAATGGATGATGACAGAATCGTCAAAGGGCTATATCAAGGTTGTTGAGGAGAGAGAGTTCGAGGAAAGGCCATGGAGTAGATGAAAGGACAGGATTTTGGAGGACCTCTGTAATTATAATGTGTCTCCAAGACTGGCTGGAGACGAACAAGACTGTGCAAGAGTGATTGAGCAGACCAAGGAACGCCACGTGCGTCTGTCGTGCTTATGAAGAAGACCAAAGTCATTAAATATAATGAAAGGTAATCATTTTTGTGCCGAAGGTTAAACGTCCCAGAGGTAGACAGAGACGTAGATGGGAGAACTGTGCCATAGCTGATTAGGGGATTTGAACTTTGAAGGGATGGGTAGGCGGGTGGAGTGTGGTCAAAGGTAGGAATTGCCGTCATCGAGTCTTTGGGTTTGCAAGTGTTTTTATTTATTCATTTATATAAGGTAGACACTGTTGGTAACATAATATCACTTACCCAATGCGATGTAACTATAAAATTAGGGAAAAAAGTAAATGCTTCAAAGGATTTCAACAGCTTAAAAACTGAATTGTTGTTTTGCTCCGGTCCGGTGACCGAGTAGTTAAGTTCTTTTGAAATGTCACCTGACAGATGAAATTATTGTCACCGCATTTAGTAATAACAGAAACAGAAAATATCAGTATTTACAGTTGGTTTTTGTTCCATTGGGAGAGCGATATGAAGCATTTTAAAACTTAATTACGTGCAGTGTTTAAAAAAAAAAATAAAAAATCCACTACTAGCCATGTTTAAATAAAATACGAAAGTTTCGTTATCTGGACTACATCTGTGGTGTGGAGGAAATAAAGGCTGCCAAAAACCTTGAAATATAAGATAAAACATGAGTTATGACATTAACATGATGTTAATGACGTTTCTACGTGATCATCACAACTCATATTTATTGTTTTAGGATATGATCAATTAGAATCCTTTCCATGTAAAATAAATTCAATGATATATAAAATACACTTCGATCTCTTTTAACAACTTCACAATACAATCTGATCGTATCAATATTCCCTACACTAAAGGTCTTCACGGATCAGCACTCACCCTCCTACAAAGGATCGGATCGCCGAACCCCTCGAAGGATAACACGCACTGACCTCTGCTCAGCAGAAGAACAATAGACAGAAGCCTGTTTACATTTCCCATAGCAGGAGCAGTAACAGAGAATGTTTACGGAGGGTGGGTGCGCTGTGTCAACGGGCATCTATTTCTGTACACAGGCTACCGACTGCGGGTGAAGTATTGTGGGGATCATGGGCTCTGTTTATAGATGGAGGCCTGATGAGGGGTCGAAAAGCCACTGGGGTCCCTCCCAGATACCGGGTATCGCTGTACAACCGCTTCAACCATTATGGATAATTGAAATACATTCAATAGCAACACAATAATGAACCCTAAACAGTAAGCAGCATATTTTTTAGTCATATATATTTACGTTATGACTGAAAAAAAAAATGTTAAACAACTAATTGGACTATCTTCGGCCTACATTATTTTTTTTATCAAGAACCCATTTCCGTCCCATTCTAAATGTTTTCCCACAAGTAGTCAGTTATAGTATAAATCACATATATTTAAAAAAAACAAATCAAAGGGTACATATTTTGGGAATAACGAAAACCATTTTTGGACGTTTCGAAAAACTGAATAATTGGAAAATATATCAAGTGATATATCAAATTAAAGGGCATTTCAAATGGAACAGAATGCTACAAATCTCTAGAAGCAATAGTTTTTTAATGGCGTAATTTTGAATATACTGAGTGAGGACAGAAAACAGCAGTTTTTTGATTTTAAGAGCTTACAACTCAAAAACCAAAAGTCAGAAAAATGTAATATTTTACATTTTTACTAGTCTTGGTATGTACAACTTCTATACCAAAAATTATAGAAATCTGAGAGGTCAAGGTCCAAATCTGATGTAGAATTAGTTGATTTGATATGGAATGACTAGTTTTATTACCACGCTGTTTTTTGTTTTTTTACCTATATGAACTAATTTGCAGTACCAGCAGGTTTTATGCGATATACAGTAAAAACCAACCAATCATGAGTAAGTTTTAAATGGCCAATCCTTAGCCAATGACTGGTTCAGCTCTCAATTGTTTACATAAAATCTACTTCAACTCATATCTTCAATTACAGCATTCTTATTTTCCCGTCATTAACAATTATCAATCTTTATTACTTTCTAGAAGATATTATTCGACATACTTTCATTATATAAAAATTTTCCCAAATTACCCGAAAAACCATTTCCAACCCCAAACAGCTCATATAAATTCGTGATTTTTCCCCAACTCTATTATGGATCCTTAGTATACGGAAGACTGCCTGGTGAGCTCGAAATGGGGCTGAAGAGATTAATGAATTGCTATGCTGAAATTGGGAAACAGCGAAAAAATACCAGGAAATTTCGATGTCAAACGGAAATTGCAAACATCCCTAAAAGGCCTGAACAAATGTAATATTTTTTGCAAATGCTTTACCTCAGGTAAAAACGATAGAAAATAAGAAACTGTTAAGACAAACCTCATCAGATTGTATTTCTACTTTCACTACCACTCCATATACAAGAAAACATAGAAACTCCTCAACCTGACACGAGTAGATTACCCTGGACTGGCGTTTGACAAAATTACACCAGATAGCATGAAAGTAAACTTGACAGTGATTCAGACAGCTAAATTTGCTTTTCGGTAAACAAGTTCAAAATTATATTTAAAAAAAACAACAAAAAACAAACAAAAACAAATAGACTTGACAAAATGCTTAAAAATAAAATTGGACAAATGCTTAACAAATATACAGAACCGCTAACTAGTCCAGTAAAATAAGGCTAAAAAAGGCCGTTTTCAATAAAAAGCTGCCGAACTTCTATTCTCAACGTATCTTCATGTTTTTTGGGGTGCTGAATCCAAATCTGAAGTTTGCTACTACGGCAGTCGTCGGCTACATATCCAAAATCCCCCCCAAAACGCCCAAAAAATTTATTTTCGCTTTTTTACCTATAACACGACAACGAAGCTTTTTTCGAAGAAAGTATTTATATATTAATTGTACCTGGACCCAGTACCTACGAAAAAAACAACTCCGAAATCAGACCATTTTTCGCGAAATTATGTTCTTGGAAAATATTGTAGACATTAGCCAACTTGTAGTCAGTACCATTTCTCCGCGAAAACACGTCTGTCGTACTTTTTGGCAGTAACTCCGAAACTAGACACGCTAAAAATTCAGTACTGTTGTAAAATCCAAGATTGTAGGCACGTTTTTCACTCCAACTCCAAAATTGTTAGTCTGATCCCAAATTTCTTTTTTCCATCTCAAGGTTGATTAAATTTACTACTATCTATATATGAAAATTTGATCAAAATCTGTAAAATACCGATGCCAGAAAACTTAAACTCCAGCACTGTTGTGAAATCCAAGGATTTTGGCACATTTTTCGCTATTACTCCAAAACTATTTGTTTGATCCAAAAGGTATTTTTTTTTTTATCTAAAAGCTGGTTAAACTTACTATTAGATCCTACATATGCAATTTACATTAAATCTCATTAAACATTCACGTTAGCACGCTAAATCTGTATGTATTGGCCAAATATGAAAATTATATATTCAGTGGGTCTCACTTGGGTATTTCACGGTATTTAGTATAAATTACATGTATAGGATTTCAATTTTGAAAACTAGTGGTTTCTCGGGGGGTATAAAGTTTATCAAGGAAGAATAGGTATCTGGTTTGGGCCAATACTAAAACTTATTCATTATTACCTAGCCCAGTATTAGTCCCTTATCATTTAGATCATAATAGATAAATTTATTTGTGCTATTACCAGGAGAATTGAGGATGTTACGAAGGATTTTGGATTGGAAGGTTTGGTAAGCCTCAAAGCTCAACTACATGTGCCCAACCACTAGTATGTAAATACAGGCTTTTAGCAAAGCGAAAAATTGTAGGTATACGACTAAGGGTTGAGGTTATTTGATGATATTTGCTTCAATTAATTTTAATTATCCAACTTAGACACTATAGAATGGATTTTTATAGGATTCTATCTGGTTCTGACTCTTCTCAGGCAATGAATTCCTATAGGATGCTCATAGAGGTGGCCACTGAACAAGAAGACAGGGCTATATCAATACAATAGACCATTCTGTAACAAGAGCCCGCATCCTTCATCGCTGACAAATTGCTCCGTAGTCAGTGACAATTAATTGAAAGAATCTTCACGTTCACTGGTAGCTATCTGGGCAGGCTAATAGATTTATTGAGCTCGAAGGAATCGGAGAATGGGGAGTATTCATGAAGGGCCAAGGACAATAATAACGTAGCGATTGAAGGAAAGGAAAGAAAAGGAAACAATTGAACAACGTAATCTAGCTTTTGTTTTTGAATAATTAGCAATTTTGTGACAATAGATGATCACGGGATGTGCGTCCTACAAAAATACTTCAATAAATAGAAACATACTAGGGGAATGTTTGAAGAAAAATATCGTTAACAAAGTATTTACTGGAATACGAAGTGAAGTTTAGAGAATATTTCCGGTCAGTAGGAGCATTTCCATCACCGCATGTCTTTAACTGAGGATGAAGTGAGCATCTAATTCTTATAACACATAGTTGAAGTCAATTAGACTTCATGAGAAACTGGCTGTAACCTTTAGTTCATTTTCCAATTACAGGACACACTTAACTTATCGATATCATTTAGACCAATTATAACACCCAAACTAAACGAAAGTATTCATCCAATCTGGAACAAATGGAGGATGTTGGGCTAGAAGGGATAATGTACCAGTGGTTCTGGAAAAATCGAAAATATAAATTATAAAATTTATATTTTTTATCATTGGGAACGGGTTCTTAAACTCCAAACCATTAGACAATCCCTTTTTTAATCCTCTTCCAAACATTAATGATTCTTTAACTCTTTGCCATGTTACTGCTTGAAAATAATCCAGTTTATACTAAGATGTCAAACACTTCTATATTTAAGCAATTACATATTTGTAGAATTAAGTTTTAAATTCTATTTTCTTCTTCTTCTCCGTGGCGCTACAACCTTTGGTAGGTGCTGGCCTCCTCAATCAGCCGCCGCCATTCGGCTCGATCTTGTGCAGCCGATCTCCAGCACCTGACTCCTAACAGGCTTCGTGCATCCGCTGTCATGCCATCGATCCATCTTAATCTTGGTCTACCAGCACGTCGTTTTCTGTACAAGACGGTGTCTTTTGGCTCTCTTGGGGATCTCATTGTCTCTCATTCTTATTAAGTGGCCAGCCCAACTGAGTCTCCCCAGCTTTATGAATCTGATCACATCTATATCCATATACAGATCATAAAGCTTCCTGTTTCTCCTAATCCTCCATCCATCACTGGACCAATTATTCGACGGAGAATCTTCCTTTCGAATGCTAGGAATTCATTTTCATCTCTTCTAGAGATAGTCCATGTCTGTGAAGCGTAGGTAAGAAAAGGGCGGACAAGGGTCTTATAGATGGTAAGCTTCGTTCCCCTAGTCACAAGTCTGCTGCGAAATATGTTTAAGAGAGCGAAATAAGCCCTGTTAGCGGCCACTAACCTCTTTTTTATTTCTGCAGATACGTTTAAACTCTATAATTTCACAAACTGTTTTTTATTATACATTTGTTGTCACAATTAGGGACATTATGTTTTTGTTCTTTGCAGCCACGAAGACGGCTTGCAATGCAGGTACGTTGGCACTCTACAGGGTTTCCCGAATTTAAATGGCAAAACTTCAGGAACTTATAGGGGACCAAAAAACTAAGACAAAAAGTCCTTTAGAGATTTGCTCGTTTTTGCTTAGTTTTAGAGTAAATCGCAAAAAAAAATAACAAAACAAAAATGTTACAGGTAGCGATTATCACCTTTTAAAGTTCGTCAGGCTAGGGAGTGAAATATGTAAACACTTAATGTTATCCTTTACATTCTTTTATTTGTTTACATTTTGGATTCCTTCTAGGATTATAATTCCTAAATCAGTCTTCAGTTAGTTACTCAGATATTTTTGTGTGAATAGCATCAGCCACAATGCCGCATACATATTTCAATGTTGATTATGCTGATATGATTTTTGTGTATGGTTTCTGTACCGGTAATGCTTTAGAAGCGGTGCGGGAGTATGCGCGCCGATTTCCGAATAGAAGAGTACCTAATCGAATGTTAAGCTGCAATTTATCAAGTGAGTGCTAGATGTAATGCTTGCATTGGTGCAAGAGGACAACATTTTGAGCAATATTTACATTAAAAAGAACATAACATAAATATAAATAAATAAGTAAAAAAATGAAAACTTGTTTTGTTTCTTTTTTTGCGATTTTCTCTAAAACTAAGCAAAAACGAGCAAATCTCTAAAGGACTTTTTGGCTTAGTTTTTCGGTCCCCTATAAGTTCCTGAAGTTTTGCAATTTAAATTCGGGACACCCTGTATAAAGAGTTTTTTTAACTTCCTTCTTACTCCTCACTGCATTCTTCATAAAAATAACGTCATTTAGTATTATGGTTTTATTGTAACTTCAGTACTTGTGCGTAAACAAATATTAACATTTATGTAATTTCAGAATCTACCCCGGTCCAGACGAGCCTTTTAAAAAAATTATCTTTACCCAAACTAGCACATATTAATAGCTTGTACGCTCCAATTTCAATTGGATAGCCAAAGAATCAGATTTAGCAAAAATTTCATTATGAGTCTATTGGAAATACAATTTCACTATTTCAAATAATTTATAATACACACTACTGTCAGAATTCTAAATTATTCTCTTTCATTTAAAAAAAAAAAAAAAAGCAGTTTATAAAAAAATTATAGTTTAAAAAAAATAGAAACACACGCTTTACTAGGAAACCTAATTAAAAAGCTAAGTGTGGTGAACAATTTGCTGCAGACAGACCTTTTATTTTTTTGAGTTCAAGGTACGTAACTAATTTCCCTTTACTATTCGTGATATATTTCAGAGTAGGAATGGGCAAATTTTTACTTTAAAAATCCTATTTTTCACAAAATGTAGTGATCTACATACAACTTTTAGTATTGATTGAATTAGCCATTTATGCGTTATAACTCCTAAACATGACCAAAACTAACTTTTTAAAGTAGAAAAATTCTTCGATCTTTGACAATCGACTATGGCTAAACGCCTTAATCAAATTTAGCTTAAGAGATATCTTTAGACGCACAATTTAATAAATTTTAATTTTGTAAAGGGAACATTTTTCGAATGAAAGCATTTTTTCTATGTTTTTCCCAAAATCTGAAAAAAGTTGGGTCCCCCTCCCTTTCATTTTCACATTTTCCCCTTATCAAATTTAATTTCATTTTTGATATTTTATTCTCAGAACCCATCTGGAACATATAAGATTCATATGGGTTCAAAACCTATTACTTCATCTTTTGCAAGGCAGACCTCCATTTTGTGGGTAATTTAACTAGACTAAGTGAGAAAATTAGAACAAAGTTGTGCCATTATTGTATTGTCATTGGTCCGTTACATACAGGTGAAGTCAATAAAAGCGTATTAAAAGCAAATTGTAACCGATTATACTCGATATCTCGTTAATTTGAACTTATCCTCTGGTCTCAAATTATCGAGAATCGACTCATTTCGCTCAGAAAATAAATTAGAAGTTATAAGATATTGATGGAATACCATTCTTAGCTTTGCTTCTATAAATAGATGCCAGATGTCCATAAAGTATGCCTGATAAGCATTTTTTAATCTTAATGCATTATAATATCAGAATAAAAAAAATTAAAATAAAGTGTTCCTAGGCCATATGTACTCCAACCATTACGACCTACCTGCAGTTGAGGATGTAAGGAGCTATTAAAAGGATAACCAAGAGGAGTAACCCCCCAGAGGATGGAACGGGGGCGGATGTAGTTAAGATATGGTACGGGGGGCACGTGGATCGGTGCCACATGGCGTCCAACAGGTTTAAGATAACACTCAAGAGATAATTTTAAGCTTGCCCATATTAACTCAGGGCGGCTTGACATCGAGCAACAGCCGGCTAAGGGTTGGCACCTTAAGGAGCTGTAATGGGGCGACGGCTGGGTTTAGATAATGGATTGAAGGCAATACCAACCACCAAGAGTAAAACAAACTGTTTACCTATCTAATATATTAAAAGACAAATATTTCATTGTTTCATGGTCGATAAGCAACATATCCAGAAAAAAAAAGAGGCACATCTCAAAAAGAATGTTTAAGTTAAAGCTAATATTTCAGGCAAAATATGGTGAGGATTGATGAGTTATTGAGACGTCTACAGGAATCTTACCTAATGTTTACTGTTGGACCTGATATCCATCGGAAGCCCTTCCTCCTAAGAACTGTTAATGAATATTCAACATTTGAAACTAGTTTTCAAATAAAAATAATTTCAATAGATAAATAAATAAATAAAGGCTTAGCGAACCCGAAGGTGCGATGTCGACACCACCAACCGTTGAGAATACACCTCCCTCCAACCCACTCCTCCAAAACCCAAATCTCCCAGATCGGCCTTGACGCAATCCTCCCATATACGTCTTGGCCTGCCTACCCCTCGGTAGTTCACCCGACGCACAGTGCAACGAGCGTTATGGAAGACTGGACATTCATTAATATATCCGCTTCTGCTTCATCTAGAATAAGGCTAATGGTATGGTTTTAAAGCTTTTTGAATGGACTATTTAATGATATGATATCAGGATCAGATCTTTTAGAGGAAGCATGTAAAAATTCTCGATTAGATAATTTATTACCATTTATTATAACTAAATGCTACGAGAATAGGTACAATACAGTATTCTATGGAAACACCAATACATAGGTATTAAATAAAGCTATACAAAGGAAAAAGTAACAAACCAAAAAAATTCATTATTAAAAAAATAATTAATTATTAAATAAAAATAATTAGTTAGTTAATATACAAGGTATAATTGATACATCAAAATTATAATAAATCTAGGTGCCTATATAAAAATTTTTATTTAAATAACGATCAGAATTAAACCCGTAACAACGTAATTTTAATTAGGATTTTTTTTTCTATATTCTAAGTAACAATAAGTGATTGTGCTTATAGTAATAAATCACGTTTAATGTTTATTATTTTCGGTCTAAGAGTCGAAATTAAAGGATCCGAATTTATTAACATGAGGTTATTATAATTTATTATAATAATGAGGTTTTTTTTTAAAAAATATTTTTTAATTAAGAATTTTTCCTGTAAAATTTGATTTCAAAATTAATTTATCTATGGACTTCGTTAAGAAGACGTATGAGGTATATTTAAGATCCAAACAAAGGACAAATTTAATTATTAGAGATAGATTTGGCAATAGAACATCTTACAAATTCAATTCAAACCTGCATAACAGAAAACACTTCACAAAATAGAATTAAAATTTCAGAAAATATCTTACCACAGAATATTCGCGTTTTATTAGTAGAGAAACGTCGCGCTAGGGCCAAATGGCATAGAACTCGGTATCCAACTGACAAAACCTATTATAATAAATTGACTAACAGACTTAAATCAAAACTTAAAAAACTAAAATTTGAAAATTTACAAAAACAAACTGAACAACTAACTGTTTCCGATAAATCATTGTGGAACACCACCAAAAGACTGTTAAAATTCAAAACCTTCAATCATCCTCTCCTTACTCCAGCTCAAACCTGGACCAAATCTGATTTAGAGAAATCGCAGGTATTTGGTGAACAATTACACAATATTTTTAAACCTCATCCTGATATCCTAAATCCTAACCATGTAGAATTTATTGAAGCAGAACTGGCCATTCCTCTCAAAATGACCATTCCTCCTAAAGCCTTCCACCCTTCAGAAATAATAGCCATCATTCGTAAATTGCCCTCCAATAAAGCTCCTGGACACGACCTTATCACTTCAAGAATCCTCAAACACCTTCCAAGGAAAGCAGTATTATTCCTAACTTACGTTTATAATGCTGTCCTCCGTACAACATATTTTCCCGATTCCTGGAAATCATCAATAATAAAAATGATCCGAAAACCTAAAAAACCGCCAGAAAACCCTTCCTCGTACCGACCTATTTCCCTCCTACCTATCATGGGCAAAATCCTTGAAAAGCTCCTTTTGAAACGACTTTATCCCATCCTTGATTCCAATCACATTATTCCTTATCACCAGTCTCATTCCACTATCCAACAATGCCATCGTGTGGTGGACGTTATCTCATCTGCACTGGAGCGCAAGATGTCCTGACGGGTGTCTTTCTTGACGTTGAACAGGCATTTGACCGAGTATGGCACCCAGGTCTGCTTTACAAACTTCGCCAATTCCTTCCATCTACATATTTCCTCATCCTCCGTTCCTACCTTTCTGATAGAGTATTTAAAGTTAATCACAATTCTAAATACTTATCTATCTTTCCCCCAGACCGCTGGTATTCCTCAAGGTAGTATCCTGGGTCCCATCCTTTATACAGTGTATACAGCTGATATCCCAACCCATCCTAATACTATCCTCACAACCTATGCTGATGACACCAGCGTGTTATCAGTCAATGATGATCCATTTGCTGCATCCCAGACACTCCAGTCACACATCACTTCCCTTGAAGAATGGTGTCATAACTGGAGAGTTAAGATAAATCCCAGTAAATCCCAGCAAATAACCTTTACCCTTCGTCGAAAACCTACCTCATCCTGTCCTCCTGTATCCTTTAATGGAGTACCATTAAATAATGTAGAACAGATAAGATACCTTGGATTTTATCTGGCCAAGAGACTTACCTGGAACCCTCACACAAGATTGAAAAGACAAGAAGCTGCACGTCGATTTCGACTATTACAACACCTACTTGACAAACGTTCAAATCTCCCGATTCACTATAAAAAACTCATATATATGACGATTATAAGACCAATTTGGACATGCGGAATAGAGTTATGGGGATCCACCAAACCATCGAATTCTTCCCGCATCCAATCACTCCAATCCAAAATCCTTCGAAAAATCCTTAATGCTCCCTACTTTGTCACAAATGAAATCATCCACAATGACCTTAATATCCCATACGTCGCTGATTTGGCACGAACCAGATACCTCTCCTTTCATAATAAACTCACTGCTCATCCAAATCCACTTGTTGCACAACTTGCTCCTTCCATTTATTCCATTCCTGGCAATCCTCCGAGGCGTCTGAAAAGAAGATGGCCTCGTGATCTTCTTTTGTAAATATTCATTAGAGTACTACCAATGGGTAGTTCCTCTGCAAATTGTATTCATGTCATTATATCTCATATATACCGCATATTTACTAGATGTGTTTTGTAATACAGTTGTAAATTTCTATTAATAAAAGAATAAAAAAAAAAAAAAAGTTATTAGAGAATTGGTCCTATGTCCAACTAATACTTTGATTCGTTCCACTGTGCAACGACTGGTCACTTTTTTCGGAATTCGATTATTACTAAACCCAACGGACTTAACAGGCCCAATTTAACCGTCGTGCATCTATTACCTGAGAATTCCAATAGAAGTAGCAAATAATTCATGAATACTAATTATATTGATTATTTTACACCGGGGGCCTTAAGAATAGAAATTTATTCAATAACTTTAACAGCTGTTTAGCTTTCAAATAATCATATAATGTGGATCAAGATTTAGTTATTTATTTTACTAGTTCCGGGATTCAGGTTCGATTGCGGCTGAGACAGATAATTATTTAGTTAATTTTATAAGCTGTGAATCAATCTAGGGGTTGGGAGGCCCTCCTAGGGTATGCTTCGCCTCCATAACGTGAGTAATCTCTGATGAGGAAAAACCTGAAAGTTGAGAGAGATAAGAGGCAAATCAGCACCTTCCACTACCGCTAAACAAGAAACAGTACAACCTTTCCATGTACTAAACCCAACAAGCTTTAAGGGTTGTAGAAGTGTAGGTTTAATGTTTTTTTGTTTGTTTTTTTAACATATTTTGGTAAAAAGATCCTTCACCAGCTCCATCGCTATTCCCGGCCCTAAAAGGCTTAAGTCACTGATAAACATTTCGGCGTCATTGAGTTCTATAACTTTTGTCATAAGCCTTGTTTTTAATCAAAAAAGATTCAAGCTGAACATATTCCAGTTGTTAGAGATAAATTATTTATGTAAAATTGGCAAGGTTCATTGAAGAGAGTCACCAAAGGATAACAGTACAATCATATTTCATTCTGTCGGCCAAACAATGTATTAATTAGAGGAATTGCGAATGAGAACAATACTTCCTTCATTACATATAGTAAAGGAAATGACACGCTTGACAAAGAATATGGAAAGGGCTTAAATCCACACAGGCCGTGTACTTTTATCATAAATCAACACTCCATCAGAGCTGCGGCAAACAAAGAGAATCTGAATCACAAAAGACTTTAACTTCCTGCGAGCGTACAATGAAGGGTAGTCGTCATGAATGGTGGTTTAAGATGGCGAGCTGTTGATAATACGGGCACGTGCGGAGTTTGGTTTCCTCAGAGGCCAGGTAGGACAGATGGATAAGACTGGAAGTGAGGAACAGATGTAGACCCAGCGGAGAAGGAGAACAGATGGAGAACTGGAGAACTGAGAGGGTGAGGACATCTGCACCGGCGGTAGTGCTTCCTATCCATACAGCCCACTTCCTCCACTTCCGTCGTAAGAGGAAACCGATTGTTCTTCAAGACATTAAGGTATATCAAGAAGAGGAATTGGACCTAATAATAGGACGTCGATAAGTCAAAGTATGATCCACAATTAAGGAATATTTCACTTGATACCAAGTAGTAAACAAAGTTTAAATGTTTCTTATTTTAATTCCTAAAAATAAAAAATAAAATTAATAAAAATGGTATAATAAATTATACCGAAAATATTTTCAATTTATTGTTTTTTATTTTCTTGTTAACAGCTATTTCAAAATCTACACCTCGTATCCCACCGAGCGGTGGCCGAATACCGTGTACTAGTAAATCAATTATTAACAATTAACAATAATTAATTATTATTTCTATAATAACTATAGATATGCCTGAGGGAGCCCGAAGAGAAGTTGGCTAAGAGATATCCTAAAATAAATCTATAAATGCAAGACTGCAATAGGTATACCGATTCTTGCTGAACTCCCTAATAACCGACATGCCGCTACGTATGATCTACGTAACATCACATCCCCTAATCGTGGATAAAAGAAATATCGATTATCTATAAGGTAATTGTTGTTTATTAGGTTAGATTATCCACTTCGTTCTAAGATCTAGTATGAGCTCTTTATCATCCAACAGAGTACATCTCTAAAACAACATGACCTTAAAAGCTGGTATCTAACCGAGTATGGCATGTTTTAAGATTTTTAAATTAAAAAAAAACAAAACAAAGTTATGGGTTTAATTTTGCTTTATAGCACTAATTCAGAGTATTAAGATAACATGAAAAAAGTCATCTAAACACACAACAGTGAAAAAATCTCACATAAAAAATATATATATTTGTTGAAAGGTGGAAAACGTGATTAACATGACATCTTATACCTACTCTAACCAAAAAAACAACCCTATTTTTGTAGGACAGGTGGCGCCAGAAAAGGTGATGTCCCAGGTGAAGAACAAACCAGAACATTGTCTGCTAGAAACAATTCACTTCAATCTTTGTCCAAAATAATATGTGATAACATATTCGATTCACTACACTCCACCATTTTAATAAACAGATGACGAGAAAGCAAACATAATATAAATATCTTATTATACTATCATAAATCATAATAAAACGTAAATGAAATGCTTGGACTTTGTGGCTGACCCATCTCAGGAATGAATCTCGAACTTCCAACTCATGCTAAAATAGGTTGGTAACCTGTCCTTCTTGTCCTAGTTGAAGTAAATAAGGACATAAGCTCCAACAAACAAACAAAACGGACCTTCTCTGAAGTCTGATAAAAAGGATCAACTAATATTACAGTGAAACATCCTTGGGGGTATTAATAATCTACTAATAACCGGAGAAATTTACTTTTGTTTCAATGAATTTGAATTTGTGAACAAGATCAGATCATTCAATCAAGATCAGTACGCTATCCAGGCCGAGTCTCCAGGATGGGGCCCTATAGTTAAAAAAACTTCGATGAAGACATGGCACCCGACCATGAGGCAGACCGGAGCTTTGTTTCCATGGTGAAAATTGGGAGTTGGGAATTGAAGATTGCCATCAAAAGGGAATAAAGAATAGACAGCCTATGTATGCCTATAACTCTATTTGCTACATATCCATAAACTTTCAACCAAAATAATTTAGCAGTTTCAGAGAATGATTGGTCCATACAATTAATCAAATAAAGGCTGATTATAACATGTGATTTATTTTTGCAAAAACATATTTAAAAATTCTTTGTTTGAAGATATATAGAAAAAAAATGGCGGCTAAACACAGACCCAGGTCAAATACAGAAGTATATCTGGAATGAATAGGCACGTGGATAGGACAATAAACGACAGAAAGATATTTATAGGAACCGTTCTGCAAACAAAAACAAAAAATAAAAATGATGAATCACAAAATGGCCTCTGCATCTAATTGCTTCATGGGAGGGAGCCACCTATTACTATAATGGTGTTATTTATGTACCGGATGTCCCCCTAGCGGTGACTTACCGCCATGATTAAAGTATTTAACGATTAGACAAAATCGAGTTAGATTTTATTAATCGAAGAGTTCCCCCTATCACACTAATTTACTCCTGGATCTCGCATATCGAATTACAAAATTAACTGAGGGTAACTTTCCCATTAGCTTGAGTAGAAGTAGCAGCGCTTAGGGAATAATCAATTTATATTAATTAATAGCACTGCCTACAGGATCGCCATAATTCACAACTTCCTCTTCAAGTATAACTTAGGTATGAAAAATTGAGTCTCAACATAAACAAGAATTTATTTATTTATCTCCTCAATTATGAGAGCAACGTTTGTAATAATTTAGAAATGCCATAAAAAGTCATAATTTAATTTTGGAGGTTTTCAATTAAATTACTTTAATAAACATTTTCCTTGAGCAGAATCTCTTGCTCAATCTTAAACCACGATCCGGGAACTTAGCGCAGAAGGCATTGGGTTTATATATTAACTAATTGTAAGAATAAATACCCATTGAATAAGAGTATGTACAGCTAGATAAATTCTTCATTATTAAAATGAAGATAACATACAAATTCACAATATATACGAAACTGGCCTGGAATTATATATAAATAAATGATTACTTAGCTAATATTAAGTTATTATAGGACGAAATTTTAATACAAATATACAAAAAATATTTAATCGTATAGGGTAGGTCAAAAATTCAGTACCGTCATTGACCTCTTTGTTTTGACGGCGGAATTTTATGAATTCAGCTAATCCTTCCACCAACTTGACTACAAATAATAAAGGAATATTTAGAAATGACTAGATGCATTTTTAGCTTTATTAAGTACAGTTTTTATAATTTCTTTAGCGATAAAAAAATAATACAGCCGTTTTATCAAGGACTTAACGACATTGAAATGTCTCATAGGATTTGAACGCTTCCGTAATGGAAATTTTGACGTTAAATACACCGAGTGGTCGGAATGTTTACAGCTTAGTAGACTTCATTAGTGAACCAAACCCACATCCGATGGTACAGAATATTGAATACATTCTCGTTTTCCACCTAAGAGACGCTGGCTACATAAGCTGAACTAAAGCTCCACTTTACGCACTCGTGTAACCAGGAAGCCGTCCAAACTACGCATTAAAGGTTTTTTTTTTTTTTTTTAATTAAATTTAATTAATTAATTTTTTTTATTTTTAAGAAACCCAAGTTTGTTCTGGGAGTCTCCAATCTCCCAATCTCCCAACTCGTAGCATAAGGTTACTGAACAAAAGGGTGCATAGAACATTTATAATTAATAAAATTGGATTTTCATTTAGGTAAAAAAAAAAAAAAAAAACCACACGGATTTTTTTTAATGAGACTCTTTATCCATAATTATTAACATCCCATTCGCTGGTTGTAAATATACTTTTAAAGTTATGAATTAAATAAATAAAGTAAGAAAAAAAGATTGTAAATATAATTATCAAAAACGAATACCTCAATACTAGGAGATTAGAAGACAAATATGTAACACTAGTTTCAGTTTCCACCTGCCTGAATAAACTTCCGAAAGAATGCAGGATAATTTTCAAAATAACCATCCAAGATAAGAGATGGTAGTCTGAGGCAGTGATGAGGAAACCTGTCTGGGAGCAACTGCACCTGGATACATAAAAAAGGATCGAGGAGTCGAGAAGACTGGACCACAAGGGATCAGCCTTTCTTCAGATTTAGAATCTCATTATTTGGACAAATAACTTCTCAATTGTAACAATAGCAATAAGAAAACTTTAAAATTTCCTTGAATATTTAAACTACCATAAACGAGTAATTGTCCACTGGGAATCTAAAAATGTAAAAATAACATTTTCTAACATCAATAAAACATTCCATGGATACTGATTTAGTTCGAACTTCCTAGAAAATTCTCTAATAAGGTACGGATGTTGGCATAGAAAGATCAATACAATTCGGAATTGATGTTATTAATCACTTTTTGGATATTTAGTTTATTAGAAGACTAGTTCTAAATATCAAGAATTTAAGTTTATTTAAGTTTTTTTTATGAAATATCGTACTATCAAATTATTATACGAATAAGATAAATTATATATAATGTGGATTGTTGAGGTGCCATAAAAGCCAGATGTGAATACATTGATGAATTTATTTCATGCATTTGGAATACGATAAATTTAAATACATATTCTACCTGAACTGAAATCCCAATTACAACAATAGACTTATTTTACAATTATCTGAAATTTTATTAAAGAGCATATATAAAAAAAAAAAAAAAAAAAAAATTAACCTGAAAGGTGTGAAATGTGAAAAATTTATCCTTCAGTTCTAAAAACACACAACAAACCATTTACCAGAAAAACTAACCACTCATAGGGGAAAACTTTAAAGTTTCTCTATTTAAATGAGTACATTTATTATAACAATAACTATTCTACCTATAGAATCATCTTTCACTCCTTATGCAAAGATTCAAAACAAAACTTGTATCTTTCTTTCCTTTGTGAGTACCAGCATACATTTTATTTCTTGCCTTACACATTTTTACATTAATAAAATATGTACACTGGGCAAAAAAAGTCTTGAAACACTTTCCAAAATCTTACACTTATGCTCCTCCAGTCTAAAATAGGCAATTTTCCGCAGTGAAACTACATAATATATCATTGCATGCATATCAACAGCAGTCAACAGAAAACGTTGAAGTAAATAAAAATATATCCTTATAGAAAAAAAAAAAGTGTGGAAACAATTATGCGATGAAAGAAAACCAAATATTTCAACAATAACAACAGATTAAACTCGCTATGGGCTTTAAAGACAAAAGACAGAAACGAAGTCTTATGATTAGAAATTCTTTTAGTCTGTGATTAGCATTCATAATGGAAGTGACAAAAGCCATTCACAAGTTAATTGTTTCCTTACGAAATCAAGGCAATACTGTGGGGAAAACGGGCGTCCACCAAAAATAAATAAATTGCTCAAGTGGAAAATTTTAAAAAATGTCCCTGACATACCGTGGACTAGCGCTCCGAAAATTGCTACAAACTTGTCTCGCGGCTATGGCGAATAAGCTACGGAAAAGTGGTTTATTTGGTCAAATCGCCAGGAAGAAACCATTCATTAGCAAGTTTGGAAATTGTTGAAAATTATGTACAAAAGCCTACATCGCTCTGGGGGGAATCTGTTATTTTCTCGGACCAAAGTCGATTTAACATTTTTGGCTTAGATGGCTGTCAAAAAGTGTAGCGAAAAGCGAATAAAAATTTTGGAAACAAAATACTAGAGGAGCATAAGTGCAAAACTATGGTGTTTCCAGACTTTTTTTACCCAGCGGATATCTAATTGCTGTTTAGAACTGAAGATAAATGGTCTAACATTTGAAAATAGTCAACAAACTAAATATCACAGAAGTGGGAATAATTCAATTTTTTTCTTGTTTTGGTCTCACTAAAATTTTAATGGTCCGCCGAAACTAAAATGAATCAGAAAAAATAAGTTTTTACAACTTACACTGCAGAAAAAGTCTGCCTCGAATGGTCACTATTAATGTTAATCATTTTCTATGTTGTTGACATCCGGGCTGGTTCACCTTCATCATCAACGATATCTTACACAATTTTCTTGGCTTTCCCCCACGAGTTCATTCCCGACCATCTTGTGGATGAGGCGATTGTTTAGTAGAGATAGTAATTATAACCAGTGGTAGAACTATGTTTTTGTTTTGCTATCTTGAAGAACAATCAGTGGATTGTAGGAAAAGTAACTAACCCAAAATGTTTTTGCTTAATTTATTGCTTGTTGGTGATGGTTCACCCTGATCTAGAAAATAATCGCTTTGTTGGCACTGAAAAGGAAACGGTAGCAACATATTTCCAGGACAACTTACATCAAATTGGAAAAGTTGCATTAAAATCTTTCTATTATTTAAACCAATTTTATGAGTTATGTTTTATTGTTTTTTTTTAAACATATGAAGTTGTACGTTGTATTTTTATAATATAGAGAAAACTATATATCGTAAGGTAGGTATCGACAAATTGCTAGAAAAAATATCGATAAGCAAATATGGGATTATCGGAAGAAAAATATCGATACTTCGTGTATAGATACCCATCCAAGAACAAACGAAATAAATGCAGCCAGACAATAGCATCCTTTTTTTAAGCTTTTTTGTTATTTTCTCAACAATTTACTTATTCGGGCTCGAAAACCAGTAAGCTCATAATAATAAAATAAAAAATAATCTTTTATTTTTAATCACTAATTTAACAATCATAGATAATGATGATATATGATAAAATCATAATTATCCAAAAGCTGCTGGAATGTATTTTCAAATAAAATAATATTCAAACAATTATTAATAAATAATCATTATTTTAAATGACAAATCAAGAAACTAAAACCAACTACAAAACTCGGAAACTGAGTAAGGTATTGTGATTTTCAGTCATGCTTTGAAAGAAGCAAAAAAAAAAATAAATAAATTTCAGTTGTACGTGCGAAGTTCCCAGAACATATAATCTCATGGGTCTAAGGAAGAGCCCCTGAAAAATACTTCAGGTACCTAGAAGAAGATTTCCTCCGGTAACGAGGCTAATATCCTAACCCTTAGAATAATAAAGAGTGGCGAAGGGCAAGAAACAAAGGACAGACAGGAGAGGAGGCAGGTAAGGAAGGGCCGGCAGATGGTACGGTGCATCTGCCTAAGGCACCTGGTTCTCAGGTATGGCCTGTCTTCGGAGGATACGCCTCTTCCTTCAGATATCTTGACTGTAGGGAAAAGCAGGCAACTGAGAATTTAAAGTCAAGGAATTCGGTAATGGAAGAAAATAACACCTCTTTTAGAGTGATATGATTAGAGCCCGGATTCTCGTGCAATTGCATCTTTTTATTGCAAGCTCGTAATCTGCCAGGGACAAATTATTTATACGAATTAGGATGTTTAGGCCAAATATACCTAGTTTAATATTGCACAAAATTGCACATTTTAGGGGTTACTGCATAAAATTGCACATACTGCATTTTAATGCATAAAATTGCACATTCTGCGGTTTTAATGCATAAAATTGCATATTTTGCAGTTTGAATGCACAAAATTCCTGCAATCATATCGCAAATGCACAACACTTTCTTCTTTTTGAAAAAGTAGCAACCTTAAGAAGAATGAATAATTTTTTTTTATATAGGTAATAATTTTTCTTTTTTAAGAGATATAAATTATTCTTATTATAAAAATATAAAAAATCCAAGCGTGTTAAAATGAATACGCTTCTTTCGTGTTCTTAGAAATGTTTAGATTGACTTGAGCTAGGGCACCTCGGATCCCCAACTTCCAAGAAATATTGAGTCTCTCTCCTAACTTTTTTTTATTGGAAGCTCTAATTTTTTAGTTTCCGACTACCCTCAACGAAGTAACATTTTCTCCATTAAAATGCCTACAATTTCAGCTAGTATTAGTTCAAAGATACGAGGATGGATAGAAAAATATCCGGAAATAAAATCTGATGATAAAATAATATGTTGTGGACTCTGTGACAAAGCTTTCGGCAGCGAAAGAAAGACACAAGTTGATGCACACTGTAATTCGAGTAAGTTTTTAACTTGAATTTTTATCTCTGTTTAATGATTTAGAGCATTAATGTACGGTTATTTCTATTTGCAATTGCAATTTTTAACCACAAAAGGACATCTACAGTTAAAAGATTCGAGAAAACTTAAAACTGGCCCTGTCCAAACTTCACTGCCTGAGTGTTCCTCACATCAACATGTCCATGAAGAATTTTTAATGGATTTGTGTTACAGTATGGTTGCAGCAAACATACCTTTTCACAAATTGCATTCGACACCTTTTAAATCGTTTTTAGAAAAGAACACCAATACAAAAATTCCTGATAAGAGCACGGTAAGAAAGAACTTTTTAGACAAATGTTTCAATTCAACAATGTCAAAAATTAAGAAACAAATCCAAAGTCATTTTTGTTAAAGAATGGTTGATGAAACTACTTATCCTCGGGGTAAATACACTTGTACTTTAGTAATTGGTATTCTTCATCCAGAAATTTTATCAACTCCATTTTTAGTTTCTGTAAAAGAACTTGAAAAATAAATAACCAAACTGTTTCCCATTTCATCAATGATAGTTCAACAAATGTGTTTTTAGATAATACGTTCCAAGACAAAATTTTGATTTTTTTTAGTTATGCTGCTCCTTACATGATTAAAACAGGAGTCAATTTAAAAGTTTTTTATTCCAAAATGATCCATTTAACGTGCATGGCTCTGAATCGAGTTGCTGATAAGATCCGTGAAGTATTCCAGATGTAAATAAATTTATAAATAACGGGAAAAACATTTTCCTTAAAGCACCCCATCGTGTATCAGTGTATCAGTTTATCGAGACCAAATGGGCTGTCCTCTCCCGCCAGAACCTCTTATTACTAGAAGGGAATTGTGGTTGGAAGCCGCCTTGTTTTATGCGGATAATTTTACTAAATATAAGGAAGTAATTGCCGAACTCGATGAAGATGCTAAATCTGTCACCAAAGTAAAGTGAACTCTATATAAAACGTCTATTACACCTAATTTAGCGTTTATTAGTGCTCACTATAACATACTTTCCGATTCAATAAAGAAACTTAAGAATAAAATCTTTCTATAAATACACAAATAGATATAATTGAAAAAACGACAAGCCAACTTCAAATATTTATTACTGAAAAGGGTGTAATCATCTACGATAAATTCAAGAATGTCCTTGACAAAAATCCCGGTTACAATATTTTAAAAAACTACAACGCTGCTGTCAATGGAATTGATGTTTCCTTAGAAGAAGACCCAAGAATCTTATTCAACAGTCATTATTTAACTACTCCCTTACTATGGACTGGATCAATAAATTTTAAGATAAAAACCACTTTTGGGAAAGAAATGTAACTAGCGAATTGTTTGTTTAACCTTTTTTATTATTTGCATTTTATTTTGCACGATTTTAAGTTTTTATTGCACGATTTTGCACGATTTTAAGTTTTTATTGCACATTTCAGAATTTTTGTTGCACGAAAATCCGAGCTTTAGATATGATCGTAATAAAATAAACTAAGCCCTACTCCATGTTACCGGGGCCGACAAAGCGCCGGGTTGAGGAACACTCCAAATAACAGAAATCAACAATCATAAATACAAAAAAGTTTAATTAAAAAAAAAAAAAAAAAAAAAAAATTGTTATGAGGTTGGTAAGTTTTCCGCGAAAAACATATCGAATACACAGTATGTACCTGGAAAGACTAAATTACACACCACCATCATACTTTCCGTTTTAGAAAATATTTTGAAAATAGTATAGTGGACTGTATTATATAAAAAGTTTAAACTTGGATGTGTTGTTTATAAACCTGACTGCATCCCTAACCATATTCTTCAACCACTAGAAAACATTATTAGTAATTCGTATTTTTCTTTAATTATTACTTCTTTTTTTTTTTAATGCGAATGATTGGGCTACGCCATGCACTACAAGCGTTTCCTTCCTCTGTGTCCATATTTCCTTCAATCTCTTGCTATGGGCCTCCTTCCTTTTATCTGTCCAAGGCCTCCCAGTCTTTCTCTTTGGTACTTCTTCTCGGTCAACTTTCCAACCGTGGATTTTGGATCTAAAAATGTCTCTTTCTAGGATGTCTTTTTGATTAATTTCTGCTAGCTTTAGGTCCTTTTTCATTTCGCCTATCCATTTGACGGTGTTTATTGTGGCTTTACTTCTATTTATTAGTAAATGTTTATTATTTATTTTAATCTTCTTCTTCATAGGTAGGACAGACGCACTTGGCCTGCTCAATCACTATCCCCCCAGTCCGGTCTGTTTCCAGCAAGTCTTAGAGACATTAAAATTCCGGAGGTCCTCCGAGAGGCTGCCCTATCAGCTGCATGCCCTTCCTCGAGCTCTCACTCCTTCAGGTACCCTTGATATAACTCTTAGACAATTTTGCCATCATCCATTTTAAAGAGGTATCCCAACAATTTATGCGCAATATTCTAGCATAGACAACTTCAGATCGCCATATAGAGCATATAATTCTCTATTTTTTCTAAGAAGATATGAACTATTTTATTTCATAGGTCCTAGAATGCGCCTTAATATTTTACGCTCAGAGATGTTTATATCATTATTATTGGTTGGGTATTATTATGTATATAGGTAATAAAATATTGAATCACTGCTTAATTTATTATAGTATGTACAATATCACAAAACGAACAGATATAAGCAATTACTCGTTAATGTACAACATACAAAGAATAATAAAATATTATTTTAATATATAAACTTCATCAAGTTTGTTAGGGACCCGTAAAATATTATTATTATTGTTTTTAAAATTATTTTTCAGCATACACGGTAAGTATTTTCCTCGTTTGCGAACGCCAGTTAATACAATGACGGATAAGAGAAAGTTAACTGCATTCTGTAATAGAAAAGATGAATGTACACATTCGAGTAAATCTATGAATTCTCATACCCCACTAACATATGGGATAAAAAAAATTGATATAATGTTCTTCACTTCAAAAATAAATTATTTTAACAACCCGTAAATATATTTCCATGCTAGTTTACAGTATTTCCAATTAGTTTTGTTTTTTTTGCTCCGTCCTTACTAATTTCAACTAGAGCAGGAAGTACAAGTTATCTAACAGGTTATCAACCTATTTCAGCTAGAGGCAAGGTATAGATTCTTCGAGGAACGCCTGCAGCCTTCACTCGGTCATACTGACAACCTTTTACAATCAGTTATTTTATAAATTCAACACAAGACAACTTGGCTCTAAATGTGCGGAACTACAATCCAAATTAAGGTTCTTAAAACGCTTTCTGTGAGCTTACATAATATCAAACTTCAAAGTTGCGTCATAATAGCTACTAAACCAACAATATCTATTTCGTGTTAAACAAAAAAAAGTGACAAATAGAAACAGAGGAGACGTTCGATGAGTTTCAAAAATTTATACTAAAAAACGAAGAATACAAAAATAACCAAAAACCAATTAAATATAAATATTTCCGGTAACCGATATATTTGTCCTGGGAATGGATAGTTCTCCGAATGTTACTTATGAGTTCACGCATGAAGAGTACGTCATCAGTTTTTATCTACTATAAAGACCACTCACCCCTCTCGAAAACCCACACCTCGGGCTTTGATATGCAAATTAGCTGCACTTTGTTAACAAAGATCACAACAGCTACTCCTGCCTGACCGGTTCGTTCCGTATCGCATGCCTTTGTTTAGAATCCACTCCAAGCGGCTCTTGACAAATTATTGTTTTTTCTGCCGGTGTCTTTTGACCACTTGTAAATCAAACTAAACCTATAGAGCCATCTGAGTTGAAGGAATATTTTCTTTTGTTTTTATCAGTGACTGACACATTTTTTTTTTGTTTTTTTATTATTATTAGAAAAAACAGTTTGTTCCAATATTAATGATAGAATATTCATATTAAATAATAATTTAATCTATTCTTTCCACTCTACCCTACCTTCCGATATTCTCCAAGCGAAAATTCTAGATCTCATCCTCAACAGGTTGTAAAAAACTGATATTCTAACTCATCCCAGAATTGTCATCACTACGTACGCTGATGACACATGTTTGTTTTCAGTAAATAACGATGCATTCCTCGCATTCTAATCACTTCGATCTCATTGAAAATATCTTTAAGAATGTTGTCGAAATTGGAGGATTAGATGAAGAAAAATGCGATCCCAACAAACCACCTTTACTCTTAGTCGTAAACCTAATACTTCCTATCCCATATGATAATCCACAATTCCCAATCGAACAGATCTATTTCCAAGTACTCCATTTGGACAAACGTCTTTCTTTGAATCCACATATATGACTGTAACGACAAGAAACAGCTCGAGATTTTCGACTACTTCAACATGTAATTATTAGAGACTCATTTACATGACTATAATCAGATGTATTTGAATTTATGGAGTTGAGGTTAGGGACTTCACGAAACCATCCAATTCATCTCGTGTCCAATTTTAACAATGTAAATCCACAATGCTCCTTACTTTTTAACAAATATATTTATCCATAAAAAATTTAATGTTTAATATGTTGCTTATTTTGCCCCAACCGAACCTTTTATAATAAACTCCATACCCACTTAAACACATGAGACTCTTAACTTGCTTCTCATGTAATACCTGAAAAGACGATTAGTAATATAGAACGTTAATTGAAGAGTTTCCAATTGGTAGTAGCTTTATAAACCATTATCTTTTACAACAACATTTTTTACTGTACAGTTTTAAGTTTCAAAGAATTAATAATTAAAAAATGAATAAAAATTTGTTGGAAATCCAAGCAGTGATTTTTCTAGAGCAGTAAGAATTTCAATGAGAACCTATATTAAATAAAATTAACAATCAAACCACCAATCAAATATTTAAGTGTAAACAAAATTTAAGTGACAGTTGTATAACCTCTAAAACATGATCATTGAGGTTTCTCTTGCTATTAATGAAAATTCAAAATTTTTAAGAATAAATCAAAAATAGATAATAGGGTTATGGAAGAGATTGGCTGCAGAAAAGAAATTTATAACGTGTTAAAATGGTCCTGCTTTCGGCTGGAGCTCTGGTTGACTGACACCATTGTTTTGTTTTTTTTTCTCTTTTGACGTAAATACGTCTTTAAATTTGCTACTATATGGAGGCAATCCAAAAAGCCTAATGATAACAAAATCGGGGGATACAGTTTGGCGTTGAAGTTTCAATAGTCAATTTAAGTTTTAATCGTCAGCTGTCGTCAAAATCTATCGATTGTATATAAAACATTAGTTTAAAGTAGTGAGAGTAAATATAATAAGGTGATAAAAAAAAAAAATTATTAAAAGATATATAACGTCGTCCTATACATGGCGACGAAAAGCCAAATCCAAATACAGAGATCGTATACGGTTGGAAAGGGCTTCTCAAGAAGAATCGAATGGTAGTGATAAAACACCATATAGCCGAGTCAAGCTGTGGCGGGAACGTAAAAATTCCTGATCAGCATTGTTTCATACTTATTACCATTAATGCACAAAGCTTGCCCGCGCACTCAGAATACATCTCTACCGATACAATCATCAACCGATCTCATTATTGGGCAATCAGCGAAACTTGGATGGAAAATTCCATGCCAGTGAATGCGCTTAGCTTTTATCAGAGATCATATTGTAATACCGCTAAGAACAGACAAATCGCAACTACTGCATCGGTAACGGTATCATCATCATCAAGTGCAGTCGCCATATATCGCAACATTAATAGCTTCATTGATTGTAATAGAGCTACCACAGATATTTTTGAAATTTATTTGGAAATGAAAGATGCAAAACCTGGTGATGTCTGTCATGTAAACGTAAAGGTCAATGGTATCTTCAAATTCGTATATCCACCCGGGCAAAGCTTTAGCAGAAATTAAACTCTTTATGTTACGATCGTTGTTAGCATTCCAAAAACATCGCTAAAAGTATATCGGTTATACGATTACGAGCCTGATCTTACTATACCAGTTATGATAGTTGGAGACATTAATAATGATGTCTCACAAAACCGCTCATTGCCCAACTGCATCCTCAGAGAATTCAATTAGTCTGATATTGAAACTTCTCCTATAACGTTATATAATACCTGTAATGATTTAACGTTTACCAGAAATCGTAATGTATCTTGTATGCTATTTGTGTCGTACTTTTCGTATCACAGACCTATAATTACCAGGTATGCAAGTTTAAAATGTCGTTTTAATTCCAATAGAATGCGCTCTTAGCCTATTGAAGGATTTGCTTACCTCTAAACGCTATTTTGTTTGTTAGTCATTTGTTTACAAAAGTCAGTTGTTTTTAAGTCGTTTACGTGGACGTATCATACCTTTCTTTGGTGTTAAAAATGTCTAATTTTAAGCCAAATAAAGAGCATTTGCGGCATGTCATGATTTTCTTATTTAATCAAAAGAAAAAGGCATCTGAATGTCATCGAATTCTTGTTGAGACTTATGGCGATGTTGCTCCAACCGTCAGGACATGTGAACGTTGGTTTCAAAGTTTCAAACGTGGTGATTTTGATGTTACTGATCAAAAACGAGAAAATCGACCAAAAAAGTTTGAGGACTTCGAATTGCAATCTTTATTAGACGAAGACAATACCCAAACCCAACAAATGATGGCAGAACAGTTGAATGTCACCAGGCAAGCCATTTCCGATCGCCTGAGAGCTATGGGAAAGATTCAAAAGGTTGGAAAATGGGTTCCACATGAATTGGACGAACGACAGATGGAAAAAAAACGAAAAACTGTGTGCGAAATGCTGCTTTTACGCCACGAAAGAAAGGGTTTTTTGCATCGAGTTGTAACTGGCGATGAAAAATGGATTTATTTTCAGAATCCCAAACGAAAAAAAATCATGGGTAACGCCAGGACAACCATCCACATCGAGTGCAAGACCGGATCGTTTTGGGAAGAAGACAATGCTGTGTGTGTGGTGGGATCAGAAGGGAGTAGTCTACTACGAGCTTCTCAAACCCGGCGAAACAGTCAATACCGAGCGCTACCGACAACAAATGATCAATTTGAGTCACGCATTGATCGAAAAACGCCCAGAATGGGCTCACAGGCAGGCCAAAGTCATTCTTCAGCATGATAACGCTCCTGCACATTCAGCCAGATTGACTAAGGAAACGATTTCTTCGCTTGGTTGGGAACTCCTACCCCACCCGCCTTATTCACCTGACCTGGCGCCTTCTGATTATCACCTCTTCTCATCGATGGGACACTCATTGGCGGAGCAACACTTCAACAATTTCGAAAACGTACGAAAATGGCTCGATGAATGGATTTCAAATAAAGATGAAGCATTCTTTTGGAATGGTATCCATATATTGCCCGAGAGATGGACAAAATGTGTAGAAAGCGAGGGTCAGTACTTTGAATAAAATATATTATACTTTTTTTTAAATTACTGTGTATATATTTTAAGAAATAAACGACATTTTAAACTTGCATACCTGGTAATAAAGTTATATTGTAACACAATAATTATTTGTTTCCTTGCTTTTATCCTAAATACATAAATAAAAATATTTTGGAGAAGAAGATTATCAGGGATGCAGTAAAAGTAACATCACGTCTAAGAAGGAATTCTTTAATACGTACCAACGTTTCGACCTGCGTTGCAGAGAAGGACTGAAAATATTTTATTCAAAAAAATGTAACCCATAAACATAAACGTATTCACGTACAACACACATTCGTGTCCATGACAGCCACACCCCCATTTTAAGAATCTAATCCAAGTAATGCTTAGACGAAAAATAAAAACAAAAACATAAGGATGTTGCTTTACAACAAAATGGTGAATTTTCTTTCTATGACAAAGAAAATTCAAAACGGTGTTTTTAAGCTACAAGGTGCTTCTCAAAGGTTTATATCACATTTAATAAAATTCAGATTAGTTGCACCGTTGTGCACAAAGCTTGAAGAACAGTTGGCCGGAGAGGAAGTACGCAGCAGGTTAGTTACAGGAAATCGCTTCGGTTGGGGGTAGCAGGTGCTTCGAGGGCGGTTAACTTCAAACGGACATTTTCAGCTTTTGGGCAGAACACACAAAAGAAGTGTTTCCAGCAATAAACTTAATGATGATTAATTATATGAGACTATAGGTTCAAATATATGAATATATATAATATATACAAATTATCAATATCTCTATGAAATATAAACAAAACACTTAGACCAAGAACGAAGTAATATTATCCAGTCTTTGGATTCGTCACTGAGAGCTCTGACCTAATGGACCTGTTTATTCCACTATCTCGACCTCTCCTACCTGACATCGAACCACTCCATAAATTCATCAAACCCGCATCACACTCCCAGGTCGACTCTTGATACTTCAAGTTTCACATTTATAGATAGCTGTTTCCTATAGCCTGACCTGAAAACTCCAATGTTATGCCGGTTTGTCAAATTTGGTGGAGCAGCCGTTCTCGATGATGTTACCGATTTTATTTTTGTAAATATAGTAAATATAACTCCTGAAATTACGAACTAGTACGCGAATTCATTGGTTAAATAACTGGCCAAATTAAAAAAAAAATAATAATATACAGTTGGCCATATTTCGGTGACCATGAACGTTTTTCAGAATAGCAACCGAGCCAATGCTCCATCCCCCAGTAGAATAAAACCGGTTTTCGTCAATTCTAGAGGTGAAAATTACTTCTAAGAAGTTCTTCGAAAACTCAGAGATGGCTATATCTGTTTTCAATCCAATCAAGGAATAGAACTGGAAACAACTGAATGTTAAATCTAATCGAGGGTTAAGTAGCTAAAAAGCATCATGGAATCCCTTCTAAAAAATGATGACGTAACATAACAAAAAGTTATTCAGACGTCACGATTAGAACAATGTAGAAAAGTTGGTAGACCTCAAGTCTGTAGACGTCTTTAAAATTAAAAATATGGTTGTACTAGTTATCAGTGGATTCATCAGCGTGAAACGCGTTCAAGGATGAGTTATACTACGCAACAGGTTTCTTCTAAAAGTTATGAACCTAAATGTATTATAAGTTTTAAGATAAAAAGCAATTACATTTTTGATTTAGTATCCATTATAACTAATGAAAATACAAATCATGCTAGCGCCACAAAATTTTAGTTTTTATTTATATAATTTAATTCATATCTAGTTTAATTGGTTTAATCTTTAATATGATTAATATTTAAAGCAGAAATATGATGAATATGTGACTGAGTGCGTATAAGGATAACGTTGCTAGAGGGAAAACGATGCGAAATTAAGTATTAATCATACATTTAAATCAGCTGATATTAATTAGCGACATTAAATATAAAAATGGAAGACTGTTCAAGGTGCACTAAAAAACGCTAGTTTAAGTTTTAAAATTTGACCATTGATTATTAATAGGTAAAGACGTGGGACCAACAAAACTCTCCGTCAATCTTTGAAGTCCTAATACATCTTGTAAGACATTTTACAGCTGCGTGTACAGAAACCGAGTCGATCAAGGTTTAAAAATGTTGAAGTATTAAACCAATTGACACTTTGGGGAACGAAATGAATCATTTTTGCCATGAAATTCTTCAATTCTGTTACCATGACACAAAAGTAGGGAGGGAAAACGATCCAAACAGATGAACAATGAACAATGTCCTTGAAAGTGAACAGCCTTGAGGAAGCGATCGGAATCTAATCGTGGATCTATTATTGCTTATTGTATCAGAACCTAGACCATCCAGTTACTATTATTCTTATCAAATAGATAGTGTAAGAACTAGATCAGTAATAGACTAAGAAGCTCTATAGGTATTCCCCAAGGCTGGACAGTTAGAGTCTATGAAGCCGTCTAGGATTTTCCCATAGTTAAAAGCAATGACACCAATTAATATCACTCTGATCTAAACGATAGTATTTTCACAAGAATTTCATTCAGAAAAAACAAAATTACTATAGCCAACATACCAAGTCTCAAATAGAACAGTAAAAAAAAGAAAATTCTATTTATTGAAATTTGCACTATGGCCAATATACATCTATATTTTCTGCTTATACGAATATAATGACAAACAGTTGCAGAGACATCCAGTGATAGCATCCAATAATAGTATGGGAACGGAGTTGAGAAACACGTGGAATTGGGAGGGTATGTAGTTTATTATGAGATAATAGGTATCTGATGTTAGGTTATTTTTTAAAAATAATATAAATAATGTTACCTTTGATCATTTGTTTTAAAAATTTTCAATATTAATAACATTTTATTAGATAATGTTTGTTCGGTCAAATCGTACTTCCAAGCTTTAAGAGAGCTTTGCTTTCCCCCCCCCCCCCCTGGTCATTCCCGGAGGGCCACACATCTGTTTTTCGGTTCTGGAATTTATTTTCACAATTTAGAATTTTTGTGTTGTCAAAATCAAGATAAGGTCCTAGTTTTTCTACGTGGTCAACTAATGCTATTTTATTTTCCTTTAATAATTTTTTTTTTTTTACGTGAATACACCTTTAAATTTGCTACCATACGGGGGCAATCCAAAAAACCTGATGATAACAAAATCAGGGGATACAGTTTGGCGTTGTAGTTTCTAATCTATCTCCTACATCCAAAATTAAATTATACCACTGGATAGCTAAAGAATCAAAGAATTCATTACAATAAGCGAGACCAGTAACGCATCGCGCGCGGTGGAGGGGGAAGCGCCGCAATTCGGAGGTTATTTTGCTGCGTATCGAGATTTGAAATTAGTAAAAATTTTGACTAGAGACTTTGAACGTTATAAGGTGTTAGAATAAAAAAATATATAAAATCGGCCTACACGCGCAGAAAAGCCAAAACCAAATACAGAGATCGTATATGGTTGGAAAGGGTTTCTTAAGAACAATTGAATGGTAATAATAAAACACCATACGACCGAGTCAAGCAGTGCCGGGAAGGTAAAAGTTCCTGATCAGCATTGTTTTATACTCATTACCGCCTTATTATTTTGTATCACAGACCTATAATTTTTAAATTTATATTGTAACACAATAATTATTTGTTTCCTTGCTTTTATCCTAAATACATAAATAAAAATAGTTTATTGAAAAAATATAACCCGTTACATTAACGTATTCACGTACAACACACGGCAGTGTTCATAACACAGCCACACCCCTTTTTTTTTTTCAGTCCTTATGTTGGTATATTCGTTTATTTTACTTACTTTTATGGAAGTAGGTCACTCATCCAGTTTCTGTTCAGTATTTTCCTGGTATTCTCCGGCATAAGAGATATTTATGTTTAAAAAGTTATTTTTATTCGCAATAACCACAAATCTAGAGAAATTGATTTTTTATATATTTTCTTGTAATTCTTTAAAAATAAATAAGTAAATATTTATGGGAAGACAGGATTCCAAGCAGATTCCTATGAGATAGCCTTTTTGATCTCTGTTGAGGGCAGTTGGATGTATGGATGGGATTGTACTCGTACAAGAGATTCTGAATAGACGGGTGAAGTGTGTATTTATAATCAATCAATTTTTGGAAAAAAAAAAAAAAAAAAAAAAAAAAAAAAAAAAAAGAGGTATGTTTATGGCATACAACAGTATCTAATCATAACAATGTTTGATTTTAAATGGACCAGGTGTTGATAATTTTGAAAAATATTAGAGAGAGAAAAGTTGGTATTTTATTTATGTGTACAAATTTTATTGAAAACCAAAGTACTGCTCCGTACCTCCAGGCAGTTTTCAGTAATGCCTTACAGATAAGTCTCATATTTTACAAATAAAGAGATCACTAGATCTGAGATCTTCACTAGAGCACATGACTTTCTCTAAAGTATTTGTATTTGTATTTACTACGATATTACGATACTACGATACTATATACTACGAGTATTTGTATTTGATTTATTTTATTTTCCATTTTAGAAAAATTGCTCTGAATAAAATAATTGGTTCTTAGAGAAAACTGAAGCAATAGTTCTATTCCGAAGTATTTTCTGATGAAATCAAATGAATGGGTCCGCCGAAAAACGTTCTAAGCGACAAAATTTCTGTTGTGGCGATTTTAAAGGTTTTTAAATGTATAATAAATTGTTCGTCATTTAATACGAATATTCATATATTACGAATGGATCCTGACAGAGTAACAAAGCAAATCTTTGACTTCTTTTACAAAAAAGAAAACTAAACCCAATCGGTTTGAAGAAGTGAAAAATGATTTGAAAGAGCTACGGATTTCCGAAGTCATGTTGAAGAATGGTACAGCCAGGACCATAACCAAGGACAAAACTAAGAGGTTCCAAGCTAAGAACATCACCAGAAAACCGATCCACATATCAGAGGACGAAAGGAGGAGGAGATCTGAGAGAATGGAGAACTATTGGGAGAAAAAGAAAGCACAAGCATCTAGAAAGTGATTGATTGACGTACCCCAAAGATGGGTGATTCGGAAAAAAATAATAGTTCGTTATAGTATGATATAGTAATCCATTATGTTATTATACATATACATATAACAAATTACAAGGTGAAAAAAAATCTAAATTACATAACTAACAAGAACTTTAGATTATGATTTTCTTTCACTGATTACTCAAAAGTTTGTCGCTTAGAACGTTTTTCGGCGGACCCATTCAAATATTCAAATCAAATCAAAGCTTAATTTAATCAAAATTTATTCGATATTTTAATTTTTATATTCTGTAAGATAACAAAGTGATGTCTCAAAGGTTTCCTTCAAGTTATGATAGCTATTCATGATTGATAGTCAATAGCAAAGATCCACTATTAGTATGTAGGGTGTGCTTGGAATGTCGAAGTGAATATTATGTAAAATAGTAGAGCAAGAACGTATTAAGGTTAAAAGCACTTACTTTAAACATAATTTAAAAAATGGGTTAACGTTAGTACAAGGAATTGAAAATTTCGAAAATTAAAACATAGAAAAAATGTATATAATAAATAGATAAAAAAACTACCAAAAACCTAAAAACCATTAACAAATACAATGGAGTCTCACATATACGAATGTGAGAAGGAACGGAAAATGTTTCGTGTAAGTGAATACTTCTTATAACTGAATAGTGCAAAAAGCAAGATAAGAATTTAAATAATCATCACACACCCTTCAGTTTTTGTAAAATATATGTACAGATTCATTTTGTCTTAAAAATAATCCGTAATAACAAATTCCGGGGAACAAATTAACTTTCGTACAAGTGAATACCGCACAAGTGAATAATTCATTACACAGGATTGGATGGAGTTTCGCCGGGAAAAGAAAAATTCTTCGTATAACTGAATGTTTCTTATAAGTGAGTTTCGTATAAGTGAGACTCCACTGTACATATAAAATACTAATCTAAAAAACGATATAAAAGATATACGCTAATATATACCTATATTAGAGAAAAACATTTTTATAAGTTTAAATATGATTGATTATTTGAAAACTTTTTTTGTACACATATTTTTTATTAATTGGAACAAGGAAAGAATAATTCATAATACACCAATAAATAAGATTCCATATTCTTATAATTCAGAAAAATTAAATCGGAAACATTTTCACGTTAGAAGAATAAAATGGTTCAATTTTTGGCTGGTTGAGATCAACCAAAATTTAGAGACAGCAGAATAATTGCGGATGGTCACAGAGAATCTGAAGCCTACACATTCGTCGCCTTCATTTGCAAGATTGTGTAGATTGAGTAAGATCAGGTCTTGAGTGGAGAAACTGCTGGGGATTCCCCAGGGATTGCGTAACTGAATTTAGGCCACTATTTTTTTTTGTTTGTTTTTTAAATAGCTAAAAATGTATCCTATATTTCAGCAATGTATTAATAATTATTAGTATCAATAACAAGGTCGGATAAAAATTAATTAATTAAAATATCTAATTTTGTGATATCGATAAAATTAAAAAATATAAATAAATAAATAAATAATATTTTTATTAAAAAATTTCAACTACAAAGGTCGTTTTTCTAAAGTTACAAAGTTGATTAAATAACATTTTGTATTTAATATTTGTACTAATATTCTCTTGATTAAATCTTGTCTCATTTTCAAATAAAGATTATTATTTTTTTTTTTTTTGCTTAATTTTTAGTGGATCTATGAGGTTCTTGAGCTATACACACAGTAAGTATATATTTCACCGTTAAGACGTTCCCACAGTAACGGAATATTTAATTTTTCGGGTTGTTCCTGAGATGCCCATGGTAAAGTCTGGTTTGGCCAATCTTAAAAAACTAAGAACAACACCTTATACCTCCAAGACAGCTCGACACTAACTTCCAGTTATTTATAGTCTCTTTAAGTACTCTTAAATTATATTCCCTACCAATTTATGTGGTGCCAAATATTCCGCCATCACTGTTTATCCAAGAAACTAAATATTTTGCTAAACAGTCTGCTTCTCTTTAATGCTAATCTGACATATACTTTATTTTTATATACAATACTACTATACCCAAATAAACGTAAACACTTCACAGCTCAATGCTTTTAAATTTCATAAGGATTAGAAGGCATATTTAAGACGTAACGATAAATCAGGTCATAATTTAAGGTATTAAATGCTAATTATTTAGAAGTAACAATATCATGTAGTGGTTTTTGTTTATTGAGGTATAACGTATACGTCGAAAGGACGGGTCATCCTATAACTTACCAACCTACCCTTACTACCAAAGGACGGGTCATCCTACAGCTTACTAACCTACCCTTACCAAAGGACGGGTCATCCTACAGCTTACCAACCTACCCTTACCAAAGGTGGATATATTATTAAAATAAAAATGTGCTGTTTTTTTTACATTAAAAACCAAAAACCTGAAAATGATCATATTTGTATTTCATTGCATTTTTTTCGGAACAATCAAAGTGGGAATTTGGAATTAGAACTGTAAATATATACATAGGTCAAATGAAAACATTTTTCTTTTTCATGGATTCATTTATTTTTTCCCTTAGTGACTAAAGTAATGCCGGTAACCTAAATAAGTTGAATTTCCAATAACTGTGTCTATACGGTACGGCAGTCCGAATTTCTCGGCGACACCGTGAAATAAAAGAATATTCAGTTCAGAATCTTGGTGATTTTGAGCATCAAAAAGGGGTTCCGTGAGAAGCAAACAAGTATTATGAAAAAAGTAAATCATGTATCTTCTCCATCAAGTTAAATTTATGTACAGGTATTCCAATGATATGCCATTGTGAATGTAGTATGAATATATGAAAAATAAAAGAAACAATTTAATATGTATTTTATTTCTAGTTATTTTTTTGGCCCTTACATCCGATTTTACTAACTCGGCACCTCACCGTTCCACATTACGCTGTTTGTAGGACAGTAACGTCTGTTTTTGTGTTTTTAACCGACTTCAAAAAAGGAAGAAGTTTTCAATTATACTATACTAGCTGAAAGTAACATGCTCCGCTACGGTTTAATATCATTAGGATTTAGGACAACTTAAATTAGTAAAAGTGAAGCTTAACGTTGATAATTATTATTACTTAAATAAATCTAAAGAATTCCATTCTTAGAATAATTTCAATAAGTAAATTTGACAATTTGCAAAAGTTAATTTTATATTATTTTAACAGTCCTCTAGCGAATCTTTCGAGGCATCTCTACCATCTTACACTGAGGGATGTTAATACTGTACCCATGAACATCGAACTGGCCTTACACGTCATCAACAGAGAACATACTTCTTTTAACCCCCCCCCTTTTACACGAGTCTTTTATTAGCTTCTCGTCACGAAACAACTCAAACTTGTAAGGGTACACCTCTGCAGACACTATGAGTTCACAGAAAGTACCATACAATAAGGTTTCGACATCGATCGTATTTTTGTTTGTTTACTACTATAAGGAACTATAGTTTGTGGTCAAAGTGTGCGGCTTAAGCATCTAACCTATTTTTTAACTTAGCTCATCTCCATATACCATATCACTATTAATCTATTATTATTCACCAAATAAAAATTGTAATCGCATTTTTCGCAAATTTGCCGCGATCCAGGCCGATTTTTTTAAAATTCCTTTCTTAGCGAGCACCTAGGGCCTTAGAGGAATCTACATATCGAATTTCATTCCAATCCGTTCCGTGTTTCTGAGATTTTGTGTTAAATGAGTGAGTGGTATTTGACATATATATAGTAGATTTTTTATCTTTTAATTCATTTTTTATTTGTATGTTTGTTGAGCGATTATTCCGTCAACTACGGGTATGAATCAATTTTAATGATTTGTGCTTTTTAAAAAATAATTAATAATAAATCACTATTAAGTATATAACCTTGCACTATAAATATATTACTCCATGGGGACTAAATCTGAATTATAGACACAAAAAATTTACATATGTAAACAAAAATGAACTCACCACTAAAAACTTAAAAACAAAGTTAATTTTTAGGAAAAAACAAAAGAAAAAAACAAAACAAAAACAGAACAAAAACTGACTTCAAGATTAAACCTACATGTACTTGAGCAGAAAATTAGAAAATAACAATTTTATTACTTTAAAACAAAGAACCTAAAAGGACAATTAACGAAATTATCGATACTTATATACCTATTCACAATTTATCATAGGTTAGGTTATTTTTGGAGTCGGTGACTACCGAAACAAACAGAATTAAAAATAAACAACAACTGGTATTTGTAAAGATTCCCCACTATTTCATCTCTGCATCACCGCTGCCTTGTGACATTCGAAAGTTTGTTGCAAATGCAGATGTAGGTTTGATTTTGAAGTCGCTTTTTGTTTGTTTTTTTCTAAAAATTAACTTTATTTATTTTAGGTTTTTAAATTCAACAAAAAATATTTCATGCACTCCTTTTAGTGACACAGTGCAGCCGACACTGACCGATACAGAACCCTTCACTTACACTTCGGTGCATTCATTGTTCAATTTTAATCCCACCCCCCTTTCATTTTTAATTAATATATCGACTCTCCTCCCCCACCACTCTCTTGGGAAAAGTCAGGCCACTATAGCCACCCTCCGGGGAGCATTCATTATCCTAAGTGAGGCCATTAGCCGGGGGTCCTGCAGGGGCCAGCTCTTTCCCTGTTAATTGTTCTCTCCACCCCTCGAGATCTAACGCACTCTGGAGGGAATTTGTTCGAAACTCCTGTCTTTGTTGTGAGGGGACAATGGCAGGAAATAATGCTTTTCGTCCCGCTGGTCCTTTCGGTTGGGCGCACTTGTGTTGGTTGACATTATTCCTTCCCTTGATTTGCTTAACAGGCGAATTTAATTTAGGGGTGGCAGACAAAGAAAAAGATAGACTTTGATTGGAACGCAGGATTGTACTTTTGTACTCAATTGTTTACATCACTTGAGTCACAAAATAACATTGGGTGAATCGGCCAGATTAATGTATATCTGAAAAAGGCATATTAAAAGCATTTTTTAAAAAAGAAATTCATAAGCACGAAGAACAAATAAAATTGAGTTCATAAACTTACGATTCTGAAATTGAAGAACTAATCTTAATGATTAGTTCATAATAATTTTAATATTTTACTTAATTGTTAGTTTTAAGTACTACATATCCACGTACAAGACTAAAACGTCAAGAAACTGCTCGTCACTTTCGACTACTTCAACATTTACTTGACAAACGTTTAAACCTTTCAGTTAATTACAAAAGACTCATTTACATAACAGTAATTAGACCAATTTGGACATACGGAGTTGAGCTTTGGGGCTCCACTAAGTCATTCATCTCGTATCCAATCCTTACAATCCAAAATCCTACATGCCCCTTACTTCGTCACAAACAAACTTATCCACAAAGATCTTAATATACTTTACGTTTCTGACTTAGCTCAAACCAGATATCAATCCTTTCATAGCAAACTCCACAACCATTCAAATCCATTAGTATCACAACTTGCTTCTAACTCCATTCCAGGTAACCCTCCGGGGCGCCTGAAAAGAAGATGGCCTCGGGACCTTCTAATATAGTACTTCATTATATAGAACCTTTAAAAGTGGGACCAATGGGTAGTTGATTTAAAAACAAGTGACGTGTCATTTTTATCATTATCATCATATTTAAGTAATGTGTTATATTTTTATATTGTATATACAGTTGTAAAATTCAATAAATAACTTAAAATTAAAAAAAAACACATGACAGTCAGAAAAGAGCCCAAGCCTTTTTTTTAAGAGAAAGAATTTCAATTAGAACTTATAAGTTATTTAAATAATTTGCCACATCAACGATGTTTAGTCTATTTGAAAACTCGATTTTTTTTTTTTATTGAGTTGAGAAAAAAATTATTGACTTAAGAAAGAAGTAGTGAGGCAAAAAATTTATTTTCTGTTATTTTAGTGAATCGACTCGGTGTAGGGAGCCCTGCCACGGTCAGCTACTATAAAGTGAGAATCCTAAACTGAGGAAAAACTCGGCTCAGTTAGGTTTGGATGTTGAACAAATCATAGATTTTACAACTGATGGTCTTGAAAAAATTCCTCCTAATCAAGAACAGAAACGAAGAGCTTTATGAGTTGGACTCCAGATTCATTTTTTGGGTGCACCTGCCCATCCCGGCGCCGCAGAGGTTACGAAATGCTGAAGTGTCTGACACGCTAGGTCACTAATGGCCTCAGGGAAAAAATTAATAGTAAGAATAATTTATATAAAAATAATAGGACTAAATGAACCCCGAAGTTCGATGCAGATACCACCAACAGAGCGTTGCTGACGAAATAGCCACATCGCCAATGAACCTCATCAGCCTCAGCAGGACGACCAGACCGTGAAACGAACTGGATTAAACAAAAAAAAAATCCGAATTTGGTAAACCGGTATCAACGGGAGTAAACTTTAAAAGGATTCTGCAAACCGACTACTCTATATTTTATTTAGAGAAAAAATAGCTTTGTATTAAAAAAAAAAAATTCTATATGAACAGAAATATATGACCGGTAACATTTCTATTTTATTTTTTACTGGTTATTAGTCAAAAAGAAGGAAGCGGTTGGAGGGGGCGATAACCTGTATCCGGATTGTAGAAAAATAATAATAAAAGGTACAATGAATCAATAGAACCAGTTAGTACTTATTCCAAAATTTATGATCCTAGGGCGGTCCGACAAAAATATTTTGTGAAAAAAATCAATTAACAATACTTAAAAAGAAAAAATGAATTATTCTTAATAACTATATCGTTTTGTTCATATTTATAACTTACGTTACAATTACGGATTTATAACTATACTTATTGTTTTAAACAGTTAAAAATTTTTTCATGTTTTAATGTTTCTTTATTTCGTAGGAGGAGGGACATTTATACCTCCAATCCTATAACCTCTAAAGCCGCCAATTTAACATATAACGAACAGCTTTTATTTGTTTTATTTTATTTTATCTTTTCAGAAGTAATCTTAATATCTACATGATCCAATTCATTATCACTAGTAAGGAACATCACAAATCCATCGAAACAGGCGGACTAGATAAAACGTGTGGTTTCAGAGAATATAAAATAGCAACGGACTTATTTTATTTTAAAATAAGTATAATAATACTGTCAAAGATAAACAATAGTATCATCACAAACAAATAACTGTAACATAGAAATTCGTGAAGGGTCTTTAATACGAATTTGTTCAGCATCCACGATTCAATCACTATGTTTTAGTGCCATTTTTATTTTACAGCGTTGCCACGGCAGTAACAATAAAAATAAAATTTTCTGCCATCTGTTCTCGAACCTAGGCCGGCCAGTGATCAAAGACCAGTTACCTTACCCACTCAGAAACCGCATGCACTCTTTACCACTATATTTAGGGAAGATATTGCTGAAACTGAATGATAAACTTTCATCTGAAATAAGCACAAAGCTAGATACAAGAAAACGATTCCGAGATAGCATTACCGAAATATTAAGAGGAAGGAAAATAAAAGAGTAAATTTGACAATTAATTGTGGGAAATACAAAGCAATTCGAAAACTAAAGCATAGAAACGTAACTAGGTAAAAAAGTAAACAAGCAAGGCTTCCATAAATACAACAGCGGTTTGGAATATTGATGAAAAATGTCTGAAAAACAAGTTTGACGAGGAAAATTCAATTATGGACATTGCCTTTTTATTTATTTACTTATCTTTTAATAATATTTTTCTTGAGCATGTCTTATTCCTGGTATAAAAACGCAATTCGATATAATTTCATTATAACCTCAAACAAAATATGTTTGGTAATTTCTGAAACGTTGTGTAACGATTTTTTTTTTTTTTTTACCAGAACGAATTGAAACAATTCCTTCAACTAAAATATTATTCAACTATAATTTTTATTTAAGAACAACAATAATTTTTTATTATATAAGTTATCTATCATATCGTTTCCATAATTTCTAAGCCCGACAATAAAATGGACCATTTATTGCATAAGTACCAATTATCAGGTAATTACATTTATAGGACAAGGATGTTTATTGCCTCACAACGTCTATGCTTCAATATATATATAATATAAAATCAATAAATAAATAAAATAAAAAACATTAGCACAGAAAGATTGAAAAATTCGCAAAATGTCCATATAAAGAAAAAAAAATTAGTACAGAAAATTCATTTCATTCAACCTTCTTTTCTATCATATTTGGATCACCTCTCTGAATAATGAATAGTTTATGTTTAACAGGTTATTTCTATGTTTGGATGTCTTCATTTATTAAAACTTTCAAACAAAAATGCTTTTTCACCTCTGCAGCATGTAACTCCTTGGATATTATTCAGTTTGTACTAAAACGTTAAATCATGATTTTCACCTAATTTTGTTTAATGAGATTAAAGTCGGTCGAACGTGGATCAAACGGCCAGAAACATTAAAGAAGTCTGGGATGATAACGGTATGAACCAATGACCTAACAAGAATTGATTAAAGTTGGTTGTTGTTTGGTTTAAAGGGCAAAAAACTGCTGATGCTTATTGTTGCCCTTATATTTTAACCTAATTATACTGTTTGCATTGCAATGATAACTGCTTTTTTAACATTACTTTTACCTTGTATACAGCTGATATCCCGACCCATCCTGGTACCGTCCTCACCACGTATGCTGATGACACATGTGTGTTATCAGTAAATAATGATCCCTTCATTGCCTCACAAACACTCCAATCTCATATCATCAACCCTTAAGAATGGTGTCAAAATTGGAGAATTAAGATAAACCCAAGCAAATCCCATAAAATAACCTTTACCTTTCGTCGTAATCCCACGACTTCCAGTCCAACCGTATCCTTCAATAATATCCCACTGATCCCTGTTGAAGAGATCCCCTATCTAGGACTCCACCAACTGGACAAATGTCTGACTTGGAATCCACCTACTAGACTAAAACTACAGGAAACCACTCGTAGTTTTCGACTTCTACATTTACTAAACAAACGTTCAAACCTTCCGATTTACTACAAAAGACTCATTTACATGACAGTTATCAGACCTATTTGGATATATGGAGTTGAGCTTTGGGGCTCAACCAAACCATCTAATTCTTCCCGTATCCAATCCTTACAATCCAAAATCCTTCGGAAAATCCTTAATGCTCCTTCCTTTCTTAAAAACAAAGTTATCCATAAAGATCTCAATGTCCCATATGTTGCTGATTTAGCCCAGACCAGATACCTATCCTTCCATAGTAAGCTCCTTTACCACACCAATCCACTAGTCTCCCACCTTGCTTCCCACTCCATTCCCGATAATCCTCCGAGGTGTCTGAAAAGAAGATGGCCTAGAGACCTTCTAGTGTAGATTTATATGGAAGCGCTACTGATGAGTAGTTCTTTTCAAGTTTTGGCTTATTGTAATTATAATCAACCTATTTACTAGATGTATATATACAGCAGTACATTTCAATAAATAGTTAAAAAAACAACTACCTTTACGTTTGACATTGGTTACGAGACTGCCTTTAGAGACCTCTCACCAACTGACTACCATTTTATTTACCAACTGACACCGGAATCATTTTTTAAGAGATTAAAATTTTATAGTCAAAATTCAATAGACAATGCTGTTTAAGAATTAGTTATTACCAAACAATCTAATCACAAGGCATAAAAAATGTATTAACTCGTTAGAAAAAATGTGTTAGAAATAAGAGCGTTTCGAATAATAAAAATGTTTTATTTTAAAACCATAAACCTGCAATTGGCCAAATTTCTCTAACGCTAATGAAAAAAGGTTGTAAAGGTATCATTGAATGATGGTAATAGAGAACAAATAACTTTTAGATTTATGAGGACAATAAAAAGTTTATTACACCTCGACAGAGGGGAAGCGAAAAGAGAGACAAAAAAAAACAAGCGCAAAAATAGAAAGCTATACGATAAAGAAAAAGAGAACAAAACAAACGACAAAGGCTCGGACAAATAGCCCCCGAACGGGTAAAAGACTCAATGGGGCTTAACGGTAATTTGTACCATAGAACTAGATTTAGTGTAGGCCTGCCGGAGGTATTGTAATGCCGACAATAAAGGGCGGTGGTGTTTAGCTATCAGTGTTTGTTTAGACAGTGGGGTGTGGTGGCAACATGGTCAGCCCTCAGGCAGCTGTATCCTGGGGAGAACCAGTCTCATTGCCATCCTTTAGGAACATATTTGGGGTAAAAAATATTTAGTCTGGGAGCCAATGAGGCATTTATTCAAGGGACGAACTTAAGGCTATTTAAGTTTGTGCTTATATAGGTATAACTAGGTTAGTCATTTTTGCTCAACTTCAAATCACAAATATCTCGAGAAATGCAATCGATACTCAGGAGGTGTTCCGAAGGTTGAAATATTCTTGTGATATATTGTGATATTTATCTTAGTGTGCTATCGAAATCCAAGTGTGGTGGTATTAAGTGATTTTTCATTGTTTTTTTGTTTTTTTCAAAGCTCCATACATACCCAGAAGTAAGTATGTTGGTATAAAACTTCTTATGTGAACATGAAATTAAAATTCTTAAATAGATTTGAGGAACTCTGAAATCCTTTCAAGAAAGAAAGAACTAATCGAAATTAGTTCAGAAACTTTTGTATCGGCTTTGGAATTCCTGCATTTGTCCTGCAAAACTTGTATTTTCATATATACTATATTTATGTATTATTTTATTTAATTTTTTTAATTTTGCATCTTCATTAATACCTGTCATTAAAGTGATTATAATAAGTGAATTTGGTGAAATACTAAAATACTTAGCGTGAAAGGCATGAGGGAGAGTAGAACCTTATACCACCTCCTTCTAACTTGATTTTTTCTTCTTTTTTTTAAGCTTATCTTTGTATTATCTAGAGCAGTGACGGGCAAAGTAAGGCCCGGGTACCAAGTGCGGCCCTTTGGGCTAGTCAATCAGGCCCGCGACATGGTCACACACAATTATACATAAGAAAAATTTATTTCTTGCAAAGCTAGAATAGAATGATTGTTTTCTTCTCGTTGCGTCTTAGTTACATCTCAGTTTCTACCAGATTAAGAACAAATTTTAGAAGCTCAGTCACAGTTTCATCTATACGCCTTCACACTCTTCTAAAAAATAATACATTTTTGTATCTTTTTGCAAGTATTCTACTGTTTACCATATAAGTTGAGTGTAATGAGATAAAGTCAAAAATTAAAGTTTATCACTTGTAAAACTTAGTCCAATTTTTTCGGCCCACCAAGATGTTTTTCTATTTCATCCGGCCCTTCCCTTAAAAAGTTTGCACATGTCTGATCTAGAGAATGCGTTAAGTTCTTGACGTTTATGAGTGTGATCGTGAAATCGTTTGTAGAGCCCGAACTTGATCGTTAACAGCTGGCATACGAAGGTTGTTTACGTATCTCTAGTTTTTGTGACGTACAGAATGTTTTTAGCTTGAAAATTTGGACTGTGTTAATATGTGTCTTTTCAGCAGTTCCGTATATCTGAGTTCTGTGAAGCTTAAGTCCAAATAGGTTTCAGTAAGTTAGTACAGGATTTCATTTTATGTCTAATTGTAAGTTGTAACTTTGAATATTTTGAGAAAAGTGAAAATAAAAGTCGGCTTTTGTTTGAGAGTTTTCCCTTTTTCTTTGATGTGTGGACCCCGGGTCATTCTCCTGTCCAATGACCAAGGTAGTTTCTGTCTATGGAATCTGTGTGTTGTCAAGGAAGACTGCAGCACAAGTTTCATTTCAAAGAGTAGATGTTATGCGTTATAATTTATCATAACCTATAAGGGTTTTCTAGAGATTATAACAGTCGACAAGTTTTGTAAACTTGAGATTATGCTAGTTTACAAATTTTATTAAGACCACAATAATACTACGTACGATTGTCTTTGATAACATTTTAATTTAAACGGTAGGTGACCTGAGTTTTTTCTTTGGTCCCTTGAGTCTAATATATCATTTTGAATACTACACTAGTGTATATATCAAGTTCTCAACAAACATCATTGTAATACTTGTGAGGGATACAGGCCTCTCAATCCAACCGACGGATCTTACAAAGGAGGTCCACTTCGAAGAGAACGGGCTGGCACAGAGTGTGCTAAAATCGATTACACGGAGGCAGCAGACTGCTAAATGGAACTGGCTCCGAGCCAAGAGATCCAACGCTCCACCACTCTCGTAGTTCTCACCTGTCTACAGGTACACTGTTCCTTTGGATAAAATATTTAAGCGTTAATGAACAGGAACTGAAAATTCGTCACATTTTTGAACTTTTTATAGATTTGCTTTGAAACAGTAATAATATTTTCCTTGTGAAGCGAGATAAGAACGCTTGTCACATAAGAGTAGAAGTCAGAATCGAAAAATAACTTCCTGTCGTTTAAAAATCATATGACTGCTTCCTATGATTCTTCTGCCGAGATAAAATCCAAGATAACTTATTTGCTCGGCAGCGTAGACGAATTAGAAGCGATGGGGCTTGAATGTAGATTCAATGATGTAGTATAGTTTTTGAGAAAACATTTATTTTAATAAATTAGATTAAATTTACACAACTAACTATATCGGCGAAAACATTGTAGGTAGGTCTTCATCGTGGTTAAAAAAACAGATAAACTAATAACTAAAAAAATAGACAAATATGAAATAGTTTTGATAGTTAGTCAAGTAAGGAGTCGATTCCTTAATATAAGATGATTTTATAAAATACTAGCTGCACCCGTCGTGCGTTGCTACGCGCTTAACAAATTAAAAAAAAAAAAATCAGTACAATGATTGTAGTATTGTTGTTGAACAGTAATTTTTTATTTGAATTGAAAAATTTTCAAAGAATTAATTTTTTTTGTTACTTTTGGATTTAGAATATTTTTCGGTTTTTCTTCTGTTGCGTATACAAATAAATCAGATGGTTTTCCAACGCGTGATCAGGCCACATATAACTGTCCATGAGAAAAGCATGGACTTTCCAAATTTAGTCCGCAAACTTATAGTCATTGCCCCTGTGCCTTGTTAATGGTCATTGCAAAGGCGAATCGTACATCCAATCAATACACCAATAGGCCTATAATCTTCCCCTGAATGTGTGGGGAAAAATGCCGGCTCACATGGAGCATTATCTCTTACCGTTTCAAAGCCTATAAAGGACACAAACACATACATAGATTTATATATATTTCTCTTATATGTCTCTCTTTCTTATTTTTAATCATCTGGTTCCTCGTTCTTTCACAATAAACAGCATGGCTGTTTTGTCTGAGCTGTTAGAAATACACTGATTTGTTGAAGCGATTTTTATTAATTAACGATTTTTACAGTTTGGTCCATAACTTGTCACCTATGCATCCAATCAATATACCAATAGGCCTATAATCTTTCCATGAATATGTGAGAAAAAATGCCGGATCACATGGGGTATTATCTCTTACTGTTTCAAAGCCTGTAAAGGACTCACACACGTATGTTTCTTTTATATATCTATAAGTACAGACAACCAAATAATTACAGCCTATTTTTTCATTATCTCGGCTAAAATATAATGAATCAGTTGCAACGTCCCCATATTCTTTAACCATGACATACGAAGAGTATTAGGATATTTAAAAACATTAATTCATTAAAAGTAATCAGTAAAAAATAAATAAATAAATAAAATTTAAATAAAAAAAATAAATAAAATTAAAAAAAAAAAAAGAAGTAAAATAAAACTATGAAATTCAAAATTAAAATTATTTATTACAGTTTCGCATTAGATGGGGCATATGCCTTAAGAATTTATTTAAAATAACCTGCGATAATTTTTTTCAAATGATAAGAATTTATCACATAATTCCAATAGCCCATCGAATGCAAGACGTAATGAACGCTAGGGGCTCTAAGTGTACAAACCTTACTTATTTAAAATTTCGTAAACGTTAATACGTTTTGCATGCCCAGGTTCTGGACGTAAATCCAAAAAAAAAATAATGAAACTAAGAGTTAAGAAAATGAAACAATCAATTGGGTGATATTATTCGCTTGTCAGTGTAAACATATATCATTAATTCAAACATAAAACAAATAAAATTCATCAAATAAAAAATACTTTTTTATTTTTAACAACACGAAACTCCCTAAAATTTAAATGAAACATGTACCAATTATAACAAGAGATACAGAGCAGTGACCTTCAGTTCCATGTCTGACATTTGACCGAAGAATGACGTAAGGTCCAAACATTTAGGAAAAAAATAAGACTAAAAATATTTTATTAACTTCTTGTAAGACGTTTAAAAGAAACATTTGACTTATAGGTATTTAATTTTTAAAAAAATAGACTTGCTCATCACAGATACAAGGGACAGGCAAAATGTTCTCAGCTTAAAACATTTAGGACATTAACTTAAGCCCCATGACACCTTAGCAAAGGTCATTTTAAATACTAACCTTCACAAGGCAAAAGTGAACAATCATAGTACAAATAATTTCATGACAATTATGTAGAGATCCTGGAACAAGCATGGTACCAACGCGGAAGACAAAAGAGGAGCTGGATGAGAGACCTCCTAAACAAACATTTTGTTTATTATCATAAAATTTTATTGGATAAATATCAGATTTGCTGATTGTCAATCTAATCCAAAGAGATTTTTGGATTAGTTCATTTATAACATGGTAAGGAGCGAGCATGAAGATTTCACAAAGGATTCTCGATTGGAGAGACTAGGTTCGGGATAAATGCGATAGATAGTATGGGGAAACCCCATAATACTTTAGCTAGTTAACGGTCGTAGTATTTTGTAGTAAATCGGGAGTTTAGAACCTTAGCTAAGCAGTAAAAAATTAAAAAATAATAAATATATATATGTGGGTGTGTGTGTGTTGGTATTTTTGTTTTTATTTGGAAATTAAATTAATGCCTTACTATATGCTAAGCAAATTGCTTACAATAATATAATAAAATAAAACATAGATTCACCATACCACAATGCCGTTAATTTAATCGATACAATTAACAATTAACATTATTGCGGGTGGAGAGAAACAGGGAGGTCAACAAGATCTCGGACTTCCCATGGCTGACATTATCAATACTAGCCACCGGGAAATCCCAGATTCTATAAACAAGTTTTTACTTAACGAAAAATAAAATAAAACCCGAATTAAGATTAAACGTAAAATGAACTAACTTAATTAATACAAAAAAAGTATCATAAACTCTTTTGAACAGTCATAAAGGGAAAACAATTTTAAAATAATTAAATTTAATTAATTTTAGAAAGATAACTATACACAACAAAACCATCAATAAAAAATAGTTATCACACATGGAATATTTTAAAAATTCAGTTCTTAACAATCTATTTCACACTTTTTTTTTAGTGTTTGAATAAAAAACCTACTTTATTCAGAAGTAATTATGGAATAAATTAGTAAATTAATAAGTTCCGAAAATATTCAGATTTAGTTATATGAAAAATAAAGAAGGAAGTGAGAAAGGACCATTCAATTTTTTGCATTAAAAAAATACAAACATTTCAATCCAAAATCCTAAGACCGGTAACAGACTCCTTATGTGCCAAACGATACGCTACATACAGACAACTTACGTATTCCGGCAATTAAGACCCATATTCATAATATTTACAGACATTTTAATGAAAAACTGAATAGACACTCTAACAAACAGGTGCAGAATATCGCAACAGTACAAATTCTGGACATATCTCAACGGATACTGAAAAGGAGGTGGATGAGGGATTTCCTAGCCTAATCCCTAATAATTTAGTATCACGCCTGGAGATTGTACCACTGGGTGCTAACTCCCTCATGCCTGATCATGACTGTTGTTTTAATGTAACATCACATTCCTGGTTGTAAACAAATGTATACAGTTGTGAAAATTTTTGAAAAAAAAAGGTTAAATTCACGAACTTCTTAAATTAATAGAAAAATAAACTTAAAATTGTGAGAAATCGATTTCATAATGTAGGTTCTCTTAATAAAAAATAGATTTAAAAAAAATTATATAGAAGCTGCATATCATACTCGAAACACTATCATTTCGACAAATTCATAACTAATTTCTTGACTATGGCGAAGTAGTCGATAAGTAAGCATTGTGCACTTTTTCAATAGGATAATTTTTTATAGTTTTACAAAATCCTGGATCATTTAATTTAAACTGTGGCTGGATTTTATGAGGAATCCTTGTATTAGCAAAAAATATAATGTCCTAGTTTTTATGTAGCTAAACATGAAATTTTGGATTTGGCTGGTATTGAAACGCCCTGTATATATTCTGATTTTTATCTAGAAACTATAGAACAGAAATACAACTTTATCTTGATAAAAAGATGGCTCAGTTCTTAGTATACTCGATAATGCACAGTACCAAAGTTTTTTAAAATAAAAAATCTTGATATGGGGTTGCTCAGTGGGTAAGATACAATACTTGAGCTCTCTGGCCCTGGTTCGAGTGAGATTGTGGGGAGGAAATTTTCTCTACTATTTCAGGTAAATAGGCCACCATGGATTTGCTTTGAGAACGGGAGACCCTCCTGCGGCACATCCAGTCTATATACAGCGGGTATCCTCCTTGATTGGAGGAAAACCGAAAACTCCTTACATATCCGTCGCCCTACCTGGATTTTAATAGCTTCTTTTATGATAGAAAAAATAG